>WOVY01004366.1:0-27530 GCA_013436015.1 Rhipicephalus annulatus
TATCTATCTGTCATGGCAAGCAACCCATAGTTTCTTAACGCGTCGCTCTGTTCCACACGTGCCAGTGGTGCAAGGTCTAGCGTCCCTAAGAGTAATAAGAAAGGAAACGATGCATGAAATCCGATCATTCGTATGATTGAGACAAGCGCGGGCGAATGTTCGTCCCTTCGCACATTCTGAGATGGCTTTGCTCGTAATATTACGCAACAAGATGCATCCATGCTTTATTATTGGCCGCAATAAAGAGGCACATGCAGCGGTACGCCTTGAGAAGACATTGAGACTGTCTAGAGACTCGCTTGCATAGGTTGGCAACATTGTGGAGCACACTCAGACTCACTCATAAAGTGTATTTCGCACAGGGTTCAATCGGACTCAGGATCACCAAATATTCCTGGGATGGACACAGTCGGACTCACATTCAGGGAAATATTCTTCCGCCAGACTCACTCCGACGCAAACTCACCAAAATATTACTCACGACGGACTCGCTTGAACTCAGACTCATGGCTTGATCTAAGTCTGAGTGAGTAAGAGCAAGTCACTTAAGAGGTTGTTAGCCTACAAGAATCATTGTTCGACCATGGATGGTGTCAATGCTTTTTAACACCAATATCTCACGTAATCGGTGCTCTTCTTGGCACATTTTGATGTAGGAATACGGGTAGCAGGGTTGCAAACAGGTAAGGACATTTTTCTTGAAAGGTGCTGATAGTATAAGGCTGAAGATGAGGGAAGGACCATAGGTCAGCAAAAAAAACAAAAATCTGGAACTCACTCACGCTCACTCAACAAATACGCCTTGCGCTTTAGATTCGATCACTTGGACTAATACTCACCCAATTTTTTCCGTGCAGGACTCACCTGGATCCACACACACGAAAATTTTGCTCGCATGAACTCAAACTCGCCATATGTTACTTAACCGGACTCAGACTCAGAATAACGCCTCAATCTGAGTCTGAGTGAGTGCGAAGGATTGAGTTTGAGCCGAGCTTGAGCGAGTTCACCAACCTATGCCCACAGGTCATCGAAAGTAGTACTTCTGTCACACAAGAAGGTTTTATGTCGTGTGCACCCAATTGCATTTACATTTATTGACATTAATTTGCTGTCACATGAGGACGTATAATGTCATTAAAAGAAAATGACTTCAGAAAACGGGCTAGCCGAAGTCATTCAATGAGTTTTTGTCGCGAAGATGCACTCTCGCTGGAAGAGAGCCGTGAACAAATTATGTACGAAAGGGTTAATAAATCATAACAAGTATTAATATGGTTTTATTTTGAAGTAATGTTTAATGCGTTTGCATACAATTCAACTGAGCCGTTAGAAAAAAAATTGAATATTCTCGTTCACAGCGACATTCCCAAAAGCGTCGCCGGCCATGTTGGCCAGGTCAGCCATGTGCTCAGTGTTTACGCTATCCTCGGAGCTGTCATTCTTGGTTAACATGCCTGGCGCGAAGGAAGAAATGCGCCGCGAGAACGCTTCTTATCCGATCGGCGCGAGAAGATGCAGCGGCTTCCTCGCACTCCGCCATGCCAGCCATATTGAACGTTTACCACGTGACCCCCAGAGCGATAGTGGCGCCAGTGTCACCGTGACTTTTGGTGAGCTACAGCTTTTCTTCGGATATTTAAAAAAACTGCATATTAACCGTTCATTCTCAATTTCATCCACGTGGAAACGTTTATTAGAGCCCTGCCACGGTTGTTTAGTGGCTAAGGTACTCGGCTTGCTGACCCGCAGGTCGCGGGATCGAATCCCGGCTGCGGTGGCTGAATTTCCGAAGGAGGCGGAAATGCTGTAGGCCCGTGGCTCAGATTTGGGCGCACTTTAAGAACCCCAGGTGGTAAAATTTCCGGTGCCCTCCACTACGGCATCTCTTGTAATCATATGGTGATTTTGGGGCGTTAAACTCCAGATATCAATCAATGAACATTATTATAACCCTCAGTATACATATTAAATTTTGTACACACGCTGCGACTGTTTTTTTGTTCAGTCCAGTGTTAGCTACATCGCGATTGCTATTGTTTACAAATGACATTATATATTTCCGTGTAGCAGCACACGTCTCCTAATGTCATTCGATGTGTCGAATGACATTAGGAGGAATGACACCCATCTATCCAATCCATCCATGGATGGATGGATGAATGGATGGATGGATGGATGGATGGATGGATGATGGATGGATGGATGATGGATGGATGGATGGATGGATGGATGGATGGATGGATGTGGCTGTATCCTTTAGATCGGGTGGTGGCTAAAGCCATCAAGCCGTTATTCTTAGTGAACCAAAAACTAGATTTATTTTTTCGCTTTAAATAGTGAGACTGAGGACTGGTACTTTGCAGTGAAGGGTTTATTTTTCCCTCGTGTCTTAACTTTAGTCCACCAATCAGATAACCTCCTAGTTGATTCTACCCGCTTAGAGTCTATTTCGCCCTCCCTGTCCCTAAACACCAGTGCTTTGAAAAACTCGGCGCCATCATCCTGAAACTATAGGGTGAAGCTCATTACGGAACATTATCAAGTGTTCGGCAGTTTCCTCCTTCACTCCACACGCACTGCATACCATGTCTAACCCTCCGTGTTTGGCCCGATATGTCTTGGTTCGCAATACTCCCATCCTCGCCTCAAACAGTAGAGAACTACCCCGAGTATTATTATAGATCCTTTCCTTGGCAATTCCCTGCTTAAAAGTTTGATAGATCTCTAGTGCGGACTTCTTAATCATGCCAATTCTACACATATCGGTCTCAGCTTCCTTCACCTTCTTCTTAACCGATAATTCTTTTGGTCTGGCCCCCTGTTGTTTTCCAAGTATTTACTCGTCAATTTTTTGGTTCGCTTCCTCCATTTTGTATCGACATTCTTCATGTACAGGTAGCTAAAAGCCTTCCTAGCCCAACGCTTCTCCCCCATTTCTCTCAATCGCTTCTCAAATTTGATCTTGCTGCTAGCTTCCCTGCCCTCAAATGATGTCTATCTCATATCACCATGTGCTCCCTGATTTGGTGTATTCCCGTGAGCTCCTAAGGGAAGCTAACCTATTCCACGTTGCTTAATTTCTAATCTTGCTTGAACTTCTGATCTAATGCACAAGACCGCATTGCCGAACGTCAGACCAGGAACCATGAACCTTTTCCATATTCCTTTCACAACATCATACCTATTGTAATTTCACAGTGCAGCAGTGATTTTTCATCACTGCTGCATGCCTGTTACCTTTAGTCGTCACGTGTATTTCGTGTTCCCTTAGGTACTAAGTCCCATTGCTGATCCATACGCCCAG
Organism: Rhipicephalus annulatus; assembly: GCA_013436015.1. Taxonomy (NCBI): domain Eukaryota; kingdom Metazoa; phylum Arthropoda; class Arachnida; order Ixodida; family Ixodidae; genus Rhipicephalus; species Rhipicephalus annulatus. The sequence goes on from WOVY01004366.1 coordinate 3,308, forward strand.
ATATTTGTATTTATTTGTTATCTCTAGCGTGACCTCCTGTATTCTAAGCTCACTACCATCATTATCATTAAAAAATCATGACTGCTGATTTTTCCTTACTGAATATGAAATCTAACCTATCTCCCTCATTACCGCAGATGTCCATCAATCTCTGCAAATCTTCCTTGTTGTTGGCCATTAGCACTATATCATCTGCGTACATTAATGCTGGTAGTGCCTGATCAATAAGTTTTCCTTGTTTGACTAAAGAGAGGTTGAAGCCCAGTCCACTTCCCTCTAATTTGGCCTCTAATCCTTGTAGGTACATCATGAATAATAAGGGCGACAGAGGACACCCCTGCCTAAATCCCTGTTTAACCTCTGTGGGCTTGGATACCTGTTTTTCCCCAATTTATAACTACCTCGTTACCTTTATATTTATCCTTTAAAGTATTAGTGACTCCGTCTTCCACACCTAGTGTGTCCAGTATTCCCCACAAGCCCTCTTGAGCCTAGCTAGCGTAAGCTTCCTTGGTATCTGAAAATGCTAGCCACAGGGGCTTGTGTTCCTTTTCTGCTATTTCGATGCACTGCGTCAGTGAGAACAGATTGTCTTCGAACCTCCTGTGTTGATTGTAGCATGGATTGTAGTGCGAATTGCAGTGCTGTCAGCACTACCTCGCGGCCACGTCGAGGCCGCTACACAGTTGATGCTGCTTTCACAAAAAATGGTGACGTCAAGCACACTGGCATTTCGTCTGCTAGGAGAACACGTTCAGTCAGTCCAGCTGTGTCTCAGATGATGTACACTAAAGCGCGAGACATACGTGCGGTTTCCCGTGCAATGATGCCGGTGGTGTCGCATGGAGAGGCGTGCCGCATGCGACGTTTTGGGACACACGGGGGCGAAGAAGCTATCACGGGCTGGCTCCAACCCATGTGGCGCCTCGGCATGCGCGGTCGGGTGACTTTGTATCCTCGCAATAAAGCTCAAAACGAACATTTCACAGCCACGCTTCGTTCCATAAAAAATATTGAATAAAATGTCCTCGCTAATGACAAGAACGTCGAAACAGCTGTAACAGCTGATTATTCATGACTCCGACAGGTAGGCCTAGCGTGGCGGGCACCGGTAGTAGCCTACGCCGTTCAAACGTGAGCTCGTCATCAAGCGCTTGCTTTTGACAACACTATTAAGCTTTGCACTTGTTTGTAATGCGTTTGCATACGCTATTACTTTCTCGATGCCATCGATGTGAAGAGCAAAGGTGGAAGCGAAGCGAGCCGGGGCAGAAACGCTGGTAGCCGTGTTTGCCTGTGAAATGACCTTGCATCGCTGCTCACAAGCTCCGGTCTCGCTAACGGTTTCAAAACGGGCGTTGTCGTGAAGCAATGGCACACTTCAAACATGACTCTCTTCAATCCGGAATAATATCAAGTCACCAGGGAAATGTACTCGATGTTTGTCACGCCGCCACAGTCACGCCACCGCTGGGCAAAGTAAGCAAAACCGAAATGTAATTATGAATGTACAAAAACATGCTGCGTATAACTCTCATTCCTCGTTGTAAGCGAAACCGCCCGCTTGTGAAACGCACTTCGCCCCGTCGAAGACTACGTCATCTACGCTTAACAGAGATAAACGACTAACCATGTCTTCTCCGATCGGGGTGGGTAATCGCAATGGCGCTTTCGAAGACCAGTTCATTCTATGGTGCGACGAGAGGACATTGCTCCAAACGGTCACTGTACTTGTCGTTTACAGTATTTTACAGTACATCTCGCAGTACTGCCCCGCCGCGGTGGTCTAATGACGAAGGTACTCGGCTGCTGACCCGCAGGTCTTGGATCGAATCCCGGCTGCGAATCCCTGCATTTTTGATGGAAGGGAAAACACTGTATACGCCCGTGTGCTAATTTGGGTGCTGATGTAACCGAGGTTCTTCCCAAAGGACCGGAGCCAGCCAGAGTCTCGGGGAGATGTCGAGAAGAGGAGCCCGGAGCTGTTAACAGTAACTTTTAAATACAATATGTACAGGTAGCGTGTTACATGATGGTGGTAGCATCATGGAAGCTCTCGACGGAAGCATGATGGGAGCTTCTGCGAGCTCGCGAGAGCCTGTCGGGAGTGCCTCGGCGCTCGCATTCAATGCCCTGGCCTTCCCAGGATTCCCTGCAAGAAAAAAAGCAATGGAGGCCAGGACAGTTCAATAAAGTTTGTCATCTTCACCTCCGCCCCCGAAAAGGGAACGTGAAACGCTGACTCCTTCTCAACCCAAGAAAGGGGGAAAAGGCACACCCAGTTCAGCCCATGGCGAGGGAGAAAACACTGCACACCGCGCAAGACACAGCACAGCGCGAAGACGTTAGGTCTTACGTGGAAGTCAATTTCGTAGTCTGTTGCAGTGATCGGTCTGCGGCGCCAGGCAGACCACAAATTGTGGAAGCAGCGGCATCAAGGCACCACGAAGAACTTGGAAAATGCATCCGCAGACGGTTCTCAGACGCTGGGCCCTTTGCCCAGGGCACCTTGACGACAAAACAAGCCGCCTAGACGGCTAACAACTCTTCCTAATCCGTCAGTCGGTCAGGTGTGTCCAAAGGGCTTTACGAGAAGCGCCGACGATCTGGGATAACTAGAAGAACGATTTCTCTATTGTCGACGTTCTTGGTGCATCTCTGGGAGCGCTGACTCAGAAGAAATCAGGGTAGGCTCAACCACAATGTCTTATGCGACAAATCGGTGTCAAGCCAGGCAGGCCGATCATAACAGTGGACGTTAAAGAACCCCAGAGGTCTAGATTTCCGGAGCCCTCCACTACAGTGTCTTCCATAATAATAGGGTGGTTATGGGACGTTAAAGCCCACATATCAATCAACCATTCTTACAGTAGTTTTAACTACTCTCTTCACAACCATACACATAGAGAGAAGGGGAATCTCATGGCTTGATATACATGGACACCATCCGTTTAAACTACCGTCGATAGTAACGTCACAGAGGAAAGCTGATGCCTACGTCTTCCCGTCTGGTCGGCGTGAACCCCCTCCGAAAAAAGTTTCTGGCTACGCCCTGCCAACAAGGTCAAAGGACTCTTCCTATTGCTTTGAGTTTGATATAAATTCCTGTAAACAGAACTGCCCATACGCTTCAAGCTGACGCACTAAAGCCGCTCCGTTATACTCATCTTTCTTGAGCACGTTCCGTAGCTTAAACAAAATTCCCACAGCTCTTCTTCTACTCCTGCATAACCGGAAGTGTCGTACATCTTAGTGTCGACGATGCTTACTTCCTGCCCCGCCTAAATAGAATCTACCAAAAGAGGTGCAAACGCACTATAGAAGGCCGCGTCACAGTAGGATGTGATGACCGAGCATTACAGGACCTCCATCTCTTTACTCTCCCTCTTTCAACCACCATTACTCTGTTCACGTTGCTTTGTTTTATCCGCGGCCTTGAGTTCGCGCGCACACAGCGCACACATCTCACCCGATACCTCGGCGCCATTCATATCTATATCCATCCACTACTCCCTGTATATATAGCACTCCTTCTCTCCATCCGCGTCTGCAGCTCGCACGCCTCCCCGAAATCGATGTGCCCGGGTGGCTCATTTATACTTGTCCGGGAGACGCCTTCCCAAAGCGTGTCGCCACCGCGACTGAGCCGTCGGGATTTCAAGTGTCCCCTGTCCTCCTTCACCTCTTCTCTCGGGCTCTGCGCTTCCAGCGGTGCAGCCTCGTGTAATCCTTGCCTATATTTTTTATCACGGGGCTATAGAGACTCATCGTTGGAGACCGTAAAGTGCGCTACAGCGAAGCACCGGAGAGCGCCGACTTGAGTACGTGTCCGAAAGCCCTGCTCTCCCCTGGACGTACCCGGAACTACAGCCATTTCCTTTTTATGACCCATGTTATGGGTGGCTGTGGTGGGAAGGAGGCGCCCACTCTCGGCGAGGAGTGGCCTAGAAGGACCGTTAGAGAAAGCTGAATCCACTTCTTTCGTTCGTTCTTTGCTTTCTTTTAAAACTTTGTTTTCGTCTTTTGCTGTTCATGCACCGGGAGCCAGTTTCACTTTGCCACTGTGGCCTGCGAATGTTACCCGCGCTCGCCACCAGGTGGACTCGCCATCTTTAGTATTTACTCAAGCCGTGTACTATACTGTAAAGTGCCGGTGGCAGTAGAAAAGAGGTTTTCAGGGTTGCAAATCAGTGGTTCACAGGCAAGGGGGAGGGTAATAGACAGTAATGAAGAGAGGAAATGAGAAGGAGAGGCGAGAGAAGAAACAAAAAAATGTGGGGGGGGGGGAGGGTAGGACTCGCAGATCACCTACCAAAATCACAAGGCACAAATTATATTCGCTTACGCAGTCCGCTGCCGTCAACAAAGTCCCGCAGCACAGAATAGCACGTTTGATGTGCCCAAGGCGGTTGTTCGGGAACAGGAGGTGCTCAGATGTCCGGGGCAGGCCGAGTGCTCCGTACACTGCGAGCATAAGTTGTCTGTTCACGTCACCAGCCGGGTAATGAAGCAACAGGTACTCCAGAGTCTCCAGGTCGCTGCAGTCAATGCACACTCTAAGCCGCAAAGGATGAAAAAGGGTCTGTGGTTCGCCCTTTTGGGGGGTAACTGCATTGCCACAACCATTACTCCCCAAAGAATGAACGATTTGTCATTTAGGGAGTAACTGTCAGGGGACGAACTGTTTAGTCTTCAGTAGTTTCGAGGGATGAAATGTCAAAGAGTAAATGGTACCCCTGTATGGGATGAACTGATTGCGTAGGGACAAACTGCTAGTCCCATAAGTTGCTCCTTCTCAAAAAAAAATCAATTTAGTACAACTTCTGCCTGAATTACCAAGAACTTGGAGGTTGATTAATGCATTTGACGACATATACGAAAATTCAGAATAGAACTAAATAAAATTCACGACAAATTCACAGGATTCGAACTCATGACCATTGCATCGGCAGTCGCTTACGCTAACTACTATACCGCACTTCAGTTCACAAGAGTCAAAGTTACTGGGACATATATAGGCACCGTCTGGACGCTGCGCGTTCTGTCATGTTGCTCAAGCTATGAAAAATTCCTTATTGGTCTTAAGCCTTCAGTTTTTGGCAAGCAACCATTCGGTGATCACGTTTGTGAAAATGTCAAATGCGTTGAATAGGTATTTTTGCGCGCGTGGTTCGTGCACGTTTGTGTGCTTGATTAGCGTATACGTGTATATATAAATGTTCCCGTATATGTTGCCGTCACTTGTGCCAAGCTTGCTCACTTCATAGAGTACAGAGCGCGGTTGGTAACGTCGTTCAGCGAAAATTGATCGATTTTGATGCCTCCTAAGGCGTCAGTTCAGACATTGTCGGAAAAGGCGTTCAAGTAGCGGCTGGGAGATTTCAACACAATTGCAAGTGAATTAGTCTTGCTCGATTCACGAAACACATCAATAATTTAATACTTGCTTTGTCTATGTAAACGTTTTCATTAGTACTTTGATATTTACCTATGCGATGGTCACACAAGAAACACCAACCAAGCCTGATTGAGGCAGAACTTGTCGAATGCGTCACGGCATTTATCGACAGCTCGTTCAATGATGAAGCCAGTCGACACGGATAAATTTAACCCTGACTGCGCTCGAAAGTACCTTTGTGCCAACGAAGAACAACTGTTGTCCCAGTGTAATCATTTCTTAGCCGATACCAGGCGTTGGGCATGGGAGAGGTTAAGAATATTCACATGGTCAGCTAGGCATTTGCCTAAGCCGACGTGAAGGCGAAATTCTTCCTACGCTTTTAGATGCGGAAGCATCTTATACTCGCGCCTTGTAGTGCGCCGTCCGCGCCGTCCGCACCGCCTTAGTTGAGCTAATTCATTACGTCTGATACAATAATCACTCGTTCTCTGCTACTGCAATATTCACGCGTTCATCAAGTATAAGGTTATTTGTTTCACTTCAAAAGCATACATGTGTCCGAGTTAAAACGGTCAAAGTTTCACATTAAATGCACCAGGAAGGTAAAGTATTGGTACGGAAACCAGTAACACAAACATGAGCTTGTACGGTAAAGTTAGCTATTTAAAACCTACGCGAGCGTCGGTGCACACTGAACCATGCCTGTGTATTCAGGCATGTGTCTAACTCTGTTACCAGCCACTAAACTGTTTTAGCGGGACGGCTCAGTGCTCTCCCATAGTTGAGTACGAAGTACTCAAAATCGTTCAACATATTAGATGCGGAAGCATCTTATACTCGCGCCTTGTAGTGAGCCGTCCGCGCCGTCCGCACCGCTTCTCGAACATTCGACGGCGCATGCGCGCGCATGCGCCGTCGCGCCGTCGCCCACCATCTGTGCCGCGCGCGCTTCTCCTTCGAGAACATTCGACAGCTGACAGCGCATGCGCCGTCGCGCCGTCGCCATCTGTGCCGCGCGCGCGCTTCTCCTTCGAGAACATTCGACAACTGACAGCGCATGCACCGTCGCGCTGTATATATTGTCACAGGTAATGGGTATGAGCCATCAACTGTAGGTGGAATCCTTCAGAAGTGAAGAAAGAAGAGGGCTTTTTGCGTCCTGGTCTTAGGGCAAGCAAGACGTCGTTTCGTCGCTGTCTGTGATTACGTTCGTGGCACTGGTGGAGGTGCGGGGTAAATGCGCCTCGGCTGCAGATTTTCAGCCGACACACCGAGCTACTTGGAGACAGCTACAGCTCCCACGGCAAGAAGCAGTCGCCGCCTGCGAGGACTATCTCCCGAGTACGGTCCCCTCTCTCAAGACGAGATGGCAACTTCAACTACCAACCAGGCGAGTCAAACCAACGACGCCTATTCTTTTCTCCCGCATGTTTTTCATGCGCCACAAACACCTCGCTCATTCCATGGAGACATTTATGAAGATGTTGACGACTGGCTTGACCACTTCAATCGAGTTGCCAACATCAATGAATCGGATGAAGCTCGCAAGCTGCGGAGAGTTTACTTTGCGTTAGAAGACTCTGCCAAAACGTGGTACGAGAATCACGAGGGTTCCTTTGCGACGTGGCATGAGTTCAGCCGACAGTTTCGTGATGCGTACCGCAGCACTGAAAGGAAAGAGAGAGCGGAGCAGGCAATCTCATCTCGGAACCAACGACCCAACGAGAGAGTTTCGATGTTTGTCGAGGACATGCTTCGACTCTTCAAGCGTGCTGACCCTGCAATGTCCGAGGAAAAGAAGGTGCGGCATTTAATGCGTGGGGTAAAAGAGCAGCTCTTCGCCGGACTCGTGCGCAATCCACCGACGACTGTGGCAGAGTTCATAAATGAGGCAACCACAATGGAACGTACCCTCCAGTATAGGTCGTCACAGTATGAACGCCACGACGTGACCCCTGCTGCATGCTTTATCGGGGCCGGCAGCGAGAGGCATGCCCTCGCTGAGTTCATAAGAAGCGTCGTGCGGGACGAGCTGCGCCAACTCCAAGCATTGGGACCCCAACCACCCGTAAGTGATCTCACAGACTTAATCCGAAATGAGATCCGACAGGTCGTCACCCCACTCGCACCAACAAGGCCTGAGGCCCCTGTGCTGACTTATGCGGCGGCTCTGCGATCTCCTGCACCACATGGCCCTGATCCCACCATGGGGAGAATGGATCAGGCTAGCCATCGATTCCAGGGCACCTCTTCGACTCCGCCACCCGCCTCAAGGTTTCCGAGTGTGCCAACTTATCGTCCGTCTGGATCGCGGCAGAACGCCACAAAGGCCAGCGTGTGGCGTACGTCCGATAACCGTCCACTCTGCTACCACTGTGGCGAAGCGGGTCACGTATACCGTAACTGCCAGTACCGCCAACTTGGTCTCCGTGGCTTTCACCCTGATGCTCGGTGCCCCGCGTTACGGTGAGCGTCCTCGCGACATCGAAGCGTACCTTACAGGCCAGCAAGCTCCTCGCCTTGGTCAACGCCCCCAATCACGATCACCATCACCTCACCGCCCCACGTCACCTAGCATTCCCTCGTCATCTTATGCTCCTTTCAGAGGCCGGTCACCGAGTCCCCACAGGGGAAACTAGAAACCGCGGCTCCTGGGGGTGAAGCCGCGTCCGAACGAACTGTCAAAGAGCCTCCTTCGACGCAAAGACCCGACGACGACCGTTCTGACTTTCCAGTCGTTTCCGAAAGTCATAAGACTGTTTTCGCCGACATCACCGTACATGTCGATAATCACGTCGTCACTGCCCTCGTCAACACCAGCGCCGATTATTCGGTTATGAGCAGCGCCCTAGCATCCCAACTGAGGAAGGTAACTACCCCTTGGCAAGGACCGCCGTTGCGCACGGCAGGGGGCCACCTCGTCACGCCGACTGGAATGTGCACAGCCCGTGTTCGAGTCCGTGCTTCGACGTTCATAGGGTCTTTCCTCGTGTTACCTGTGTGCTCCCGTCCACTCATTCTGGGGCTGGACTTTCTTCGCGAACATGGCGCAATTATTGACCTACGAGACTTGCAGGTGTCGTTCGCGGACCCGTTTCATCCTGAACCGGAAAACGCTCGCTCATCGAAGGCTGCCCTACGTGTATCCTCCGAATCTGTTACTCTGCCTCCCCGCAGCAGCCTTTTTATCAACGTTGAATGTGACCAAGACGTCCCCAATGCTGTAATTGCAGAAGGAAATTTGTCTCTACTTTTTGCACAACCAATCTGCGTTGCCCGAGGTATTATTCAGCCCAGTAGAAAGCAGGCTTGCCTATTGGTCACGAATTTCAGCGAGGAGTACCGCCATCTTGCCAAACACACTGCGATCGCATACCTTGAGGATATTGCCGACGTCCCTGGTCCCTCAACATTATCTGCTCTTTCGTCGTGCGACGATTCCGCCATGACATTTGCAAGCACTCTCGACATAAACCAGGGTCTACCGTCTGCACAACGGGAACGTCTTTTGGAGCTACTCGGCTCATTTCGGGACTGTTTCGCTACGACTTCGAAAGTTAACCAAACACCGCTTGCCAAGCATCGTATCATCACCGAGCCTACCGAGAGACCCATTCGACAGCATGCCTACAGAGTCTCGCAAAAAGAACAAGACGTTATACGCCAACAGGTCCAGCAGATGCTCAAGGACGATGTCATCCAGCCATCGACCAGCCCCTGGGCGTCCCCTGTTGTGTTAGTAAAGAAAAAAGATGGTACTCTGCGATTTTGCGTCGACTACCGAAAGTTGAATATGATCACGAAGAAAGACGTTTATCCTTTACCACGAATAGACGACTCGCTGGACCGCATTCGCAATGCTCGTTACTTTTCCTCTATGGATCTACGCAGCGGCTATTGGCAAATATCTGTTGATGAGCGCGACCGCGAAAAGACCGCCTTCATTACTCCTGACGGACTCTACGAGTTCAAGGTCCTTCCGTTCGGCTTATGCTCGGCACCAGCTACTTTTCAAAGAATGATGGACACGGTTCTTTGTGGGCTAAAATGGCAATCGTGTCTTGTCTACCTTGACGATGTGGTCGTCTTCTCGGACACGTTTGAGCAGCACGTCCAGCGCTTACAGGCAGTTCTTCAGGCGATTCGAACAGCTGGACTTTCTCTCAAACCTGAGAAATGCCGCTTTGCATTCGAGGAACTGAAATTTCTCGGTCACGTCGTCAGCCACGCCGGTATACATCCAGACCCTGAGAAAACGAAAGCTGTTGCCGCATTTCCTGTCCCAACAAACAAGCGTGAACTCCGCCGATTTCTGGGACTCTGCGCATATTACAGACGCTTCGTCAAAGGCTTTTTCTAAAATCGCAGAACCGCTAAATGAACTTACGAAAGACGGCATACCGTTTGTTTGGGGTCATGATCAGCATCACGCCTTTGACACGCTACGAAACCATCTCCAAGCCCCACCTGTACTCGGTCACTTTGACGATAACGCTGCCACAGAGCTACACACGGATGCCAGCAACGTCGGACTTGGAGCTGTACTGGTTCAATGGCAAAATGGCGTAGAGCGCGTGATTGCCTATGCAAGTCGAACACTATCATCTGCAGAGAAAAACTACTCTGCAACAGAAAAGGAATGCTTAGCCGTTGTTTGGGCTATAACAAAGTTTCGCCCTTATTTATATGGTCGACCATTCAGGGTAGTTAGCGACCACCATTCTTTATGCTGGCTCGCCAACCTCAAAGACCCTTCCGGTCGTCTAGCACGGTGGAGCCTTCAGCTGCAAGAGTTTGACGTTGCAATCATTCACAAGTCAGGACACAAACACACTGATGCTGACTGCCTCTCACGTGCACCAAATGGAAGTACGAACGCGGACGTTGAAGAGGACGATACATTCCTTTCCTCTGTGTCAGCAACCGACTTGGCTCAACAACAACGCGACGACATGGAGCTAAGGCCGCTGATTGACTACCTCGAAGGCCGGAAACGCAGCCTTCCTCGAAACTTCGCACGTTCGCTGGCCTCGTTCTGCATCAGGGATGGAGACCTCTATAAGAAAAATTTCGACCCTACCCAGGCTACTTACCTACTGGTTGCGCCGACCTCGCTTCGTGACGATATTTTACATGCTTGTCACGACGAACCATCATCCGGACACCTTGGCTACACGCGCACATTGGAAAGAATTCGCCGCTCATACTACTGGCCCCGCCTCCCGAAGACAGTCAAGCAGTACGTCCGCACATGCCGTGACTGTCAACGCCGTAAGACTCCCCCTGTCCGACCAGCAGGACTACTACAGCCTATCGCCACGCCGAAGACACCATTTTATCAAATTGGCATTGACTTGCTCGGCTCATTTCCCACCTCTTCGTCTGGAAACCGGTGGATTGTGGTTGCCACCGATTATTTAACGCGTTACAGTGAAACAAAGGCCCTGCCCAAAGCTACCGCAGCCGAAATCGCACAGTTTTTTGTCACCAGCATCGTACTTCGTCACGGAGCGCCAGCTGTAATAATTACTGATCGTGGTACAGCTTTCACCGCAGAGATGCTTCAAGAAGTGCTGAGGCTAAGTGGTACAGAAAATCGGAAAACCACGGCTTATCACCCCCAAACAAATGGACTGTTTGGAACGGTTGAACAAGACCATTGCAGATATGCTATCTATGTATGTGGCCGTTGATCACAAGAACTGGGATGATATACTCCCTTACGTAACTTTTACTTACAATACAGCAGTCCAATAGAGTACAGGTTTCACCCCATTTCGCTTAGTTCATGGTCGAGAGGTCACTACAATGCTCGACGCAATGCTCCTTCCCAACAACTTGAGCATGTTCAACACGGACGCTGCATTGTTCGCTCAACGCGCCGAGGAGGCCCGTCAACTCGCCCGATGCCGTATTCAGGCGCGCCAAACTGCCGACGCACACCGCTACAACCTTACACACCGAGAGGTTACCTTCAAACCAGGCGATGAAGTTTGGGTGTGGACTCCCATCCGACAGCGTGGTCACTCTGAGAAGTTGCTTCGGCGCTACTTCGGCCCTTACAAAGTTCTGCGCCGACTCAGTGACGTTACGTATGAAGTTCTCCCTGAGGGCGCCTCAAGACGTTCCCGTCGGTTTCCACAAAGTGATGTGGTGCACGTGTCAAGACTCAAGCCATATTTCTCGCGTCATACATCGAACGTGGACTAACTTACCATGCAATGACTATTTTTTGTCACATTGGTTTTTTTATTGTCTTGTGTACTTACTCCTTTCTTTATTGAGTACTTCTATGACGCCCGCCCATTTTTTCCCCTTACGACGCAGTTGTTGGCTTCCATGGTAGCATCTTTTCTTTCTAATTTTTTTTCTCAACGCTCATTACCAGCATCGAGCCGATGCTTTTCGAGGAGAGGGAGTAATGTCACAGGTAATGGGTATGAGCCATCAACTGTAGGTGGAATCCTTCAGAAGGGAAGAAAGAAGAGGGCTTTTTGCGTCCTGGTCTTAGGGCAAGCAAGACGTCGTTTCGTCGCTGTCTGTGATTACGTTCGTGGCAATATACTCAAGGTCGGCGCTCGCTCGCTCAGTTGCCGCTCGTCCGTTGGTTCGTCGCAATAAATAAAACACCGCCCTTTCGCATACGTGCCGTACGTGTTCACTCATTTAACACCCCATTTCACAACCACGTTAACCAATTTAGCCATCGACCCAAGTAAGTCGCAATTTAACACCCGTTAACCAATTACATGCTTCCGCATCCTCCTCAGTGTTCCCCCGAGGGAAGCTGCGGGCAATTTTTCTTCTCATTCTGTATGTCGATCCTCCACCACACTCAAACGCTACCTTGGCCTAATGTGATATTATACTGCCTCCAAGATAGAAGACAACTGAAGATATATTCATCAAAGGCCTGGCGTTGGCTAAGTGACGATGGTATGTGGTGACGTGAACAACAGCTGTTACAGTAACGTGACGAAGAACTGATACATTTAGTTGATCTGTTATGTCACGTTTACGACACGATGGCGTCATCAGCTAGCGATGATTTTTGGCATCACTCATGTTGACGGTGACGCCGAAGGTCAATTTCCGCATTTGAGCAAGCATCGAAAGCTTTCGCCACAATGACGAACCGACACCGCAAGAACCTGCGAGCCGGCGCATTGTGCTAGCTACGCAGCCTTCGCAGCGTCCAGGTCACACACAGTTCACAGCAAGCTTTGTGCCTTGATTACTCACGATATTGACTCACAGATTTATGTCCTGTAAGGTTCTTCGTTGTTCCTAGAACATGGTGTTACTAGAGAACGACAGGTTTGGGGGGAGGGGTACACTCCGAAATCTTCTCAGTCCTATTCCACATGATTGCACGCAAGTCTCTGTATCCTTGTCTCGGTGCGTGTATCAGATGTATGTTTCAATGCACATATGAGCGGCCAAAACATTGTCTCTTGCAGCAGAGGGCTCACCGAAAGACGGCGTAGACAGCAATTTTAAATGCGAAGCATTTCTTTGTGTACTGCAAGCACTCTCGGCAGTCCGTCCGTCCGTCCGTCCGTCCGTCCGTCCATCCGTCCATCCATCCATCCATCCATCCATCCATCCATCCATCCATCCTGTCTGTCTGTCTGTCTGTCTGTCTGTCTGTCTGTCTGTCTGTCGTCTGTCTGTCTGTCTGTCTGTCTGTCTGTCTGTCTGTCTGTCTGTCTGTCTGTCTGTCTGTCTGTCTGTCTGTCTGTCTGTCTGTCTGTCTGTCTGTCTGTCTGTCGTCTGTCTGTCTGTCTCTATCTATCTATCTATCTATCTATCTATCTATCTATCTATCTATCTATCTATCTATCTATCTATCTATCTATCTATCTATCTATCTATCTATCTATCTATCTATCTATCTATCTATCTCGTCGCCAGCTAGTATAAAAGACCAACAGATTGACGGACGGACACACAGTCGGGCGCACAAGTGGACGTATGCACGAATGGATGGACAGGTGGACGAATGCACGGAGAGATGGATGGACCGATGCATGCACTACGGATAGACGGACGGCACGGGTGATCCTGTATTGTGCTGTCGTATTCTTGATTACACATAAAGTCAGTTGTTTACACGTATACTTTCATTCTTTTTTTCTTGTGCAGGTCTCTACGTAGTTCCGGTTTGGTCATTGTGGGGCGTGATAGACGCCAAGTAGGTCAGCCCTAAAGAGCTTCGCCCTAAAATCTGACATAGGCGGCATGGAACAAACGAACGTCTAGAAGAATCATCATGGTTCCAGCAGAAATGAAACCCCGACATTTTGCGTGGCAATAAAGTATTCCACCACAGAGCAACACCAGGTCTCAGAACTGCCTTTTAAGTAGACCGTATTGTTTGTGAAACATTAATTGTGGTAGCAATGCTTGCTATCCAGTCTTATAAACAGTTCATACGTACTCCTATCACACAGCCGTCAAGTCTGGCTAAAGACAATTGTAGCGAAGCGCCATCCACTGAAGTTCATCTATCTAGCAGCGTGTAGGGCCGCCTTCCTCTCTGGAACAAGCGCTACATATCAGCTTACCACTTCTGGTGTTGCTAATACCCATGTGTCCGTTGGCATCATTACGCAACAGTAAACGTGCAACTTTATACCATATGTCTGCGCATAATATTCGCGTCATTTCGTCGAACAAGAAGGGTTTCATAGAGTTTCGCTCAATAAAAAAAATTACGACACACTCACCTTCCCTACGCATGCTTCACATAACATGGATTCTAAAGGTACGTAGGATCTGCCGAATTTCTCACATGCTCGTGTGGTACATATTATAACACCTTCCTGCATATATAACTAACAGCTGGTCAAAGGAGAGACCATAGGGACCTCATACATATTGCCTCGTTCAATTCTTGTTAATTCATGTGAAGTGCATCTGACATCCGTTCCATTGCTATAGGCAGCGCCGGAATGTCTGGAAACTTTCCCGGTTGTGTTGTACGGACGGATTCACACTTGTCTGGAGTGCCCAGCCGGACGCTTCAGCAGCCGTTTTGTACAGAAATATGCAACACAGTCGACGCCCCGGTGATGCCAAACATAACCATGCTGCATGTCTGGTTCTTGCGCTTTAATTCATGCTTGAACAGAAGCATGTAGCTGATGGAAGCAAGGACCTGTAGACATCGAAGTCATCCACAGTCACACGCTCCGCTGTTTTACAGAAGCGCGATACCGTTTGAACTCTTCTGATAAGATTGCGCGCGACGCTAGCAGCCGAAATTATTTGTGAACTAACGTGGCCGCCTACGATAACGCCGGAAGCTTCAATCCTGGATGTGTAAACGACTTTACTTAACGCGCATGGGAACTTTGGGCTTTTAAAGGTTTCTTTTTGTTTTCGCATGAGGTGACATGAATGAATGGATAAATTAGTAGAACGTCCAATGCACCAAACCAAGCGTTTTTATGCGCATGCGTATACCGTGGCATTGTTTGCTGTTAAAGATACCAAACGCCAAGCTTAACAATCCTACATGGCGGCAACGGAACCCATCCGCAAAATGGTCTATAAGAGCCAACGAGAGCTGCCCCAACAATCATGTTTCACCCGCCTGATGATTGTGATTGATGCTATGGTTACACTGAGTGTGTGGCTTTTTTTATGGGTGTGAGTTCACGAAACAGTGTTCGAATGTTCACCTGCTTTAGTTCATTACCGTCACGATATTGGCGGAACTCACTTAAGCCATTCCGCCCCGTCTTATGCGCTTGCTTTCAAACTACCAAAACACCTACCTGCCAAAAACTTCGTAGCTTGTGGCTTCAGACAGTCCATGCTCGCGACGTCAGGTCCCCTTGCTTGAACTTGTTCGCCGTGCTTCCCACATGTGCGACACCATGAACCACGCCGAGAAGTCGCCAGCGTGAACTTAGACCCCTTCCAGTGCAGAATGTACAGGTCGGTCCACTGTTAAAGGGAACACGTGAGCACGTGGCCTGCATTCTGCGGCGGCTGCCTACAGCATCATCAGCCGACAGCTAAGGAAAACACGTTCGCTTTCGGCGTCATCTATTGCCAGCCAAGAAAACTTTTCATGGCCGGTTGACAAGCACTGCTATATTACACTCCCTCACCGCTCTCGCAACTAGCGATGCTGGGAGTTGTTGCCTGCAGCTTGCGCCGGGCTCGCGCACTATGTTAGATTCGTTGGCAGCAGACTGCGCACTGTAGGTATCGCTCTTTGTGAGAGCGAAGTGCGAGCGTAATATAGCAGCGCTTGTCCACCAGCCATGACTCGTTATCGTGTTTGGCAATAGATGACGCCAAAAGCGAACGTGTTTTTATCAACTGTCGATTGATAGTGCTGTATGCAGCAGCCGCAGAGTGCAAACCACGCACTCGCGTGTTTCCTCGAACAGTGGGCTGACCTGTATTTTCCTACTTTTATATTGTAATTGTCATTACCGTAACTGTCTCTCTTATGGCAGAAAAAATGCCGCCACCAATCAATAACCACTACCACCACATGGTGAGCGGCCATGTGGTGGTCGTAAGTTTGCGAGCTCAGATACGGACACGATGCACAATTCGTCAGCTGTCTGATCGCCAGCTGTCGTCAGCTAATAATCGTCAGCTGTCTCAGTAGTCAGCCACATGCCTCCCACATTGCTGGAGAAAAAAAAATTGCCTGCAGCTTCCCTCGGGGGAACACTGAGGAGGATGCGGAGCATATAATTGGTTAACGGGGTGTTAAAGTGCGACTTACTTGGGTCGATGGCTAAATTGGTTAACGTGGTCGTGAAATGGGGTGTTAAATTGCGACTTACTTGGGTCGATGGCTAAATTGGTTAACGTGGTTGTAGGAGGGGGTGTTAAATGAGTGAACACGTACACACGTATGCGAAAGGGCGGCGCTGGTCGAAGGGACGTCGATCACTGTGTTTGTGGATTCGTTGGAATTCATTTCACCGCGACCTTGGACGTCGACGCGCCGTACAAACCAACCGACGAGCGGCAACTGAGCGAGCGAGCGCCGACCTTGAGTATATATACAGCGCGACGGCGCATGCACTGTCAGCTGTCGAATGTTCGAGAAGGGGGAGAAGCGCAACGGCGCATGCGCGCGCGTCAGCTGCCGATGTTCTCGAAGCGCGACGGCGCATGCGCGCGCGTCAGCTGCCGACGTTCTCGAAGCGTGACGGCGCATGCGCGCTACATTATACAGCTAGCGAATGTTCGTGAAGAGGAGAAGCGCACGCGGTGTGTAGAGGAGGAAGGGTGCACAGATGGTGGAGGAGTGAAGCGCGCGCGGTGTGTAGAGGAGGAAGGGATGCACAGATGGTGGAAGAAGGAGGAGGAAGCTTGCGGATGGCGCAGCACTACAAGCCTCGAGTATTAGATGCTCCGCATCTAAAACTGGTACGACACGGACTGACAAACACGGACGCCCGCTTTTGTGACTTCGCGTCTTTTCTTCGTAGAGCCGTCCTTCTTGCGCCCTATAATGCCCGACAGCATGCACGCTATTTTTTGAGCAACAACGGAAGCGACAGGATTTGCTGTCGTGGAGACCCATCCGTCACCGTCGCGTCATGCGGTTCTGAAAAAAAAAAACTAGGAAAGATCGCTTGGGTCGCCCGGAAGCCAGTGTGACGACTTCCGGCAACATGGCTTCATTCACGGTCCTCGCTTTGATTGCTATTCGCTCTCGATGCTTGTTATCCGTGCGTATACTTCAAGGAATGCAAGGTATCGACTAGCTTTTTTTTACATTCGCATCTCCCGCGGAGAGTGAAGCAGCAGCCGTATTTGTGTTGTAAATCTTGTTATCGAAGCTTTGTTTTGATGTTTCGATGGTGGTAGCTCGATGTTCGCTTGCTGCAACGTGAAATCGTCGTGCGAAGTGCGTCGTAGCCGTCATAGCGTATACTCTTCGGGCACCCTGTCGCGGTTAAACCAAAGATAGCGAAAAAAAGAAGGTCGTGAAACGTTTTTGGCTTCTTTATGCCACACAAGATAGTAATAAATTTGGCATGTTGTCATTCGCCTACTTTTAAGCTCATTTTCAGCATCTATGGTCGTGAACGCGATATTTTTCAATCCGGCAAGAATGACGCTTGCTCATGAGCAAGCGTCATTCTTGCTCATGAGCAAGCGTCAGTGCATGCTGGTATCTATTAGTGCAGTCTAAAAGAATACTGGCACCCCTGCCATGGGCACTGAACACCCTTGTGCACCCTTCTCGCACCCTCCTCTGAGGGTGCTAAAAAAGTGAAGGACATCGAAGGCACCCTTCTTTAAGGGTGTTTTTGTAACACCCTACAGTTTTTTACATGTACACCCTATTCTAAGGGTGCATAAAAAAGCAACCTTTTGGAAGGTGCTAAATTAACACCCTTAGGGTGTCGTCCACGGGACAAGCTCATTTACACCCTTCTGGGCGTAAAAATTTTTACTGTGCACCGACATGTGGTTGCAGCCGTCACGACGCGACGGAGCAAGTTTGTCGCCGTCGTCCGTCGCTATCACTCAAAAATGGCGCGCATGCGATTGGGCCTTCTCACATTTTTTAGATGAACGAACTATCTCAGCTCCTAGCCCTATTCTAGCGTGTCTCTCTCGTTGGTTCCAACTGCCGAAACAGCGTCATCGGATAATGGACCAGGTGCTGTCGCGCGGACGAATGCACAATCGTCATTGATGTTGCTGCACTCGTCACCTCGCTGTCGCTTCTTCTTCAACGGCATCGTCCTTAGGTAAATGTCATCAGTATGCGCATCGCTCTATTGATTACCTTTGAGCGACACTTTTCTATTCAGGGATTTGCAGTCCCACAGTTCCAAGCAGGTAATCCTATTGAGGAATAGCTTTAGCAACCTTTACAGCGAAAGCTGTTATGGGATCACAACAAGGATAGCGTGCGTCGTAGTTGTCCGCCACCGGCGTCCGTAATCACTATCGAATGACATTAAAAACAAATAACACCAAGGACACTATGGAATTGTAGCCCGGGTCCCCTGCGTACCCGCCCAGTATTCTACCAGAAGGTCACGCCAGTGCTTAAAATTCTATTGCAAACTTACCTTAGGCAGGCCACTTGGGAAAAGAACCGCGTTAATATGCGTAATAATGCGTTTTAGAACAACAAAGGAACAACCAGGCGTAACACATTGCGAATCGCGTAACGAGTGGGTGGTCGAATGCTCCAACCCCCGTACAAAAAACATCAGGCATAATGTTTTATCGTCGTCAGCCACAGCGTGAAAAAATTGCACGATATTCCTGGCAAGTGTGTAGCAGGTACCACGCTTCTCAGAAGAATGACGAAAGATGGCATAGTGAATGTTTTTCTACTACACTAAAATTGCATGGCATAGTGGCATAGTGAGTACCTGGCATAGTGGGTACCTTGCAAATGTTCTTGTAGCAGACCCAAAGAGCTCAAAAAGGCTCTAAGAGGCAGCTCTTCGAGCTTTTACTGTAACCGTGCTGCGCGTTCAGAGCAGGCCTGGCGTATTTTTTTTTTTAGTGGTCTCGCCGCTTTGCGGCCTCTGAATATCTGGGACGGATACGTCAACATGCCTTAGGTACTGCCTTATCTCTGCTTTTCTCAACCAGATTTAGGCAACCAATTACAATAAACCAGCTCTAGTGACCCATTTTCTTCAAATAGACTGCTCCTCCTGGTCCAGCTTGAAGCAATGTATCCCTATTCAAAGGCTGCGCATGCCGTTCCCACATTTCCGTTTGTTAGCTTAAGAAATCCAAATGTTTGCCGTAATAATCTTACAAAAACCTACAGAATTATTGGAATGGCATATGAAGCGTTCCACTAGGGGTGCTTAGAAGTCATAACTTGTGCTTTTTGAAACTAATTTTTTATTCACTATTACCTCAAATTTCTCTTTGCTTGGTCGTTTTGTACAGGGCCGAAAGCGTAAAAGTGAACACCTTTTCATTTTTCAAGCCCCGAAAATGTAGTTTATTACGCTTCGCCACATATATAAAAGATATATGACGTATAATTATGGATCCAACAGAGAATAATAATAGAGGACGATTGGCCTTCACCTTCAAGAGTAGAGAGGGAAGTGTAAAAAGGAACGAACAAAGAACACAGCGGAACATTGGTGTGGTGTGAAGACACTTTATGTATAAACAAGAATCACAAAGATACACCTATATGAACAAACGCTTAGAAAGTCTATACAAAACAGGTTTTCTTGTACGGCTACATGATCACAATCACTCCTACCGAACTGCGAGTGAAACACACGCTTTGCTTTGGTTTTATTTCTTTTTGTTTCTCACTTAAATAACGTAGAGGACAGAGCATGAACGACTAAGGCAGGAAATTTAAACGACCCTCTCACAAAATCGCCACAACAATGTGAAAAAGATAAATGCCCCGCACGATACCCCCCCCCCCCCCAAGCACTTCCGTTTTACAGAACCAAACATCCGCTGCGTTTTTATTCTAGAGAAAAAAAAATATCGCAACATACGATTCTCGAATAAGCCCGGTTTCACGAACGTCTTCACCTGTGACCCAGCTTAAAGTGAACTTCACTGCAAGTCATTCGTTGCCAGACGTAGTACTCGAGGCACGTTAACCGCTCTCAGAATAGAATTTCATTACGAGCTGAAGTAGTCCACGTTCCGCGTCCTGGCAAACAAGCGACTAAGCTGGCCTCACATTCCTAAATTCGCGAGAAACGCCCAAAGCGTAGAAATTTTCGCAACACAGTTTTTTGCCGTACTCATCTTTAGAGCACATTTTTTGCTTCAGGACTTCAGTGCTCAGGGAATCATTACGGGGAAATTTCAAAAAAAATAAATAAAATAAATAACAACCACACGTGGCAAACACTTCTATGAACAGAAGTTTCCTAGCAAATGACGGCTTCGTCACACGTCGCAAAATATTAGCACGAACAACAGAACAAACTCAACAAGAACAAGTGGCTTGGAAAGTTCACGCATGCACACAGTTGAAATACTTAGGAAGGAAAGCAGCACTTAAACATAAAAGGAACTGTTCACCACTGCGCCGGCATTTTTTTTCAACCACCAACAGACGCCGCCACTTGTAATTTCACGGCACCGTCGAGACGGTCATACAAACAAATTTCGATTAGACACAACGTGGGCGTAAACCATTTCAATACAAGTGTGTTGGGGACACAACGTACCAGAAGCGTGGCAACACTCAAGCGCAGCGGATAGGCCATAGATGGACTCAAACGTCACCGGAATCGGATGACGTACACAGCAACAGTAGCACTGGTGGCGGCATCTGGTGACGCGGCGTTGAACCGAGGCGCAGATTGCAATAACTGACGTTACTTCAGTCTTTCGATGGCGTGAAACGTGTATGGTAGAGAACTACCAGTTTCTCGGATGCTGTATTTGTACATCACGATTTATATTTTCACGTGTAATGGTCGATTACAGCGTACCGAGATGCAACTTACGAGAATGGGTCGTCTAGTTAATATGAGTGCGTTAGTTAAGCGGCCAGATGACTTATCCGCTGCGCTTAACACACCGAATAAAAGAGTGACAGCCGTTTTTTTTTCCATCCCAACATATTATTCTGCAAGCAATATCACACAAAAAAGTTGTCAAAAACAAAAAAGTCACCACCCTCAAAAAAAGCTATCAGCTGCAGGGTATTACGGTTCTCTATCGATTGAGTACATTAGGAAACACCACGAACGTCACTTTGCACAAGTTATTCATTTATCCGCTCGACATCACAACTGTTCACACAGTGTATGCACGCCGGTTACCGCAAAGAAAATAAAAGCACATGTGTTCAAAAAATAGAAATCACGCCTCTAACACATGCATATATACCTCTACAACGCGCGCACAGTTTCAAAACTACTGGACGCCGTTTCAGCTAAGTTGGACGAAAAGAAAAAAAAAACAACTGAAGAAAAATGTACAATAGATGCTATGTACATCACTGCAAGAGTGACTGTATCACTCCGTAAATCTAGCGAGAGCACACAACCATAATCGTCAAAAGCAGCCAAAATATATAAATTTGAATAACACAAACACAAACATTGGCAGCCAAAATAATGACGCACGAAAAGGCAGACGTGTCCGACACGAAGGGCGGACAAGATCATTGTGGAGGAAAGAAAAATATAGATCTGGCACTCTTCGTGATACGGACAGTTCTTTTATATCAGGGGACATCACATTTCTGCTGCTTCGTTTAAATACGACGCCTGAGCATTACTTAGGTGCAGGCCCCTACATGTCTAAATCCATGTTCCACAGTGGGTTGACACCCAGGGACGCAGGTCTCCTATTTTGTTTATTAGATTTTCGGTTTGCACAACCCCACGCTACGCCTTTAGTGCGGCTTTACGGGACGAACGTTATGTGTGTCGCCTTGGCGGCAGAAGGTCTCTTACACCCTGGAGCCATCTAAACGCGATAAACCAAGGCCCCGCAAGAAATTTCTCGAGGAATCAGATTGGTGACGCTTCTTGAATACCCTGCACTCATCGCATATACAAGGGCACCAGAAAAATCGCAGCACTGTGGCGTGCCCTTTGCTCTTCTGTAGTCCTCCTGGTATCTGCGATGAGTTCAAGATGTTCGATAACGAAAGAATCAGTCGCTCTAAAAACGGCCAAGAAGAATTGCATCAGGCAGTGACCTCTGCCAAAGTTAACAATTGACGGTCACCGTAGTCGTCTGATCAGAAGAACAGTGGTTTTGAAAACATAGTGTACTAAAGACGTGCGCTCAATAATTGGTAAATATATCCAATGATACCCTTGAACAAGAATGTTTGCAGTCGACGAGTCGGCAGATTAACGTTCCTACCTGGCCATACATGCACGAGAACCCAAATATTTGCACTAGCACAGGACAACTGATGGAGACTACAGTTCAGGCCAAAGTAATAAACACTGGTATTGGCCATTCGCAAGCGAAAATTTCAAAATACCCAGTCCGAGCGGTTATGTCTACGCTGCATCAAACATCACTACAAATTTAAAGATCGCTTGGTAAATCGCTTGCTAATCGCTAAAGAATCACAACTCGGTATGTCATCGCAGATAGAATAAGAGTAGTCCCGTGGCAGAGTTACGCTCATGTTTTTGCTTTTCGCAGCTACTAAATTGCGAAGCGAAGGTGAAAAACTCGCAAATAGCATCAACGGAGAGCCCAAAAGTTTCACGCACCAAATGTTTATTTTCTTCGTATACGCAGTACCACAGGTGATCGGTTTTGCTACCCTTTACCTGCTACTTCTGTAAACATTGTTTTTCTCCCAACTGTTAACAAACCGCGCCACCACAGGGAACGTAAGTGCATCACCTAATGTTTATCTCTATAGAACAACCTAAATTGCAAATCAGGTTCTCAAAACGTTCGATAAGCCGCGAGTCCCACAGCGCCAGTGAAGTACCAATGCGTCACGCTAACTACTTCTCGTTACGCGAGGTAAAAACCGCGGACGAAAGCTAACGACGTCGTGAAACACGTCCCAAAGCTATGTGGGTGTTTCCCTACGTCGATGCAAAATGTCATTCGTTACTCATGCCAAGCAATACAAGCTCATGCTACTTTCAGGCTTAATCTCGAGCGAAGGTTAATCTCAAAGGAACGCAAACAACGTTGCCGTAAATTCTCCACCTACTACACCCATTGACTTCTTACCGCAAACTATTGTGCTCTAATTGGATTTCAAGTGGGTTCCTTCTGGTCTAAACCACTTACCGGCAGCAGATGAATGAAAAGTGCATAAGAAGGCAGGCGCCCTATTAACACACATGTGCATACCTCCCTTCCTGTCTGGTAACTCCAGACAGACTTTCCAGCGACTCTGAGGCTGAACATCTATAGGTGTCGTTGCTATACAAAGCTCATTTTCGTTGGCCGCAGTAGTTTTTATGTAACAGTTGGGCGATCGAGGCTTAAGGTAGTACGTTTTAAAGCCCCAGTAGCAAAACTTGGGCCTTTATTCATGAAATGCTGTTCCTATTCTCATCACATCCAGTGGTTTTTGTCATGTTGCTGCTCGGCAAAAGCAGCCAACGTGGCAAATAGTAAGAGAACTGGAATTTGTGCATGAGAGGTTATACAGTGTTAGTTGGTGCTTCTCAGGGAAACTAATATAGGGAACTCGGTTGTAATAGCGGACCTCTGCAAACTTTCAGAGTTGATGTCAGGGAAGTGTAAACAAAGTGCGATCACTAGAACGCCAAACGACCATAGTGTAAATGTCATTTGCACAAAAAAAACGAGACATCCAACAACGCGTTTGGAAATGCGTGACGACGTCAAATATCGGCACTGGAAGGCGCTCTATAGTACAAGTGTGCCACGCCTAGGAGCCCAGAGTAGTGTCTACCTTCATTCTAGAACACGTCAGCCACAAGGAAGAAACAAAATGAAACGGTTTTGTGTATGAGACGCCGACCTTCTAGCAGGATA
This sequence comes from Rhipicephalus annulatus, assembly GCA_013436015.1. NCBI lineage: Eukaryota > Metazoa > Arthropoda > Arachnida > Ixodida > Ixodidae > Rhipicephalus > Rhipicephalus annulatus. Next base: position 27,162 of record WOVY01004366.1, read on the forward strand.
CCTAATGGCACGACATGTTGCGGGAGACTCCCGACGCTGTCTTCCGGTGTTGTTGGTGGTGGTACTACGTTGGCCTAGGTGGCGGCTCTGCCCCCAGCCGTGGAGTGGCGCTGGAGGTGGCAATAGTGGCGGTAACATTGATGGCGATTCTGTTTTCACCACGAGCGGCTATGCGAGGCTGTTCTCGGCCTTGTTAATCTCCATGACGATCTGGGCGTGCTCTTCGAGCAGCTTGGCGAACTCCTCCTTACGCAGTTCGGCGTTCATCTGCGCGTGAACAAACAGCAGAAGGGAAGCAAAACTTGAATAAAAAACTCGCGTAGCTTTCAGCATAGAGTGACGCAAGTCTAAAGAGACAGCGGTTCATTT
>WOVY01004367.1:0-372059 GCA_013436015.1 Rhipicephalus annulatus
TTGGTAAACTTTGATGCTAGTTTATTTTTTGCTTATGAGATTTTTACAGAGTTGTCCGTGCTGCTAAAAGCTTTTGAACACAGGAAGGACCAAAAGTATACTGCTCGAAAGATCTCTTTTTGATCCATTTGTAGCAATAGTTACGTGCTGTGTAGACACCATCACACGACTCATTTTATACCAGAGAAAGAAATGTTGGCCCACTCCCACTACATTAATACTGCAAAATAGGTTATATTATATCTTTTATTTGGTTAGAGACCAGAATGTTTTTCCAAAAACATCACATTGCACAAGAAAACAACAAGCAGGTATGTCCTATGCGCTGCCTGGAAGTGTATAAACTGTGAGGAAAGACTGCTTATCTGACGCGTACTTTAATTGTGCTTAACAGGGCATATTTACATGTGAGAAAACAAGGAAGTGCAGGACAGTTTACCTGCATTTTGTTGCTCGAGTGGCCATAAGATAAAGTTCCCAGGAGTGCTTTCACTATAAAAAAAATGGCAGATTCTACGTACAGTGCGAATCGATCACGTGCGAAGCACGAATGAGAAAGGTTGATATGTCACTTCAAAATTAGTACAACGTTACGAGGTGGGGATAAATTATGTCGTACATGACATCCATGGCACGATCATGGTGTTCCGAATGTCATCTACCTTCGTCATCTATTCACGTCACCTGATACTGAACTTGGTATATGCGGAGCTAGCGAAATGGCCACGAGCTTGCTATGAGGGTAGCATGTAGTCATGTTTTACATGACACGCATATCATGATTATCATGTTTAGATGTGTCGTTTATCTTCGTTGTCTGTTTGTGTCACTTAATACCAAATTTGTCATATGTTGAGCTTGCGAAACCGCCGTGAGCGCGCTATGAGCGTAGCATATAGTTATGCTTTACGTGACTGACTGACTGACTCACTGAATAACTTTGGTCCTGAGGAGGTGATGCCCCGTCTGCGGGCTGCGCTCATGAAGGGAGCGGGAGGTTAAACTCGACGGCCATGTCATGAGCCCTCTGGACGGCCCGAAGTTGGTCATCCTCGCGGGGACTTGTGAGGAGAGATTCTCAGTCCTTTTCATTGATTGGAGACCCGTCGTCTGCGTGCAACTCGGGGCATTGCGACAGCATATGTTGTAAGTTGCATCGCGAGAGGCCGCATCTGGGGCACCCCGGCCTTAGTTCGCTTATGAATCTCGCATAAACGGAAGATGAGGGATACGCTCCTGTTTGTGGGAGACGGAAGGATAGCGCTTGTGGTCGTTTGAGTCGAGAGTGTGGCAACGGAAATTCTCGCTGTTCGAGACGATAGCGCTGACAGATTTCATTATACTTCTTCAGTTGGTTCCCGAGCCATTTTCGCCTTTAGGCTGTGGGCCACCCTCTCTCCTGACGTGGCGAGTAATGTCTCGCGCTTGGGAGTGGGCAGCTAGTTGGCGTTTTGGACGAGGGGGTGGGCGTCGGAGCCCGTATGGCCCGGGAACCAAACTAAATGCTTGGTGTCAGGCCACCCGGCACACGAGAGCTCGCGGGTTGCTTCGTTACAGACCGAGCCCACACGGTCGGCCCGAGCCATGGCTCGGGAGTCAGTGTAAATTGTAGTGCGGGTTGAGTTAGCCATTGCTAAAGCGATTGCTACCTGTTCTGCGCGGCTAGGGTCAGAGTTTAGAAACCTAAGTGCAGCGAGCACTTCTCCTAGTAGCTAAGTTACAGCTGCTGCGTAGTGCTTATAGATGGGATATTTTGCGGCGTCTACAAAGGCGACCGAGTGAGGCATAGCGGCCGCGGTCTTCAGTAGCGCGGCGGCACGTGCTCTACGACGACCTTTGTTGTAGTCCGGGTGCATGTCACGTGGGACTACAGGTACTCAAATGCGGTCCCTGATCGAGTGGGGCAGAGGGCATTCTCGTTGTGTATAAAAAGTGGACGTGAGATTAAGACGAGTTAAAAGTTGTCTGCCTACCCCTGTGGAAAACAGTCTGGCTAGTTGAATGACATTTTGAGTTTCGGCTATTTAACTGACCGTTTTGTAAACGCCCGAGGCCATGAGCTTTTTAGTATAGGTATGGACAAGCAGCCCTAGTTCTTGTTTGATGTCTTTACGAATGGTGAAATTTAATTTCTTTTCATCAACTTTGTTTCATGGGTGAGCTATAACCGCATAGTTGGTATGGCTCATGAGAAATGAGTGAAAGAGGCGCCGTAAGTTTTCCTCGGAGAGTCCGCCTGTTTTATTAGCGATACATTTGAATGATTGTGACATGAATCCTGCTTTGGCCACTATGCGCTCTATGCTGAGATTATTTCTGCCGTCCCCCTGCAGTATTGTGCCCCGAATTCTTACCGAGGTGACTTGCGGTATGTGCGTACCGTCAGAAGTGTGTAAGTTGGGCGTGAGCCACTTAGGGCCCCGCGTGGGCCTGCAAAACAGTAATTCGGGCTTAGCGGCTGACAATCGCAAGCCCATTTGGTCTAGATAGCCCTGGATTATGTGAATTGCTTTCTGTAACCTGCATTCGACCACACCTTCAACGCCACTTTCACTCCAGATTGTGATGTCATCTGCGTAGAAGGTGTCGCCGAGGCCGTCGATCATGCTGAGTTCACGGCCGAGTGCACTCAAGGCAAGAATAAATAAAAATGGGGAGAGGACAGCCTCTTGTGGGGTGTCTTTAGGGCCTACTCGACACGTTTTGGAGCCATTAATCCAAGTCAGATCATTGCTTTCCGGTCTCTCAAGAATGAGCGTATGTATTTATAAAAGCAGGTGCCGAGGCCTGCTTCAGTTATGGACCGCAGGATGTGTGCATGCTTAACTTTGTCAAATGCCTTTTTGACATCTAGTGCAAGGACTGCCTTGGTGTTCCACGTCTTAACGGAGATTACCCGGTGCTTTAACATTAACATTACGTCTTGTCAGGAGGAGCGAAATCCAATTTTATTGAATGGTAGAAGATTATGTTCCTCCGCGCATTTGGTTGCTCGTTTAAGTATGGCGTGCTCGCCTACCTTGCCTACACATGAAGTCAGGGAGATGGGTCGGAGCTCGGCAATCTCGAGGGGTTTACCCGGCTTTGGTATGAGAACTACAGCGGCTTCTCGCCATTCTACCGCTACTTCACCGGTCTCCCACACCTCGTGATGTGCTTTGTGTGAAGTTGGATGTCCGCTTCTACTAGACTTTTAAGCAGTTTGTTAGTTACGCCATCTGGCCCTGCAGTCGAGATGCAGTTTAAGTTGGTGAGTACTGCTCTTCTTTCCGCGCACGTGAAGGAGGAGCCCAGTGGGTCGTCGCCTTTCTGTGGGGGTGGAGGTGGGTAGTCGGCGTTGGAGCTCTGTTCATTGCAGAGGTAATGGGCTGCGAGTTCATTAGTGATTTTGTCGTTGGTCGAATCAGCTTGGCGAAGCTTGTGTATTAGTCTGTCTATAGTTGACTGTTGATTTGATTTCGCGGATTTGTCACCTAGGAGATGTTTAAGTATGTTCCACATGGAGCCTCTGCACATTTGTGCATCTACGGAGTTGCATACTTCATCCCATTGGTGTTTAGCCAGCGTGCGGCTATGTTCCTAAATCTGCTTATTTAATTCTGTAATCTTTTTTAGAAAAGCGTCTACTGAGATTCTGTTTTCCATTTCGCTCGGAGTGCTTGCTGCGCCTCGTTAAGGTGAGCAAAATGACTGTTCATGCGTTGGATTTAGTGTATGGTTTCAATTTCTTTAGTTACCTTGGCTACGTCTTCTTTGAGACGTACGAAGAGATCGCCAATACCAGTGTAACTGTTTTCCTCATTCTTTCTGATATTGCGGAACTGATCCCAGTCTATGATTTTGAATTTATGAGGTATGAAAGTAGAAACGCCATAGGTGATGCTACAAATGTAGTGATCACTACTTATGTGTTAAGCCATATGGGGTTACGAGTATTTCTCGTGAGGGCCAAGTCACGCGTTGTGTCACTAGTAGACGACGTACTTGTGCGAGAAGGGAATGTGGGGTCGGTGATGAGCGTTAGGCTGTAGTGCACTATCTGCACAGCCAGTACTTTTCCTTCAACATGGACGTAACCTTATCCCCAGTCTAGATTGGGAGCATTGAAGTCTCCAGCAATCAGGAGGGGCTGGTTTCCAAATACCTTATTCGTTTTCTGAAAGAGGGCTTTACTGGTGAGCTGTAAACGTTTAAGACGAAGACCGGTTGCTTACGATGGGAAATTTGGTATGAGTTCGATCAAGATGTGTTCTACCTTGAGATCAGCGCGAACTTCATGTTTTAGGTAAGCTGCCCCGCCGCGGTGGTGTAGTGGCTAAGGTACTCGGCTGCTGACCCGCAGGTCGTGGGATCAAATCCCGGCTGCGGCGGCTGCATTTCCGATGGAGACGGAAAGGATGTAGGCCCGTGTGCTCAGATTTGGGCGCATGTTAAAGAACCGCAGGTGGGCGAAGTTTCCGGAGCCCTCCACTACAGTGTCTCTCATAATCATATATATGGGTTTGGGACGTTTAACCCCACATATCAATTAATTAATCAATCAATGAATCAATGTTTTAGGTAAGCTGAGTTTTTATATAAATGTGGCGATCCCCCGTTTACTCTTCTAAAAAGCATGCTAAACCCGATAACCACGCAGTGCAAGATTATCAGTGAGCGTTTCCTGGAGGAGGACAGAAGGCCTTTCACCTGTAGAGAGCAGTAATTGTTGCAAGGCGTCCTTCCTTTTAAGTAAGCTAAAACAATTCCACTGCCAGATATATGGTTATATTGCTTAAGGTAGTCATGTTTACTGATTGTTTATTTTCCGTCCCTGCATGATGAGATGTCGGTCGGCGTCTAGAATTTCGAGACGTGCGGAAAGCTCATTGCTCTGCAATTTAATGGGATTCAACTCAACCATATGTTGGAGCGGAATCGCTATAACAAGGCTGTCATGTGAGCCATTAAGTGCCAACCACTGGCACGCGTACGCACGCGCCTACGCGTCAAAAGCGTCTAGCCACGCCTGTGGAGGAAAAGGGCGCGCAACCACTGGCACGCGTCAACCGCATGGACGCCCATGCGTCTAAGGCCGATACACAGTGTTTATTGACCTTTTGGCTTAAAGGGCCACTCACCAGGTTTGACGATTTTGAGCTGACAAGCACAATGCGTAGACGAGGCGTTCATGATCACGTCTGCCGAAATTTGCAACGCTACGCGCCGCGGAAATGGGTCAAATTTCAAGATAAAAGCTGCTCCCCCTCCCCTCTGCCGGCGCACGCGTAGAGAATGAGGGCATGACGTGGGCGTAGGAATGGCCCTACGTACACGTTAATGCAGTGACGTTGGTCCTCTTCGTAGACGAGTCTACTCTAACGTTTTCAACAGTACACCACGTGACATGGTAAAACTATTTAAGACAACATGCGTAGTTTATGTATTTGTTGCTTCAGGAGATTAATAAAACTTCAAATAAATAATGAGACGCAATAAAAAATTGTGCGTGTTTTTTTTTTCATTTTTTCCCCGTGAAAAGCTACGAGATGCGGGGCTGATGGGCCAGCGTTTTGCATGCGTTTGTGTCCCCGCGGTCAGCGCATTGAGCAGACGACCGCCGTGGAACGCTCCTACGCGTTCGCGCACTCATTGTGCTCATCTACTCTACCGCGTCTAAGCCAGCGTTTCCAAACCATTGCGCAGAAACCGGCAGAAGACCACAAAATAACGCTGGTCAACAAAGCAACGCTGCTCGCGTGCTCGGGGGTTTGACTTGTTTGGGGACGTCATGCGCACGTCATCTCATGGTGGGATGCTGGAGAGGGTGGGGAAGAGATTTGGCTTGCGAAGGCTACATGGAGGAGCGGCAGGGTTTCGAGCTCGCCTCTTCCCATCCTCCTTTCGCGCCGCTTCAAAAAACCTATTTTTTCCGCTCCTAATGAACCAATTCAAATTTTTTTTGTGTGTGGCAAAGTGTTCCTCATCGGACACGCAACAACTTCCACTGTCTAACTAAAATTTCGTACGGGGCCTAGTAGATGGCCCTTTAAAACTGTCCTAGTTCAGCACAGAATGGCGCATTCTTAACTGGAGCGGGTTTGTATGACGCCAAAGATATGATAGCACGTTAAAATATTGATACTGCTTCACCCACTCTAGTTTTGACTATTTTAGAAGTAATTGACATCACAGTGGGAAAAGTAACAACAGCGGCACCAGAAATCAACAGCGGTGCCTGCGTCACTACCGCGAACGAAAATTCTTGTATAGAATACTGTACGTGTATCATAGGCGTGCGCAGAGTTTTTTTTTTTTTAAGCTGGAGGGTGGGGGGGGGATGTATGCTGCAGTACTTTCCCCTCGCTAATATATCAATGTAGGAGCTGCTTTAGCGCCTATTTTCCTACTATAATACGCCATGGGGCTTAGATTGCACCCCCTCTCTTTGGTGACTAAGGGGCGGTCGCCCCCTAATTATGTTTCTAAATCAGGCTTATAAAAAAACCAAGATGTATTAATCACCGGGTTGCTATACCTACACTACCAAATTCCTAATTATTCTGAATATCCTGGTACATTCAGTACACTTCATAACTTACAGCTCTCATCAACTTAATAATCACTGCCACAACTTCATGAAGTGTCGGATTTATGTCATAAGATTACATAGAGCTCTATGTAAAGGGTTTTCGGATGCTGTCTGTGATAGAAATATCCTCTAAAGCATCGAACCACACCTGGCTGTTAATGATGCAGCGGATATTGGTCATAAGATAGGAACTGCGTAGAATGCTTCTGGGAATTTTTCGTGGGTAAAATACGCTTTGACACAACGAACTCTGCGTGACACTTCATGATGTGAGATGTATTGGTTGTAATAGTGTACTAACTGAAACCTGTATGGAAGACTTCTGGGCGTTGTCTGTAGTCAAAATATTCTCGAAAGCGACAAACTACACCCAATACTCCGTGATGCCACTCATATTGCTCGAAGGACTGCAACTGAATTCTGTATGAAAGACTTCTGGACGTTTTCTGTAGTCAAAATTTTCTCTAAACACACAAATCACACCCAGCACTTTATGAAGTCACCGATATTGATCATAAGATTGCAACTGAACCCTGTATGCAAGGCTTTTCATTGTCAGTAGTCAAATTGTTCTTTAAAACGACAAACCACAGCCGACACTTCGTGATGTTACAGATATCGATCATAAGATTGCAACTGAACCCTGTATGGAAAACTTTTGAATGTTGTCAGTAGTCGAAATATTCTCTAAAGCGACCAACCACACCCGACACTTCTTCATGTCACAGATATCGATCATAAGATTGCAACTGAACCCTGTGCGGAAGGCTTCTGAACGTTGCCTGCCACCGAAATGTGCGCCAGTGCAATAAACCACACTCGACACTTCATGATGTCACAGATTTAGGTCATAAGACTGTGATTGAGCCCTACTTAGAAGCCTTTTGATGATGTGTTTTTGAAATATCCTCTAATGCAAGAAAGCACACCTGGCTCCTAATGATTCAACAGATGTCGGTCATAAGACAGAAACCAAGCACTGCGTAGAATGCTTTTGAGCATAGTCTGTAGTCGAAATACGCTCTAACGCAACTAACTGTGCCTGACACATCATGATATGAGTGATATTGCTCAGAAGACTGCAACTGAATCTTGTATGGAGGATTTTTGGACGTTGTCTGTAGTCAAAATATTCTCTAGAAAAACAAATCACATGCAACGATTCATGAAGTCACAGATATCGAATATAATATTGCAAATGAGCCCTGTGCGGAAGGCTTTTGAACGTCTTCTGCAGCCAAAATGTTCTCCAAAGCAATAAACCACACCTGACACTCCATGATGCAACAGATATCAGTCATAATATTGGAACCGAGCACTGCGTGGAACCCTTTTGGATAGTATATTTATTTATTTTCAAATTCTGCAGCCCGAACCACAGCCTTGAAGAAGAATAGCGATTTGGGCTAGTTGGTTTGAATTCATAGTAATAAGGGTTGCAGCGCGAGCACGAATGTGCTAGAAGAAACAGACGAAAGTCGAGGCACGGAAGGCAAAGAGGACAACACGAGCGCTGTTTTTTTGTGCTCGACATAACATACTGCAATCCACGAAACCAAAGTGGCTGGGTCTTGAGAATAAGGGTCCAAAAAAGTAGGACTGCCCTGTGTACTAGAAATGCATTGAAGAAGAATAGCGATTTGGGCTAGTTGGTTTGAATTCATAGTAATAAGGGCTGCAGCGCGAGCACAAATGTGCTAGAAGAAACAGACGAAAGTCGAGGCACGGAAGGCAAAGAGGACAACATGCTCGTGTTGTCCTCTTTGCCTTCCGTGCCTCGACTTCGTCTGTTTCTTCTAGCACATTCGTGCTCGCGCTGCAGCCCTTATTACTACGAACCACAGCCACTGCAGGAGTTATGTATATAAATACAAAACGAAAGCATTGACACAGTAGTATCACAATAAATGTGCCAACGTAAACAAGTATCAATACCTCCTAAGTGAAGCTCGGTAAAAAATGAGAGAAATAGAAAAATGGGACAAATAGGACAAGTGCCCACAAAACGTCAGACGCACCGGTATCACGAACCAAACTAAGTAAACCATTCCAGTGTTTTATAACTTTATTTGAACATGTTAGAGAGCACTACAAATGGCTTCTAAGCTGTATTGGGATTGCCGATCAGTTCTGTGTCGAAGGCTTCTGTAATTTGCTGGTAGTTTAAATATCCTTTAACATCTACAAAATGCATCTGACACTTCTTGAAACAGATACAGGTTTTGAGATTGCAGCCAAGCACTGCGTAGAAACTTCACATGTCATCAGTAGTCAAAATACCCTATAATGCAATAAAGCATACCCAAAGTTTTTAATGGAACAGATACCGGTCATAAGATTGACCAGAGCACCAAACAGAAGTTTTGGCAAGTTTTCTAACATAGCTAAACTGAATATCTTGATATTTTGAATATGCTTAAGTGAATATATAGTTCAAATTATAGCATATATTAAAAACTGAACAGAAATAAAGCACTCCTTGGAAACACATACAAATATTCAATGTTCAAAACCATCGAATAATATCTTCAGCTCGTTACAGTTTGGAGGAACACATAAATACATGCATAGTTCTGGAAGGTCTCGTAAATCACGTGAGGTACTTTTTTGCATTTCTTCTATATAATGTGCAGTACCATACTAGTGCGCCTTCATTCATTCTGTGCACACATGTGGTGATCTTCTCTTCCAACTATCGTGTCATCGTGCAGCTGATTTCAAATCAGGTGCTTCTCACAAGGTTTTCAGTTATCTGTCCAGCTGTAAACCAAACGTGTGTTATAATATAGTAAACTGTGAAACTGCGTAGAAGCGCCTTTGTATGCCTATGGTCATGAGCATCAGAATGAACTAGAAATTAAGAATGTGTGTGTTAGAATGCTTCCAAACAACTTATGTGCTACTGAGCGTGTCAGAGAAGCAGAACAAGCGACAAACAAAGAGCATGGCAATACCAGCAGCACTTAATCATGCAACATTCTTTTTAGATCACCAGAGCTATGCACGTTCGAGTTTCTATCTTTTACGTGAATGGAAACGAGACCACTGACCGCTGAATTTGTTGGCGTTGGTGGTACCCGACACGAAGTCCCATCACATTGCTACCAGCCAGCGCACGCTTGTTAATAAAGACGATAGTCTTTCTTGGGTACCTTCGCGAAAATTTTGGTCTGTCTGTCTGTACACTTGTCTGTTTGTCCACACTTACCGGCATAGGGTACTTGAAACGGCTGACCCCATCCGCAGCGACCACCAATATTGCTCAAGGTTGAGCGATGCTTGTGCGATTGTCAATTAAAAAGCAATTATTGCGCATGTCTGGGACACCATAACAACATGCATATACTCTGCATATGCATCTCTTACTAGAAAACACATACATAAGTAATTTTAAGGACCGTAGCGCTTATCACGCTGCGCTGACCATGCAACGCTTGCACGCACGGAGCAAGGAAAGGTAGGGAGAGGCCCTGACGTCACTCGTGAAGCCGCGATGAAGCCGGAAGTCGGCCATATTGACTAGGCGAATTCTCCTCTCTTGTTAACATATAAATGCGAAGCAGAAGGTGCGACTCCCTCTATGTCTCAAAAAGCACGTGGCCTGCGCGCCGCGTGCGCTGGTGCTACTGAAACCAACGGAACGGATTTCAACACGCTGTCTTGCCGCGATACGATTGACGAAATCTCTGCGTATGGCTGTTGTACTCTTGCACTGCCGGCGTTTACGATAAACACGGCTAGTTGCACGTTAACATTTTTTTATTTGATGTTTTCTTTGTGAAAATAAAGATAATATTTCGGACATTGCCGCGCGACGAACCAGGCACCGAAATTTGTACAGCATCTTTCAGATCACTTTCAGATCAAAAGGGAGAACCCTTTTGCGCTTCTCTTTATGCTTTATGAAATTTTCGGTCAGGCTGTGGGCTAGACAGAATGATAAAAAAAGAAAAAAAAATGTCTTCTCTGCAATAAATCCGTAGGTCCGTAATTATGCCAGTAAAGTCGGCGTCACGGTGGAGCTTGTATGCGTGGCAGCCCGTTGAGTTTGCGCCAGCCTCTTTGTTTTCACCCCTCTTTTGACCGACGCGCACTGGTTCCTACGGATATCCCAAAGGCCATGACTCCATTAGAACAAAAGCAGTGAAGACCACCCGAAAGTGCGTGGGAACACGCCTCCAGCGTGATTCATGCATTCTAGTAGCTACGGAGAACGCAGACCATGATCGCGTTAGTGCGAAAGGTGGGAAAGTTAGCCGAAGAAATGCGTGAGAAAAGGTCAACATCACTTGGTCAACATCGTTCGAACGGCTTTGTCAGCTTCTGAATGCACAAGCACGCGCATCTAGTGAGATGCACCTAGTTACCTTGTGCAGGTGCGTGCAGACATTTTAACGAGTCATGCTACAATACAGACAATATTGCGGAGAGTGAGACAAAATTGCGAAGACGGAGCATCTTAAGCGAAGCAGAACAGGAACTTTAATGCGCAGAAGCATGTGGTAACTGTACAGGAACTTGAAAAGCAAGGTTAGATTACAGTTTTAATAAGGGCCTGTGGACCGCAAATGCATCGTCCTTTGTCATAAGAAGCAACACCGCATAACCGTCACTAACCTGCAAGGCATTCATTGAACGAATTCTTGAGCACAGTCGTTATCTTCGATGATGGCTTTTCAGCATAATTTTGACGGACGCTGCAAATTCGGAGTACGTATACGCGCGCTCGTTCCGTGGTTTCTAGTTCAGACACCTGGTTACAACCACCACCGTAGGAAAATCGCGTAGCTAACAATGCGGCACAAAGAATGGATGCTGTCGAACACCTGCAGTACGCCACGGTTAGGTGCGAGGCCCATGAAAACGCGCACACCACCGCTGGACTTTAGGAGGTGTTGCGCTGGACCGCCTGAACGGTGGCGCACCACACTGCATCAACAATAACAAAACGCCGCCATTGTGCCTAGTGAATATGACCGCGCGTGACGTAATATCCGCGACATTTTTTACGCCCAGCACCGGCTGGGCATGCCCTCTCCTTACCTTTCCTTCGTCCGTGCTTGCACGGAACGGGGAGTGTTTACAACGCTTTGCTAAAACGAGATGGTGGTGGCACCCACCCGTCGCCTCGCGTTCTACAGCTTATCACCTCAGAGACGGGTGCGCACGGCCACACACTTTGTTTTCCAAAAGAGACTGCCAGATGGCGCTCATGTCTCACGTGTGACGTGATTGATGCGTTCGTTTGCCTCCGCTGCACGCTGGAGGCACTCCAACGCAGCGCCTCCGGAATACCATACACCAATTTTCCTGCACGTAACATCAAATAAATGTTTTGTTCACTCTCTCCACTCGCAAGACTATCGTCTTTCGACGACATTAGCAGACTACATGCAGATACAGTGCCAATTTTTAGCTTGGTAACACACGAAAACGATTTGCACCGGAGCCGACGAATGCTTCAGCGTCGTACAATCCGCGAATACACCACATACGTCTTCACACCACCGAAATGTGTTAGCTAGTGCGAGGTTCGCTTTCAGCGATGATGAATATAGATGTTAAAAACAAACACAGTGCAGATAAATACTCCGTATGCACTACGATGTTTCGGGCGTCGTATATAGACTCTATGTTGCAACGGAAAGTACCGTCGTTTTTTTTTTAGCCGATGTTCCTTGTATGAGCTGGTTCATACGAACTCAACGGTAGAGGCCCACGCTATATGCAGATGACACCGCTCTGAATATCCTCCACGGTAGGCGAGGGATCACGCTTAAAGCTTCGAACCTCCGAAGTCTGTTTACATTCGTTTTTAGCAAAGAAAATCACAGATCAAAGCACAAGAACACCCACATTCTCCAGTAGTCTGTGCGATGTTTCAGCGTCGGCCGACGATCGCACCCGGTACCGGCGCAAGCACAGCCGGCCGGCATTCACTGGATTTGTCGGCGTTGTTCGAATTCGGCACGAAACCGCATCACGCTGGTAGTATTCGCAGTCGTTCGACAGGTCGTTGTCGTTCTAGATTACGAAGCGGTCATTCAGGAACGTTCAGAATAGTTTCCCTGCTTGCTTCCAGCTTCCAGTAATGGGCGCCGTGCTTTCGAAGCGGCGCCCATTAGCCACATCATTCGTAGGCATCACGAACTCTGATTGGTTGGCGCCGCTGTACGCGTGGTGACGTGGTGTTCGCGTGGCAAAAATACCAAGCCCGGCTTGATTCCTCGCACCTCCTCGCGTATGCTTCTCCGACGCAGACGCCGGAAGGCGCATTTGACTCTTTTTGCGCGTAGACGTGAGCATACGCATACCAAGGGTTGGCCCTATAAGCTCGACATCGTTAGAGGCTCTTCATCAGCCTGCTCGGGAGCTGCGCGACGTTTCGCTCCTCGTACTGTAGCGGGAGTGGCGGGATTTGCCGTGTCTTTACGTGGCTCGAGGAGTTGGGCTGCTTGTAGTAGCGCCTTAATCTCAGTGAGCTCTCTGCGTAGGCTAGCGTTCTTGCGTGCAAGAAATTGAATTTTCTCTACTGCGGGCTGTGGCGATGCTTTCGGACGCGGAGGGGTGCGGGTCTCACCGTTCCTGGTGACCTTGTCGGCCCACATGGGTTTGAAGGTGACCTGGGCCCATGAGCTGCTTGGCTGGGTGAGGTCGACAAGCTGGGGCACTGCTGTGGTCGTAGGCTGGTGGCCAGTCTTGGGACTAGGTCCCGTGGTTGCTTCTGGAGTCGTTCGTTGCTTGTTTCGTCGACGGCGGCGTTGCCTGCGACGTTGTACAAGGTAGGGTACTTGGTATCACCTCCGGCAAGTCCGGTCGCCCGTGAGATGAGCGGCCCCGCACAGTGCGCACTTAGGTGATGCACAGACGTGGGTTGAGCCAGGGGGTCCGTGGCCTCATTGGTCGCACACTTTTTCGACTGGGTGAGGGCAGACGTCCTCGTGGTGACCCACGCGGGTGCAGTTGCGACAAATGTCTATATTTGTCCTTTGTAGAGTGTGCAGCGGTACATGATCGGGCCGCAGTAGACGTAGTTCGGTACCTTGTGGCTGTCGAAAAGGATGATGACCATGGTAGTGTTCTTAATGCGTCAGGCTCCGAGCACCTTTGGGTTGCAAGCCGTGCGTATCATGTGCTCGAGGTCGGCGTCGGTAAAGTCGGCGTCGGCTCGTCGTATCACCCCGTGGCAAACGTTGCCTGGCGGGGCGAAATATGCGGTGATGGGCTATCCTCGCTCGGGTAGGATGATTTCTTTTACACTGCGGTAGGCGAGTGCGTTGGTTTCTTGAGGAGTGCTGAGTACGAAGATGTTTTCTATGGCGTTAGCACGTACTCTGTCTTTCTCTGCGGCTTGCGGTGGCAAACACGCGTTCATGGCTAGTGCGTTAAAGATGCGCCCATTCACTTTTGGCCCTGAGTAATATGGTGGCCCGCAGGCTTCAGCCACTGAGCCCCTCCACCACTACAGAAGTTTTAGTACAATCTCCTTGGTCGACACCGTATTTTTGGATGTACGACTGCATTCGTGCGTACAAATATTTAGTTTTTGCGTCTGAGTGCCCAGAGACACCTTGAATCGTTTTTGCGCGTTTCAGGATTCCAAAGACGCCGTATTGCGCGGCAAATGGGAGTGCGTTCCGAGGCGAGAATGTTAAGCGTCTATAAATGGCCAATGTTGAGTACACATGTTGAAGTAGGCTGCTACGATGAGACAGAGTGAATAACGAGATGACGGGCTTGTAACATTGCTGCGGTTTTCGCATCGTTTCTACGCACATTTACGAGAGCCAGTACGTCAGTGCGCTTAATACAAGTTAGCGCTTCACTTTTTTTTTTTTGAGAGGTAGTAATTGTAGCACCGGCTCCACGTTTCCGAGACTTTGAGTTTCTCATATATGCATGGACACTACGCTCCAAACGCCGAAATTTCGGATGTTGCGATATGCGCATATCGCAACATCCGAAATTTCGGCGCTTTAGATAAAGAAAGGCGCCTCTCTTTATCTAGGAAAAAAGGAAAAGAGCTGCTCTGAAAAGTGAGGGAAGTACATACACGTTCGCCTAAAACACCTCTCATTGATGGAACTGTCAGAATCCAAACACCCCCAAGCTTCACCCACGAAAGAGTGGTACAGGCGAAAAAAAAACAACTGAATAATCGCGAACGAGGTAGAAGGTTAAGACATCGCAGCAGTATACCATTGGGGCCTTTTGAAGTATATTAAGTCTTCTCGGAATTTTATTGACTAGATAATGGAGCAGCACATTATCAGATGAAGTATTAGAAGTTTTTCAAGCATCGCTTTCCCCGGATATCCACGAGCTTCTGAAACGAGTGCGTGAAAAGGCGAATACGCCCCCCCCCCCCTTCCGCAAAATGAAAGGAGTTTGCAAACACGCTGCACTGTTATCCGTCAAGAGTTTTATGGTTGTGTGCGAGTGAAACCTTTATTTTTGCTGCCTCTCCTCACTGGTTGCTTCTGTTGTAAGGCAACTTCAGTGTGTAAACGTATAATGCGAATTGATATCCTTGAGCACGTTCGTTTACAGCGAAAGCTGTAAAAACATCAGACCACTAGTGACGCGCGTCGCCGTAGTTATTCGCCGCCACCCGTAACCAGTAATGAACGAAAAAAAAACTCGGTAAATAAGAAACATCTATAACAATCGGGATTCTAACCGAGATCCGCTGCGTGCCTGCGCAGTATTCTACCACTGAGCCACGCTAGTGTTATGAACTCAGTAAATGAAAAAACACGCCAATGACACAATAACTATTATTCTAACCCGCTCACGTTGCGTGCCAGCCCAGTATTTTACCACTGAGCCACGCCAATGCTTGGAACTCGTTTCTAAACTGGCCATAGGCACGCTTGATGTCGGGAAAGGGATCGCGTTATGAGTAATGAAGCATGTTAGAAGATGCAAGGAATAGCCAAGCATTACACAATACGACTTGCGTAATGATTGGGTCGTCCAATGCTCCAACCCATTAGAAAACTTGTCCTTGATCACCTACAAGCTTTGGCGCGCACCAACTTCACGCATACTTCTTCTAGTAATCAGCCACTGGATGAAAAAAAAACTGCGCAAAATTTCCAACAAGTGTGTAGCGGACACCGCGTACGCTTAATCAAAGAATCACGAAGGAAAGCAGTAAAACTTAACCTTCCATTAACTCCCTTTGTTCCCTTGAGCAGAGCTCTCTCAGCTGCGTAGTGGCGGTTGCTACAGACGGGAGTGGAAACCATGGGCAATATTTCAGGCTTGCTGCATTTATTGTTAGAGTTAAATCGCACAGTTACTACAGCTAGAATTTCTCGTCGCAAGTAATGGCCAGTCGGCTGAGTATGCAGCGAACATGCATGCTAAAGGAACAAAGTTATGAGGTGCATGCTTACAGATCAAAAAGGCCCAATTCTAAAAGCATAAGCTTTAGGCATGCATTGTACATTTTTGTTGTTTGTACATCGTCGTTGGTGCTTTTACAGTACACTATCTGCTCAGCTCTGGGCACTATCTCTTTTTTACATAGGCATATCGATAGAACTTGAGCACTCTCTTGCAAGCAAGCACTCCTCAATCAATTGGTGGTACAGGGTGTGAATCTGTCCAAATACTGGATCAATAATGGCTACAATTATTACATACTTGTTATTTTGTTTACGTTTTCAGTATTTTGTGCTTGAAAGCTGAGGTTGTTTATTCCTAGCTACTTTTAGAGGTCAGTACTTTAAATACGTACTATCTTGCCGTGTGGTAGTCAATAAGTCAAGATCATGTATGCTTCTACAACCTGTGCGATTTCCAATATTTTTTTTCTGAAGGCAGTGCACAAAATTTCACTTCGTAGTGGTAGACACTATAGCTATGACAACTTAATTTAAACAGAAGCAGATGTGCTCAAACAAATCTGGGATCTTTCTCTGTTTTATGAAGAAAAAAAAAAACGGTACCACATTCAATGAACACAATCTTGCTCATCATGGCAGCATTCTCGTGTTTGAGGAAGCTGTGCTGCAAGTGCACGTCACCTTTATGATTTAATATTTTAGGAGCCCATTCAAAATATGTGCAAAGCTAATGCATTTGAGCGCAGCCTTATGAGCTTCGGCGCATCTTCTTGTAAACTTGTATGAGCTAAACACAGTTAATTAAGAGAAAACAGTTCTGGGTGTAGTTTCTAAACTGTATCACAAGGCACAACTAAATGCCGGAAAGCCTGTCAATGCCCCTCACTGCAGCAGTGTTAACTTTGTAACGCAATGAATAATTTCTGATTATTCACATTCCACCCACGAAGTGATCATAAGTCGTACAGTAGTGAGAAATGTAGATTGATTCTGGCTTCGAGGGGTAAAAACAAATGACATTGTAGCCTCGCAGGAGTGACAAGACCGCTTGTCAAAAAATTTGCTTTGACACGTCATGTTCCCAGGTTTTTCATATTTTCAAGCTTCCATTTTTAGGGGCGAAGCTCCTTATGGCGTGTGTCTGTCGCTTCTCCGTATGTATGTATGTATGTATGTATGTATGTATGTATGTATGTATGTATGTATGTATGTATGTATGTATGTATGTATGTATGTATGTATGTATGTATGTATGTATGTATGTATCCACCGTTGTCACATAGCCGCTTTAGAGCGGGTATGTGCAACAAGGGTTGCGAGATGGGAGATGGCGTTACTTGGAGGGTTCACTAGATGGACGCGTGGACGGACGTACGGATGGATGGACATACAGACTAGCAGACGGACGGACGGAAGCGAGAACGAACAGACGAATGGAAGCACAGACGGGCTGACGGGCGCTTCGCCCCACTCATCATCATTCACTCCGTGGAGGTGTGGTGATTTTTTTTTTTTGGGGGGGGGGGGTCAGTTTGGTTCACCAGCACCGATGGGAACTGGTTCACAGCTGTGCACGAGAAGTTCAAAACTTGTGCAGCACGAGTTCAGCAGTGCGACATCAGAAGTGAATCCTTATTTCTGTTCGCTTAATTTAATGAGGTGCAAACATCTTGGCAAAACACGCCACGTTTGTAGAGGCGGGTACGGCACCTACGTCTAATGCTATGTCATTTGTTAAGCTATGCGTGCGGCTGCACCAAACCAGTGCCGTCAGAGTAGGAGGTACAGGAAAAACATGAACTAGTTTCAATGCTGTACCTCACCTGCACTTTTTGAAACGAAGGACATGGTTTAGAGGACGCAGTCGC
This sequence comes from Rhipicephalus annulatus, assembly GCA_013436015.1. Classification (NCBI taxonomy): domain Eukaryota; kingdom Metazoa; phylum Arthropoda; class Arachnida; order Ixodida; family Ixodidae; genus Rhipicephalus; species Rhipicephalus annulatus. The sequence goes on from WOVY01004367.1 coordinate 17,793, forward strand.
TGCATCACTGAAATGAATGGCGAGGTGCAGCACCTCGTAAAATTGATCATGTGTTGCAGGCGAATCAAACAAACTCTTAAGCACATGAGCGTCTTAGCATTTCACACCCCATCGAAATATGGCCACTGTGGCTGAGATCAAACTAGTGTTGTTGAGCTCATTAGTGTCAATAGTGTTTCGGTTTCAATGTTATGCCACGATAGCCACTGCTTGCGGCCATACTAAAGCACCCCTCCACTATATGCGTGGTAAAACATTCAGCAATGCATCATTGCATGCGTGAAGTTCGAGATGATCTGTTGTAGCGGACGTGCAGATGTTTCAACGTGCCTGCAGAGTACACATTCGGGGGTAGTGATCCTTTCGTTGCCTGACAGTCTGGAAATACAAGTATCATCACCAGATATTGATAAGCATAATAGGTGCATAAAATTTTCCAAAGTAAACGAAAAACTCAGTTTACTAGTAAACAGCAGTATTTTATACATATTAGCAATGTTACCTCAGAACACAGGTATTACTCGGGGCTGCCTCTTCACAAGGCATGTCATGTAGCAGGTTCCCTGCTTATTGTACACAGCTGCTTCCATGTCAGGTAGGCCGGGGGGCTGTGGCAGAAAAGAATATTTCTGATATAGGTGACTTTTTTTGTCATACTACAGCAAAACCACGCCCATACTTATGTGATGCTTCTTAAGTGCGACTGCGATAAACTGTTAAGTCGTAGGTTTTTGTACGAATATATGAGCTAGCTACGAAGAGACATGCTAGGCGACAGTGATGTATTTGCGTTCTTTCATCAGAACGGCCTGGTTTGTGTTACCTGGTGATACAATTTGAGAAATAACTATTGAGCTAGTGACTTGTTTCCACTTGAAGCCACGTCACAAGTAACGCACGTTTTTCCGGTAGCGGATTGACACGTATAAAATTTTAACAATTATTATTGCGAAGCGCTGCCACCGTGTGACGCCTACGCAGTCATTGGCAAACAAAAAGAACTGCATTTATTGAAATGAACCGACCGGCCCAGCAAGCAACCATCCTTAAAAACTGAAGTGGTTTCTACTCACCGGCCCGTAATTCTCGGGCTTTCAACGGATGTTTATCCAATGAAAGCTGCAACGGTCGCTTCGTTCTCCGGAAGTCACTTGAATCCCCTTCGCGAAAGCTTTTGAACGAGTCAAAATGAAGAGAACGAAGGAGAGTTCGTCGGCTGGCAGTGGCTCGAAATATTCACAGCGAAACGAAACAGTGCGAAACACATCCGAACGTACCGCGAGCCGTTACCTGCCGTCGCTGCCGCTGGCCGCCGTATATTTTCAAATGAGGATAATGATGTTGAAAGGCTGCTGCTGCCTACGAGTCAGCTGGGGTTTTGGGACGTTAAACCCCACATATCAATCAATATGAGTCAGCTGGAGCAAAGACTACTACAAAAAAATTGATGACACAGCTTATGTTTAAAAATAACTACTTCTTATAAGAACAAATTGTTTTTTATGTGTAGCGGTGCGCAAATATGTAGTATTTGATCATTTCAGTATTGAAACTTCGCCCCGACGAGGGCACCCCTTCAACAAAGTGCCATAGCGCAAATGGTGGTGTCCATGCGTGCGCTGCATAACGGTGCGGTCAGTAGATTCACTTCGGGTGTTTGTAGCCGTAACGTGCCGTGGTTTTTTTTTTTTTTTGCCTCCTACAGGGGATCACTTGAACTTTAAAGTTTCCGGGGCCTGGCCGGCGTGAGGATAGTCGTGTACAATATATTATGTGTATATATTTTTTGCATGAAGGATATTTATCTACAGTATATTCGTTCGTTACCACTTTTTCCACTGTAGCACGCGTATAGGGTGGCCAGGACACCCTCAAGCTGATTGTATCAGCTCATTCCCCCTTGTCTCTCACGACATCGTGTTGTAAACAAATGAATAAATAAATAAAAATCTACTAGTAAAAATATACAATAAATAAAACTACTTGATATTGGGAAAGTAATGACCCTCTCCTCCCCGCGCGAGTTTCTTCCTGGATTCTTCTCGCCTATTTGCCGTACACGCCACGCCATTTTTCGCTGATGCTCCCTCTGGCGCGCCGCATAATTCAATGGAGGCTGCTTATTTGCGGCTGCTTGCGCGCCACACTAGTGCTGAAATTTTTTATTTATTGGGGATAGTAAAATTGAGAACACTGAGGCATCCGTTTATCAAAGAGCTAGCTTCTTTCAAAGGTTGTACAAGTGAGGCATGCTAAATAAATTAATGTTTTTAAGGGGCATCCTACGATGCGGATGTTTTCCTGCCGCATGATAGCATGGTGTAACTTTGCATTTGATGCAGTTACGCTTGTGGCATGTTCCTCTGCGTTCGAATTTTTTTCATACTTGTGTGCCAGTATACGACACGGGTATTCACAGCGTCACATATTGCATTGACATTGTGAATGGTGGATCGTTTAGCCAGTTATTTATCTTCTCGGCGTGAACGTAGCTTTTCGCAGTGGTCTTCAAACAGAAGGAATTGAGCAATGTCAATCTGATCAAGTGTCTCTAACAGTGACTCATCCACCGCAATAACAGAAACACAAGAAAATGGTTAATTATAACTGTATTTTGGCGTTTTTGTCAAAGAAACTAGCGATTGGGCTACTTGTGAGAGGAGAAACTCTGCCCCAGGAATGTCATCATAATGTATGCGTCGACAGCAATCAAAAAATCCTATCTGGACTGACTGATTCCGGCTAGAAGCACCCGTGCAACACTGGTATAAAAGATAATACAGTTTCTTATTGCGGAATGGAAGACATGCTAATGCAGGCGTGACAAAAACTATTGTGATCACGGTCTCCTAGAAAATGGCTCACTCGCTATAACTGTGCCATAGCTTTTTGTTTGCATCCCGCTTCTGTAAATCATTCCCTCTTTCGATGAACCGCATCTCTTTCATGATTTTTGAGTGTTCATTCCCCTCCAAAAAAACAAATAACGAAATAAATATATTTCTGGAAACGAGCACCAATTAGTGTCATCTATATTCATCTATGCATTTATTTCCTCCGACTAACGTTCTCGGAATCTAATCCTAACAGTCACAAAAAGCGCGATCGAGAAGCTGTGTCATCCCACGTAATTGTTCGCAGTGAAAGCAGACTACAGTTGTGCATTTTTGTTGATTGCCGAGGTGCGTTCGAGGTGATGAAGTATGATGTTAAAATTGTATTATTTTATTTTTTGTTTAGACATACTGCAGACCAGAATTTTGGTTCAGACAGGACCAGAATGCTTGACGAAAACAAATTGGCCCCGTATCTTATGTTACACTGCAAATGCCGTCGAAAAGTGATAGCCTTGCGCCTGGAGAGAGTGAACAAAACATTTATTTGATGTTCTGCGCGAGAAAATTGGTAAATGGTATTCTGGAGGCGCTGCGTTAGAGTGCCTCGAGCGTGCAGCGGAAGCGAACTAGCGCATCAAGTAACGTCACGCATGAGACATGAGCCCTATCTGACAGTTATCTTAAAAAAACGAAGCGTGCGGCGGGCACGCCCGTCTCGGAGGTGATAAGGTGTAGAACTCAAGGCGACTGGTACGTGCCACCACCCTGTCGTCTTAGCGAAGCGTCGGAAACACTTGCCTTTTCGTGCAAGTGTTGCATGGTCTCTAGAATTACTTATGTATGCCTTATCTAGCAAAAGACAAAAATACAGTATATTGACGTGTTATGGTACCTAAGCTACGCACAATAATTCCTTTTAATTGACAATCGCACAAGTGTGAACGCTGAATATTGAGCAATATTGGTGGGCTATGCAGATGGGGTCAGCTGTTTGGGGTATCGTCTGGTTCATTTTAGGGTACCGTTAAGGGCGGACAAACAGACAAATGTACACAGACAGACAGACCAAAATCTTGGCGTCGAAGCTCCCCAAGAAAAAACTATCGTCTTTAAAAATATGTATGCATACGCCAACAAAGGTCACATGGCTGCGAAACAGCAACAAGATTTATAACACATTTGAACACTCTAATCGCCAAGTCGATAACGTTCGAGCGATATGGCAACATTGTCAGCCGAAAAAAACAAACTCCCAAGCATTTTCCCGAGGGTGAACATGGTTAAGTGCGAATGCATGGGGTGGTACTATGAGGAAGAGTAAAGTTAAAATCCGTTGGCATTCGCCAGTGAGTTAACGTAAACTCCCCCGTGGGATCACATTGCGATTCCCAGGAACCATTAAACCCTCCCGGGAAATCTTGGAGTGTGTACGCGTATATGTGAGTAAGTTCGCACTATAATGATGTTTATGTCCGCGGCCCGCTTCGCCCGCTTGCGCTTGGCATCACGGGCTCTTCACCGATCTCGAGCAAGTCGTGGCTGCGCGGGCGCGCGCAGCCAGGGAGCGGAGGGCGGAGCGTGCACAATCACGTGGTGTGTGACGTCACTGCGCCGTTGCTACAGACGCTTCTCTCCGCTCTTCGCACCGTTTCTAGGGGAGAGGAGGAGGCGCATCACGGATGGCAGATTTAGGGTCGCTTATAAAGTGCATTCTCACTTGAAATGATGAGGCACTGCATTGCATTCATCAACAGTTATGGGAAAATAACTTTATTTGTAAGCATTAGTTCGTACAATTATGGGTGCCAAGGATCGATAGGGTTTACGGTGGGTATTTCAAGCAGTGGCTGGCTGAACGCAACAAGGTATACTTATGGTAACTTTCCCTGACGTAATTTTGGAAAAAAAATGTTAAACTATTCAAGTTTCCTCTCAATTGTTTCTAGCAAAGGAATTCAGCATATTGACGACAACTTCACTTTGAAGCAACGCATGATTATTCGAGAAAAAAAATCACAGCATATCCACCAGTTGAATGATGACGAGTGGGGCAAAACGTGCGGACGGACGGACGCATGGATGGCCGGATGAATATACACAACGATGCACAGACGGACTGACGGGCGCTTCGTCCCACTCATCATCATTCACTCCGTGAATATGCTGTGACACCAATTTTATTGACATCCAATTCAATGCAACTGGCTACTACGAAGGCAACGACGACACAGGACATGCGACCCACGGTGTACGAAGTTTCACCTCTAAAAAACACGTATGTTGATGAGCAGGCCTAAACAATATTTCAAATGCAGCATTCGGCTTTTGCTGCTGATGTTGTGCCGCCACTGCTGCTTGCGCGAGCCATCGCGTCTTTTTGGGGTAACATAAAAAGTGCGTAATTTTTTTCAGTGCGGTTTTTGCAGTCATAGGCGCCACAGCACGGCGTAGCGCCCGCACAATGCACGGAAAACAAGGCGCGTGCTACGTTTGTTACGCAGAGCGTCAGCACAAATGGTGCGAGCGAAAAAGAAAAACGCAAGGAAAGCGCAAGATCCACGCACCTCCAAGGAAAACCGCGAAGGAGAATAATAATCGTGCAGAAAAAGTGTCGGAGACCGGTAGGACGCGAAGGGAGGCGAGGACGGAGAGAGGAGGTCGAGCATGTGGCTGCGAGTACTGTGTATGGCACTTTCTCAAGATCAAGGGGCTTTAGACCGGCGTAGGGTTCCTCGATGCGCGCGCCCCCTTGGATGGTAGAGCCATTCTTTGAAGGGGTGAGTGCCGTCTTCCAATCGGCAGCCGCCATTCGGCTCGCCCCGTCTCGTCGCGGCTGGTTGAGTGAGACACGTGCGTGGCGTTTTCTCGGGCAAAATGCCTGGGTGTTCCTCAACTCGCTCGCTGGATTCCGTGCCGACCGGTTGTGCCCTCGCGATCTCCGACGTCAGTGTTGCTCTGGCCGACTGGGCTCGCCCTACGTTATCTCCTGACGCCGACCTCCCACGACAGTGTAGCTATGACTGACTGGACTTGCTCTACGCCACCTCCTGACGCCGACAAGAGCTCTCGCAAGTGATGCCCCGTCCTCGGACTCCTGTGACCGTGTTTTCATCTTTCCTATCTCTCCCATCCCCTCGATATGTCATCGCTCTCTGGCTTACCACCTCACGCCTCTTTCCCTCTCTCTACACCTTTATTCCTATCCTTTTATAATCCCTCCTCACCCCCATCCCTTGTGAGCTACTCTTGAGGTGTCGCTCGCTGAAGCAGACAGTTACGGGGCTCACTTTTATCTTCCTTTCTTTCTTAGAACCACTTTGTGTGTGCGGGTGTTCCGTGCCACAGAGCACAAACCACTCGCAAAATGGCTTGTTCATATTCCCGAAAGATCCGAAAGGCTACTCTTGTGGCTTGTAGAGATCAAGTGCGAGAAGTGGCCACCCATAGACCGTTCGTGCTTGTGCCGCGTAATTTATGCAATTTCAGAATTCCGAGAGTTATAACCTAAATCGCTGTCACACGGACACTTGCAATAGTGATCAAGCCTGATGTGATTGACTCTCTTACGTCAGCTGCAGAAGGGCGCCAGTCATTGTAATGAAATTTGATCCCGATCAGGCCTAATTGCGATTACCAGTGCACCGGGTGGAGTACGCGTTCATTTACATCCTGTGGTCATGTGAATTTAACTCGTTCATTTCGGACCGCACAAAAGGCATTGTTCTCACTAGCTTCTTGTACACAAGCTGCAATTGCGCGAAGATGTACGCCTACATTGTGAGCTTGTTGCTGCCGGCACCTTCAACTACTTCTTTTAAAGGCTCAGCCCTTTACGACGTGAGGCGTGTGCCGTCGTAGTCATCGTAGTCGTTGTAGTCAGTTGCATTGCATTACATGTCAATTAAAATGGGGTCCCAACATATTGCCAAGTTCCATTTCTCAAGTTTTGTTATCGTTCCAAAACACTACACAGTTCTCAGCGCAAACCACCAGATGTCACGGGGTCGTGACGTGGCCGAAGACAGGAGACTTTGCGTTGGAATTTAACTGTTTATTTGGGCGTTCCTATGCCCGGTATACGGAAAGTCCGATTACAGTAGCAGTCTTGCACTGATACAAAGAGAAGTTTATTAACTTTAAACTCAAAAAAACTCTTTACATCATTTTATAAATTCAGTGCTCGTGTAGCGGCGGACGGAGCGTCGGCCCTCGATCAACTACTCACAAGCGGCGAAGCGCGTCGGCATTTATACTCTTGCCGTCGAATGTTCTAGCTTTATCGCTGGCGGTGGCGTAGGTTCCAGAATAATCTGTACAGTTCGCAGAGTAGGCGTGATATTATCGAAATGATCTACTACAGTCCGGAAGCTTCTCGAAAACTGCGGCGCGGTTTGCGCTGAGAACTGTGTAGTGCGTTGGAACGATAACAAAACTTGGGAAATGGAACGTGCTAATATCTACGGAGTGAATGATGATGAGTGGGGCAAAGCGTCCGTCCGTCCGTTCCTCGGTCCCTGCGTTAGTTCGTGCGTCCATCTATCCGTCCACGCGTCGGTTTATTTGTGCGTCCGTCCGTGCGCCCGTTCCTAATGTTTACGACATGGATTGCGCTTTAAAGATTGTATGCGTCAGCCAGTTTTTGCACATGCCGGTGAACTCTAGTTATGAAAATTATGACGCGCAGTACCTGGTTGTAATGATTTCACAAAGGAAAATAGAGTGATATGAGTGTTCATGGCTCACCGAGCCCTTCGTTGGAGCCGTGCACTGCCGACAATCCGTTTTCTTCAAGATTCCTTACACAAAAAAATCCATCTATATGGTGTGAAATGCTGCATTCTATTATTCAATGCTTCAATGAAAAGATTTTCCCCATCATCAATTTCCTCTTCAACATCTCGGTATTACTGAAGGATGATGAGAGCTTGTGTTATGTGAGTGCTGAAGCTATGAGCTCACTCATATCTTGTGAATAGGACTCGAAAAGAATCAGATCTTGAGAAGACAACCTGTTCACCCTCCATGGTGTCCCCTCTCAAAGCTGTGACTGAATATTCAATAAAAAGGGTGAAGTGCAGCGTGCAGACATGTAAGCAATAGAAGGGTTCCCTGGAAGAAGTGTTGATATTAGGTTATCCACGAGTAGCCCCGCCGCGGTGGTCTAGTGGCTAAGGTACTCGGCTGCTGACCCGCAGGACGCGGGTTCGAATCCCGGCTGCGGCGGCTGCATTTCCGATGGAGGCGGAAATGTTGTAGGCCCGTGTGCTCAGATTTGGGTGCACGTTAAAGAACCCCAGGTGGTCTAAATTTCCGGAGCCCTCCACTACGGCGTCTCTCATAATCATATAGTGGTTTTGGGACGTTAAACCCCACATATCAATCAATCAATCAATCCACGAGTAGAGCTGCGCATTCTCCTGTGCCAGCTCGAAACATCGAGAACCAGTTAAAGTGGAAGGAAGACATGCGCTGCGGTTAACTTGCAGTGAGTTATAATGCTTGTGTTGAAGTATGATGAGTTATCGTACAAATAAGGCTCTGGCATCTGAAGTTGATTTATATTAAATGCAATTTGCTTGCTTATATTTGTAAGTACGTGTGGTCACTTCATTTTAACGATATCAATGAACGCTTTAAAACTGCTAACTTGCAATATATTCCTATAGAAAACACACTAAACTTGGTTTGACAGTCGAAGTCTGCATGTGAGGCATGATTTAATGCCATAAAATCCACATGTAGATCACCAAATGCCATGATATTTTTCAACAACTTTTGCAAATCTACTGTTTGCAGTAAGGTATAGGAGATAAAACACCCTACAATACAGTTTGCTTTGCAGGGTATGATCTGTAAATGAGGTCGCTACTGAATAATTCAAAAGCAATATTGAAAATATGGTACGCAACCAGTTTTAGGGACGAAGCTTCTAAAGCCGTGGGTTTGTCCATGCATGTCTGTGACCAGTTCATAACCACAAAGTTGTATGACTCGCTCAGCATGTGATGGCAGTGTGAGTGACAGACAGACGGATGGACAGACAGACAGATGCACGGACGGATGGAAGCAAGAACCACGGTCACTGGATGAAAAAGCGTGCGCTCTTTCGTACAGCGGCCGTGCAAGAAGAGATGGACGGACGTACGCTTTGCCCCACTAATTATGATTGATGACGAGTGGAACGAAGCGTTCATCCGTCCGTGCCATGCTGTGCTCCATGGACATGCTGGACGGATGGACGCATAAACGAACGTATGGACGGAAGCACAGAACGGATAAACGCTTGGCCCCACCCATCATCATTCATTCCGTGGATACGCTGTGATTTTTCTCTTTTCTCTCGACAGCACGTATTTTTTTTTCAAGCCAGCTGGCAAATGGCAGACTGTTTTTACACTTTTGTGGAATGCACACAACACACAGACGCATTGAAAGGTCATATCACTTAGGTGTGGGTGTTTCCCATCTTTAACTTATATAAATAGTTAGTAACTAGTCCAAAAAGACGCTAACTGAAGGTGCTAACGTGGCTTGTGTCGACAATATCTTTCTGCTGCGAGCAACTCCAGCTGCTAATATCACTTTAAAAATGACGATATAGACTAGATATTTAAGTCCTTCACACTCCCGATGAAACAGCTTTGTATTTCTCTCATGTTGTTTGAGTACCACGCGTTTTGACGCAAGAAACTCTGTATGCAGCCGCGCAACACTCGTTGGCTAACCATCGTGACTATAGGCGGCGTGTGGAGAAGGCATCGTAATGGCGGACTCCGTAGCAGACGATGCGATTGTCTCCACCCTCCAAAGCGGTGGGGGAGGCACACCCATGGAGGCACATGCTTTTCGCCGGAGTCTGGACTCTGTCGCAAACAATAGATGACGTCACTGCTATGTCACTCACATGTGACGTCACTTGAAGACTTTTTCCCTAAGCTAGTTTTGGCTTTTTCCTGTGTCGCCACGGAGTGCCTAGTATGTCACGTATGAATTTTGTCCCTAGTGTCATCTTCACTACTCACGGGGCAACGAGGTATGCCGTGGGTAATTGGATTACAATGCCGCACGAAAATCTACAAATCCAGGTGCTCGCAGCTATGTCCGTTCCGTTCTTGTTTACTCCGCTTTGGAATGGCGCAGGTCAACTGTGATCGAGCTGTCACTAGGGAGTTTTAGTGCTGGGTACCCAAGCGGCTTGCGTATGCAGGACGTTGGGGCGGCGGTATTGCGCATGCGCGAAATCCCAAACAAATGTGTCGCAAGATCGCTGGGGCGATGGGGCCATGCGTCCGCGCGGTCCACCTTCGCAAGAACTCACGGTATCTGCACTGCGGATACTCTAGCCGTCGAGTTAAAATAAGCCAAAGGGCGAGCACTTATAGCGATTACACGGTTTCAACCAGATTTCCAAAGCTAGAATGGCCTGGAACATAGAAACTAAAAGACATAAACCAGCCCCCGATCAGCTGAACAGGTGGTGCCATCTAGCGCAGTCATAGTGAAACAGACAACCACAACTTTGTTATTGCAGAAACATTGTGCATTGTACATCTGGTGCAAAAACTGCGCAGCGACAATATTACGATTGAGTAACCTTTTTATTCATTTTCACCTCTAAAACATTTCTCTTAAGCTAACAAGTTCATGACTGCGGTTGCACGAAGTGTCACAAGATGTCGATACTGTCGTTACAGTAACCTTGTATTTTTCACTTTTTTGCGTATACCAGATTACTGCACACAATAAAAAAAGTGTACTGATCACTATGTATGTTTATTTAAACATTTTAAATCATAAAAAGACTTGAATAATACTTACGCGACAGGACGCTATGGCTCTGCGAGCGCGTGTGAACTTCGTGCGGCTTGCGTTTGCGTGCGTGCCACCGTGGCAACAACTGAAAGGCATTCTGGGTTGGGTATGGGTTGGGCACGCAACGCCGCGCGCTCCCAAGCCCGCAACGCCCCAAGAGAATGCGTACCCAGCACTAAAGCTTCCTACTGACGACGAAAGCCGTCGTTGCGAGATTTGCAGTATGTTGTTCACCAAGAGGAAAAACAGGGACGTCCATAAAGTAGCCCCAGAAGTAAATACGCGCGTGAAATGTGACGTTTGTGGCGTTGGCCTGTCTTCACTAGAAGAGTATGTGAGGCACCACATCGCAACGCACGAATTCGTCGCCGAGTACGCGCAGCGCACGTTCCTCAACGAAAAGGTGAGTGACCCATGCTTTAACCGGTTGATAGTTGTTAGGAAATGCAATTCTAGTACATTATTATCATCTATTGTGGTGCGGTTGTACAGCACATGATCGCTTGCACGTGTATTTACTGAGCCTGCTAAGTAATTTTCGTGTGCTTGTCGCGTGGAAAATGATAGAATGCACAGAAGAGCTAATCGCCGCTCGCGATCGAACTGGAAGAACTGCGGCTTGCGTCGCTTATTGTTTTTCTCTCTAAGCTCACATGCCTTTCTGATGTTGGACAGGATGCACGTGCTGTTGTGAATAGTATCGTCCATTTTATGGCATAACTCTGGCAAATGTTTGAAAACATTGATTGAGGCTTGATTGAGCTCTTGTGGTGCGCCATACTTCACCGGTGATTTTCCGTCAAGGCAACGAGCAAATAACGTTTTTATGAAGTATTCGTGCGGGGAACAATAGACAGGCTTAAGCAGCCAAGCTAAAAAATGCACTTGTCTCTTTAAAGTAATACAATATTGATCGGTCATTTGAGTCAAATATTTAATAAGCTCGAGCTCAGTTCGAATTATGATATGGTGTACTTAATATTTTTTAACCAGATTGTGGGTTCAGCTGTACGTTCTGCATGTTGACTGGAGATATATTTGCATTATATTTCAAGAAGCAAAAAATTCTGCGAAGAACTTATCATTTACCTGCCTCCACTACTTAAAAAATGCAGAGCAACTATATCCGATAGACTTATGATCTATTGAAGCAGGTGAGCACACCAAACCAGGACAGCGAAAACGACACACAAAGGGCAGCTTCCAACTAACATTTATTGCAACTGAAACACACCATATATGTAGTTCCTTACTCATCACGTGGTAACATCGAGTGCTTCAGAACATGAGCATGAAAAAAATTTTTCTTTTGCTCCTCAAGCTTTTTTAGCTCGCCGAAGATTACAGGAGTTAACATGCCCGTGGAAACAGAGAAACAAAGAACAAAGAAAAAAAACGCTTAAAAGGGCCCGGTGACATTTTTGCAACTGCCTTTTTCAAGACTGGAATGCGTGTAGTAATGTAAGCCCAGATGAACTCAAAAATAATTATGCAGATTGTTGCACTAAAAGCGAAGTTAGCCCTCAAAACTCGAGCATACGACGACGAGATACGTTCCATCTCGCGTTTCACTCTCCCGCTGACGTTAGTGTCAGTTTCCAATCACTGCGTGCCTCTTACAGAGGCAAACCAGAAGACTCGCCTCGCAGTGGCTGTTGTGCAGCTCTCGTAGCATCATCTTTTATTGTTTTCAAGTTTGTATTTAAAATAACAACTCCTTTTGTATTCAATGAAGTATAAGAAATGCTTTTTAATTTTTCATGCACAATTGTGTAGCATATCTGGAACCTTATCAATTTTACATGAGACGTATTACGTTGAACCAATCAAAATGCACAAATAGTGTAGTCACTTCCAATCATGAATATAGCTATACTGTGTTTGTCGCTGTAATTCAAAAACAATATGGTTTCTCCGTTGAAATAAAACTATAACTGCTTTGTTTGTCGTCTTTTCACTCGCGCATCGATATCTGTGCAATCAACAGTTCGACAGGAAGTGGTGAAAACTACCCGCTTAATTCGTGTCACAGAAGTTGCTGACCGAGCTCATGGATGCGGTATTAACAGAATAATTCTAACAAATCCCATGTGCTGTAAGAATTAATGTATTGCGAAGCAGCCAGCAAAAGGATGTATACATTGCCTTGTATGTCTTTTGGCAAATGAAGTCATTCATGTCATGGCATTTAGTTTCTTTGTCATGCACGCATCAGTGTACAATCTTTTAATACCATTCTAGCCAAACGTATACTCTAGTACGTACAATGCATGACTTGTCGTTATGTTCATCACGCACTTATGTCATGACATCCATATTTTCACGTTAACGTTCGTAGTTTATGTTCGTCATACAATCGCGTCCTTCAACACTAATTTTGGTGTGTCAAACTAGTGAGACGGCCGCGAGGAAATTCATGAGGATTTTTCAGAAAGAAAGGCTTTTATTTGCCAAAAAATTTGTCTTGGTCCAAGTTGGAAGTCGGAACCAATACCTTTTCGGGGCGGTCACTCTATCGTCTGCGCTAACTAGGAAGCTAGCATATGGCCGCGTGAAAATGAATTTATTGACAACTCAATTCTCAGGGGCACAAAGTGAAGCTCGGACCAGGATCTATTTTTTTGGCATCTAAGAAGCTTTTTTTTTTGAAAAATCCACGTAGATTTCTTTGTGGCTTTGTGCTGAAAATGGGTGGTTGTCAGTTTTTATTTTCTTGAACTCCCCCTCCTGCCGCCTTGCAGAATTTCGTAAAACTCATTTCCATTACTTTGATTATTTTTCTGTGTAATACTGTGTCTTATTTGCATTACAGAATTCAGTGAATGATGATGATGTTTGATGTTTTGTGCCGCAAGGGCAATTTCACGGCCAAAGAGCGCCAGTTCATCTTAGAATTGTGAATTCAGTTAATGGAAAGCTCAGGAAGAGGCCAAAGAGAACTGTTGCTTTGGACGTCGCACGGCTCCCAAAAAGCTAGCCAGTGGGCAAACAAGCACCCACTACTACTGTAATAGATCAGGAGTGTCTAGACCAAAAGATGGTCATGGTAAATGTCGAGAGAAAAGTCAGGGTACCTGCAAGTTCGGTAGGATATGTCTTTCATTTCTCACTGTGACAAAGCAGGAAAACACTCAGAGTCCAGCAGCTCAAGATATCTGCATAAATGTTAGGTACAAAAAGAAGCACTACGGCCATAAAGCAGAAATTTAGCACTTGAGGATGACTGACGCTGAAAAGGCCAACATAGCGGAGCACCTCGAGCGCGGTGTGCCTATGAAAACCGTAATGAAAAATATAAGAACATCTGCTGCTAGCAAGCTAAGATCAGCACATTTGGCAGAGCGCGTAACTCTGCATAAAATCAAGCGGCATTTTCCCATTGCTGCTCCTGAAAAGTGTCAGCCTAATGACGCTGTTAGCGCAGATATGTGTGTGCAAGCAATGCGAGACAAAGGTGAACCACTTGTCCGCCTATATAAGGCACAAGGTGCAATGGACCCAAATGGTACTCTTGGTGCGACTTATTTTGCCCTTGCTTTGATGATGAGGCCACAAAAATAGTTGTTGGAAGAATTGGGCACGGGGACTGTGTGTCTCAACTCAACACATGGAACTACAGGGTACCAGTTTAAGCTGACCACTCTTCTTGTGCCAGATGAAGTGGGATCAGGTATACCTATAGCCTATTTCATCTGCAATAAGATGAATGAAAAATACTTGGCAGCTTTTTTCAGGTCCTTTGAGTTCGCCATCAGCAAAAAAGTGGAGGCTAAAACATTTATGCCTGATGACGCCTCACAATTTTATAAGGCATGGTCATCAGTTATGGGTGCGCCTCAACAGAAACTTCTTTGCGCCTGGCATGTGGATAGGAATCGGCAGAAGAAAATACTTAAGTGAGTTGAAAAGCAGCTGAGGCTGGACGTCTACCACAGCGTGAGACTACTTTCAGAGTTCCTCAACTAGCAAGAATTTAAAGAGTATCTTCAGTCATTTCTTGACATTCAAGAAGTAAAACTGAGGAATTTCGTGAAGTACTTGAAGAATAACTATACTGTCTCAAGAGTGGGCCTACTGTTTTAGGACTAGGGCAAGTATCCACACCAATATGCATCTTGAGAGTATGCACAGGACGTTGAAGCACAGCATGTTGGAGGGAAAGAAGAATAAGCGTGTTGATAAACTGATTTCTGCCCTAATAGATTTGGCATATCATTTTTTGATGAAGAGGGCAATCTCGATGATCAAAGGAGCAAAGGGCAAAAAGTTGAGTGCAAATGAAAGGTACCACAGGTCTGGCACTGAAATGGTAGACTGTGCAAAATTAAACGAAGATGGCATGTGGAATGTGCTTTCTCAGTCTACTAAAGGACACTCTTATACTATGACGAAAGTTATGGACGACGCTTGATGTCCCTTGAGATGCAAGGAATGTGCAGTGTGTGTGCATACTTACAGCTGCACTTGCTATGCACACCTGATACATTTCACAGTGTGCAAGCGCATTACATTCACTGTGTCGTAATCGCTAATACACCATCAAGCAGTGACAATAATGAGTATGAGAGCCCACCTGAAACAGCAAGTCAAGTGCAGCGTTATTCAAAGCGAAGATGGAGTTTGTCAAACAAGCAATAGTGGATGGCGAAGTGTCGGAGGAAGTGGTTGAGAAGGCGAATAAGTTAATTGAGCCAGTCTTGCAGCTTGTTGAAGGCAACAAGAAAATAAAATTGCTAGACCAATCTAATGAACCCGCAAAGAAGAAAGTCAAGCGTCAAGTCAGATGCTACAAAGAAGCAACAAATTTGACGGATATGTGAAATAGCGTGAAATTTTTATATTACCGCAATACAGCTCAACAGCTCGTTTCCCCTGAATTGCGGTGTCGGCTTCGGCGTGGGTGCCGTAGGTTGCGAGCGAAAATAGGAGGAAGATGCAAAAACTAATGATAAACGCTCTCGGTGAGGGTGAAAATTGAATTCGAACTTTCTTCACAGAAAGCAGGTGGCCGGTCACTGCGCTATGCTAGTGAGCGAAACTGCTTCGGAAAAAATGCTACAAAAATGTGTTGTTTAGGAAAAGTCCCCTCAATGCATGTAATATCACGTGCCAGAACAGCGGAATCGTAGAATCGCATTCGACATCAATACATGTGAATCGCGCAAAAAAAAGGGTGCTCTAGAGTTACCCGCCATTAGAAACTGTGTAGCTGCGGAGGTGCGCGTGGTTCCTCGACAGCACGTGATGTGTACTTCAACAATTTCCATAACGAAGAATGCGCCGCAAGTGTATACATCCGGAGGCTATTCTAGGATAGCCTGAAACCACCTAGGTTACAAGCGTTTTTTTCATTGGGTAAGGGATTTAAGACCATGCGCATGGCATCTGATTTCTCTACAGTTTTATACAGTAACTCTAAATTACGCTATATATTTTATTCTTCTCTTGAAGGCTAAGCTCAAATCCGAGTTTTAAAGCGTGGCTCTTGGGCGCCCGTTGGTGCGTCAAAGTTCCTTTCTCTATTGGTGTCGTAACTGATGAACACAAAAGAATGAAATGAGAAGCAAATAACACGCCTGAAAAGAATTTCAACCTGGGTCCTCTGCGTGACATTAGAGTATTTTGCCACAAAGCCATTTGGCGCAATGAACGCATTCGCAGAACGACAGGCGTCATGTCGGACAAAAAATTATGTTAACTACGCGTAATATATACAATATCAGAAGAGTAAAAAAAAAACACCCACCCCATGCAACCAATCGGCATTTCAACACCAATGGACGTCCCCTCGACAACCGCTTTCCGATGTCTCGTCACCCACTGGTCGTCCACCGACCACCGATAGGCGTTGTTGCGACTCCGGGTCCCGCGGGTCTCAGTTTGGTAGCGGGCCCCCGTCCTAGGACCCATCGTCGAAAAATCAGATGAGGCGCTCGTAAAAACGACAACAATTTATTTACATGGTTAGTAACGGAGAAGGAGAACGAGAAGTCAAGAACTGTACATGAGAACTGTTCAACTGTAGAACTTCAAATATACAAAAAAGCCTTCGCTTTATATAGCGCCTCGTTGCCAACCCTGGGCGCATTGTCCGCGGCTTCCGCCAATAGGGCGCTCCATGGTCTAGGTGCTCCACCCACGAAGGAGGGAAAAGACACCACACAATGCATGTGGAGAGGGCACACTCTACACGATGCCCAAATATGGTCAGAAACGCACTGCACCGACGTTTTCGCACACGTCACCAAGTTTCGCGCACGTCCGATGATATTGGTTACCAAGATTCTTCTGGCAGTTGGGTGAGGTTCAAAAAACCGGCTGCCAGTACACGTGTCAAACTTGCCTGACTGTTTCGGTAGGACAGTGTAGTGGTGTGCCAGCATATAGTCAAAATATGCCACCCCATTCAGCTGATCTTATGGAGAAAGGGGGAAGGAGGAGTGGTCGACTAATCCCTCGTCGTCGAGGCGGGCTCCCGCAAGGGCTACAGCAGATAGCGCCCTTTCCTTTCCTTCAAACCCACATTCCATTCTTGGTTGTTTCCTAGAAGCTGTGTCTTAGCTGCGTATATCCGGGGCTTCGCTTCTCCTCACAAGATGCAGCCACAACCATTTTAGCCTTAGCTTTCAGCCTGAACTGCAAATATTATGCTGGTTCTGAGATTTCCAGATTCTCGGTGACCTCAAAAATGGCCCAGCTACCTCCTTGTCTGCCTCGAAAGCCTTGCTCCCAGCAAACGCAATGGCCTTCCTTGAGTCGAGCTCACAATGGGCTCTCTTGGCTCGTGCGTTTTTTTTTTTTTTTGCCCGAACCATTCCCGAACCCCTCGTTTAGGTTTTGCCGAGAGGAAATGAACCCCTGTTGACGGCACATCCTTGTTTGGAATGCGTCGAGATGTTTTGGTCCCGTTGACAAAGGCCGGAAAACTTCAATAATGATGACGGTCGTAGCAGCGTGCAGCGGACATGCACAGGACTAATTGCAAGAACAGTGGTAGTCCCGCGGTTGTCCAGGGCGCATTTCCGGATGTTAAACGGACATATAGGACATTGTATTGTAATATTTTTTGCATTACTTGTATTATTATTGTATTGTATTAATATTCTTTGCTCAGCAGCGCTCAGCTCGTCGACGTGCTTCCGGCAGCTCCCCTATCTGGCCACGTGACATCAAGTGAATCACCTATAAAGGATCGACCCAGCAACTTCACCTTCAGTGGGCACGGCGGACCTTGCGCAGACATGTGGCATAAAGCGCCATTCTTCTATTTTGTACAGGTTGGTGCTTGTTACACTACATGTAGAAGCGATTGCCGCGGTCTCGTGGTCCTGCCGTGCCCCCAGCAGTGTCTTTGCATCGTGTATGATGTGTACTGTGTGTGCCTGTTGGTATTGTGTGGGGATGTCGAGGTAAATCTGGACCCTGCGGTAGAGGAAATGTTTGAAACACTCCTTTCGGGCCAAAATAACATAACTTCGGAAATCGCAGCACTTAGAGCTCAACAGGACGACATGCAAAAGCTTATGAGTGAGTGGGCCTTGCGTTTCGCGGAAATGAAAAAAACGGGTAGCTAGGGTAGATAATTTGGCAAAAAAATCAGTTCCGTCCAGGCCAAAATAACTGACCTCGAAGATAGAAGCAGACGCGCAAACTTGGTCGTTTTTGGAGTGAACGAGGATCCTGCAGAAACCGAGCCCGATTTGAAATGCAAAGTACTCACCGAAATCTTTGACAAAAAGCTTCATGTTCCTTGCAGGTCAGTTGGTAGGATACATTGGATCGGAAAGCCAGGAAACCAAAGACCAGTGATTATATTCTTTCAGGATTTCAATGAAAAAGAGCAAGTTTTGATGAACGCTAATAAACTGAAGGGTACCGAGGTATCTATCCAAAATGATTACTCGAAAGAAACACTGCGCAAACGCAAGCTACTGTGGGAGAGCGCAAAAAATAAAAAATTGCAGGGAAAGAAAGTAACCCTTGTACAAGACAAACTTCGAGTAGACAAAGAAAAATTCGTATGGGACGATATCACAAACTCTCGAATTAAACTCGGCGCTTCTCCGAACAGGAAATTCAGCGCTTGACCAAGATCCCCTGAGGTTAAGCAGCTCCGTCTTTTAAACATAAATACTCGCAGTGTTGCAAATAAATTTGAACAACTTGAAGCTATCATATTGGGCCATAACCCGTATGTTTTAGTTATTACAGAGACTTGGTTGCGGGGTGATATCGAAGACGATACTGTTTTCCCCCTTCTTATCAAGTATTCCGCCGTGACAGATCGTCTAGGGGCGGTGGTGTTGCCGTTCTGGTAAAACATGGAATTAACTGTACTGCTTTGCAACAGATAAGTAATCATGAGAGCCTTACTTTAAAAGCATCTTGTTGGGGGCGTTGTTTTCTCATTTTTGCGGTTTATCGTCCACCCGATTCCCCACCAAAGTACTTAAAAGCTTTGTATGACCATATGGCGACTTTTCGGCATGACAGAATTTTTCTGGTAGGCGATTTTAACTTGCCTGGCGTTGATTGGGAAATACTATTTGCAGTACAGGATTAAGCACTCACGCGTCTTACCTTTTTGATATAATGTTAAGCCATGACATGCACCAAATCGTAACACAACGAACACGTGTTTCAGGGTCAAGCAGCTCGATGACTGATCTAGTTTTTCTGAGCCGTATAATTGAAAAATGTTACCGTGAATGTTAGTAGTGGTATTTCTGACCATTTAATTGCTGAGTTTTCCTGTGTTTTTGAAAATATACGCTACCCTGAGCCTCGGCTCAAATCTGTATTTGTAAAAAATTTTTCAATGGCCCAGGATGAAAGTGTCTTAGACCATCTCGACCTTTCCCTCAGCTGGTTTTGTGGTTCCGATGCCGTAGAATTATAGGATAAATTCAAAAACATGTGCTTATATTGCCTCGACAACTTCATTCCAAACAAAATAAGACATGTACGAAAAACAACTCCATGGATAACGCGTGAAATTTTGCATATCAAAAGGAAAATCAAAAGGCAAAGACGAGGAGCGGCTGACCGTAATACTATTAGTGCCAACCAAATCGTTCTCAACTCCACAGTCGCGAACTCAAAGAGTCTTTACTTTGAAAATACTTTGCCAAACTATATCAGAAATGCCCCACAGAAGTTTTGGCGTTTCCTGTCCAGTAAAAAAAACCTATAAAACAACTTAACCGTGGTGGCATGCTCCTTGTTGAACCTCTCCATATTGCTGAACATTTTAATGCTTATTTCCAAAGTGTTTTTTCTAAATCGACTGATCCCATGCCTACAATCCATGTGCCTTCAGCCCCCGATGATGACTTTATATCTTTACCTGGTGTTGTTTCATTGCTCCTTAACCTTAAAACAAAAGCTTCCCCAGGCCCGGACAAATTGCCCAATATTTTTCTTCGTCGTTATGCCGAGATGTTGGCTCAATTTCTGGTTATAATTTTTCGCGCATCTCTTTCAACCGCAATTGTACCTCCTGACTGGAAAATAGCCCGCTTGGTACCCGTCTTCAAAAAAGATGACCCTGCATGCCCTTGTAATTACAGGCCAATTTCAATGACATCATCGTGTTGCAAACTTCTTGAGCATATCATAGCTAACTACATTCACAATTTTTTACATGACCGTAATTTGCTTTCTTCTGTTCAACATGGTTTTAGAAAAGGTTTCTCTACAGTAACGCAATTAACATCGGTTGTTCACAGTTTTGCCGCCATTCTAGACAAGTCGGGCCAAGTAGATGCTATTTTTCTAGATTTCTCCAAAGCTTTCGATGTTGTTTCCCATGTTCACCTTATCAATAAATTACAATCTACTGGTCTTCCTGCATTTATAGTTAACTGTATATCTTCGTACCTGAGTAACCGCAAGCAATTCATTTGCATTGATAATGACTGTTCACAATCCGTCTCCGTGTCATCTGGTGTCCCGCAAGGAAGTGTCTTACGTCTTTTGTTGTTTCTCATATATGTTAACGATATTGTGGATGTGATTACTGGCCCTGTTCAAATAAGGCTGTTTGCAGATGATTGTGTATTATTTAATGAAATAACATGCCGAGAAGACCAATCAGTATTGAATTCCAATCTTTGTAATATATATGACCGGTGTACTAAGTAGAATATGAACCTAAATGCCGACAAATCAGTTTTTATGAAAATAACCAATAAGAAAAATTCTCTATCCTTCCCTTACAACCTTTCAGAACAACATTTAACGAAGTTACAGAATATAAGTACCCGGGTCTTACCATAACAAACACTTTAAGTTGGAACAAGCCCATTTCAGACATTTGTGCGTCATCCTTTCGTAAACTGAGCCTTTTAAGACATAAGCTCAAACATTCTCCTGCAAGTGTTAGAATGCTAGCCTATACATCTATTGTAAGACCTAAATTGGAGTATGCATGTATAATCTGGGACCCTTACACAAAAACTAACATTCATGCACTTGAGATGATTCAGCATAAAGCGGTTCGGTTTGTTTACTCTAAATACCGTTCGAGTGATTCCCCAACCCAACTCATGAGAGACCATAACATGCCAACTTTAGAACTAAGACGTAAAATCCAAAGATTAAAATTTCTTTATCTTCTCAAGAATAACAAATTGTCAATGAGACCAGAACAATACATCCAACCACTCACCGCTCGCAGAAGAAGACACCGGCATGCCGACTCTCTAACGCCCTTCAATGCTAGAACTAACATTTTCAAATTCTCCTTTTTCCCGCGCACTGTAACCGAATGGAATCAATTACCAGCATTACTCATAAATAGCATAGACTCAATTGAACATATTGTATCTTGATCTGTATTGTTAAAGTGTTAAATGTCTTTCTTATTCATTGTTTGAGTTATGTCCTTATTCTTCGCGCTTTTTATGTTCTTGATCTTCTGTTGTCCTTATTACGAGCTTTGTAAATACGTCCCTCCTGCTTGGGCCCTTCACTGGGTCTGCAGTATTATGTAAATAAAAATTAATAAAATAAATAAAGTTACCCATCTCCACCGAATAGGCATTGTGTAAATTACAGACCATTGCTGGACACCTGCGCAAACATTCATTTTCATATATATTGCTCGATTTGTGCAGCTGGTGGTAGAGGAGGTGTGGTGCAAACACAAGAACAAACAAAACACAAATGGTGTTTGTCTTATCTCGTTCACTTCTATGCGGGAACGAGACATGACAAACACCACTTGTGTTTTATTTGTTCCCGTGTTTGTTTGCACTGCACCTCCCCTATCTACATGACCAGCTGCACCAATCAACTATGTCCAACTATGTGTCCATCCCATCCCTTTACTTCTTTAAAGACCCCAAAGGGGATATTACATGAGGGGTGGGTGTATAATATAGCCAGGTGAATTCCCTCAGTGAGAAAGTTTGTCACATTGTCCAAGAAGTTTGATGGATAAGTAATGACTGCAATGGCGTGGGAAAGGCCATTTTAATGGTCTGTTAATGGTCTGTGATTCACGCCATGAATATCTATAGAAGTTCGCACGCCACTTCTTGTGACAACGCACCAACCGTAATAAGAATTGTATCGTTCCACATTTTTTCCCATCAATTTATTCATACAGAAGAACATGTTTCTATTCATTGCATACACTCCTATAATGCAACTGCCATTTTAAAAAGCAGCGTGAGTTATGCCATTACATTTTTTCAAGTCGACCTTTTTGCGTGTATGCATGATAGTCTTCTAACAAATCCTTTAATCATAAGCACTGAAAACCCGAAGTACGCAACTCTTATGAAAATAGCGATCTCTTGCATGTGTACTGTATGGTTCCCTGATGCAGCATGAGGACGCAACCTGTATGTCTCCAAGATGTAACAATTTGGTCGCCGACTTTCTTAATCCTCATCGTGTCCGTCATGTATATGTGCCATCTTTGACCGTCCTGTTTGTATTCGGTATATAACCATTTGGCGTATCTCCAAACAGTCGTAATTTTGCCAGCATGTTTATGTCCACTCAAAGGTGCATATTGTATGAGTCTTATAAGTAGTCTACCTTTATGTATACCAGAAACTGATCCAGTTGATAACCTCTATGGTGCTGCATAATGGAGGCTTCTATAATTGGAATGTTTATCAACAAGCTTGTGAAACTGCGAAATTATTAATTCATTTTCATTGACACTGTACAGTTTAGAGCATTTTACAGACATTATTTGAACAAGTACTGTTCATAAAAGGCTGATGGAAGACAAATGAGATTAACAGATCAGCCTTAACCCCATGAAGCTTGAACATATCATTTTCATTGTAAAAGTTTTTACTTTTTCAGCAATTTTCTATGTAATTGAGAGTACATTAATTTCTTATAAACAATAAAAACAATTATTTTACGTAAGAAACTCATTATGAGTCTTTTTCGACCAAAAAGTTCTTTTCAGGGCATTCAAAACACTATGAACAGTTAACTTAGATAAGCTTTGCACACCAAAATTAGCCATATGTTGTATAATACGGAAAATGTATCACGGTGACTTGTTGGGCTTTATGGGCTAATAAATGCGTGCAGCCTCACGGAGTATAAAAGAAGGAACAATCATATTGTCAGAACCAACTCAAGAGGCAATCAATAAATATTACTAGGAATTAGTAATCTGATACACAACATCAGTGCACACTACCCTGACCTGCACGAAATTGCATGCATGCTAAAATAACGAAATATCATAGTAAATTACGAGTGTAATAAAGACACCATTAGTGCACTAGCAGAGATACCTGGTTGGCACAAAACTGCATTACTTAGCATCCATAATTAGAAGCAACACTGCTGCTCACAACGAGCAGTGCACTTGATGTAACCCTTGACTGCTGAACTGAAGGCCACGGAATCTAACCCCGGCTGTGGTGGCCGCAATTTTGATTGAAAAAGAAAGGCTTGAGACCCGTCTGCTTAGACATGGGTGCACTTTAAAAACCTTAGGCGATCAAAATTTCTGCACCCCTTCACTATGGCATCCCTGATGATCTCATATTGTGGTTTTTAACACGTGAAATTCAGCAATTATAATTCTTATTACGCATCGCGCAATATAAAGCAAAGAAATATCACTATGTAGATTAAAAAATGTCACCATTCCCCTTTCATTCCGTGGACTTCAGTAACATTATTTCACAATGCCTTCTGACAGTTATCATTAACAATATGAAACATCACTGTGACATATCACACACGAGTAGGTATTACCAAAGTTAGGCATGATTAAGTATGACAGTAGAAAATCACTTCATTCCACTTTTGGCATTAAATTTTAGAAGACAATGACCTTGAGTTACCAAAATATATTAAAACAAAATATTTAGTAAATTTTACAGTGACACCCTAATCAATATGTATATATATATGTATATATATATACATACATACATACATATACATACATACATACATACATACATACATACATACATACATACATACATACATACATACATACATACATACATACATATTCGTACTGGAACGACCCGTATGCGATGTCCAATAATTCCGTATGTTTTCGTAAGAATTTTACGGAAATATATGAAAAATATATGGGAAACATCTATTCTTACGGAAACATACGGAATTATCGAATTTAATTGTTTCTATATATATATATATATATATATATATATATATATATATATATATTGAAACGAGGTGTTGAACAAGCAGGAGTTGGCTCGGCGAACGAGAGATTTATTTAGCGCAAGAGCTAACTGACTGCAAGCCTGTGATCACAGTTTGTCTTGGTCTTCTTTCTGTACTCGAGCTCCATGTCCACTGCCCTCGTTACAATCACTACCAGGGGACGAGGGAGCCATTCTGGCGACCTAAGGACAGGTGTACACAGAAGGGTCATGGTATGGTTTGAGCCGAGAGATGTGTATGATTTTTTGTTCCCGACGGCGCTCGTCCGGAGATGCGTCCAGCAGCTCGCGAGGGTAGTTGACAGGGGATGTTTGGTGTACAACTCCATAGGGACCATAGTACCTTGACGAAAGCTTGTATGAAAGTCCCGAATGAGTGTAAGGAATCCATAGCCACACCACTGAGTTCAGAGCAAAGCTTATGGGCGTGGTTGACGCGTCGTGGCGATGTTCTTGGCGCGTGTGGTTGTGTGACGTGAACGCACGAGCAAGCTTCCGACATTCTTCAGCCTGTGCTGCAGCTCGTGAAACAATTGTCAACTCTGAAGGGTTCGGTCGATAAGGAAAAATAGTATCTATTGTTCATGATGGCTTGCATTCATAAAGAAGGATGAAAGGGGAAAACCCAGCGGTGCTTTGCGTTGCAGTGTTGTAGGCATATGTCACAAAAGGGAGTATGCTATCCCAATTTGACTGGCCAGATGAAGAGTACATGGCCAGCATATCTCCAAGTGTACGTATAAAATGCTCTGTCATCCCATTAGTTTGCGGGTGATAGGCTGTGGTAGTGCGGTGTATGATGCGACACTCGCTGAACAACGCTTTCATGGCATCGGAGAGAAAAACGCGGCTGCGGTCGCTTAATAACTCCCGAGGCGCTCCACGCCTTAAAAGCAGGTTTTGCAGTACAAAACATGCAACGTATTTTGCAGTAACAGGAGGTAACGCAGCTGTTTCCGCGTACCGCAATAGGTGGTCGATAGCGACAATGACCCAGCGGTTGCTACTCGAAGTATAGGGAAGTTGACCGTAAAGGTCGATTCCGACACGATCCAAAGCTCGTGTTGGACATGGCAATGGCTTCAAGGGACCAGTGGCATGTTGAGCGGGCATTTTGCGTCGCTCGCACGTAAGGCAAGACCTCACGTAACGACGAACGAAACGGTACATACCGCGCCAGTAGTACCGCAGCTGCAAGCAAGTGGGTGTTTTTAACACACCAGCGTAGCCACATTGCGGATCATCCTGGAACATGGCGCAGATGTGAGAGCGCAGATGTCGGAAAATGACGAGCAACCACTGACGGCCGATCGAGCTGTAGTTTCGGTGGAACAACAGATTATCCCGAATAGCTAAGTGTTGTGCTTGGTGGCGAAGCGTCTTGGAAACTTTAGTGGGTGTCTGGTTTGAGAAAAGTCCAGAAAAGAAAAAATCCAAGCGTCTTTGCGTTGCTCGGAAGGCATGGCCTGATGGCCAAGGCATCACGGTAGAGATAGGTGAGTCGAAAGGCTCTAAAGCCAACGGTGAACGTGACAGGGCATCGGCGTCGGAATGCTTCCGGCCGGAACGGTAGATAACACGGATATCGAATTCCTGTAGCTGCAATGCCCAACGAGCGAGCCGACCATTAGAATCTTTTAGTGAAGATAACCAGCAAAGCGCATGGTGGTCTGTCACAATGTCAAACAGACGTCCGTATAAATTAGGGCAAAGTTTTCCGATTGCCCAAATAATGACGAGGCACTCCTTTTAAGTTACACTGTAATTATTCTCGGCATTAATGAGGGTGCGGGTGGCATAGGCGACGACGTACTCATCAAAGCCATCTTTGCATTGGGCCAGTATGGCTTCCAGCCCGACACCACTAGCGTCTGTATGAAGCTCCGTTGGAGCAGACGGATGGAAATGTCGGAGTATGGGAGGCGTAGTGTGGAGCCGTCGGAGTTCCTGATATTCATCATCACACGCCTGCGACCAGGCTGACAAATCAGAACTTCCGGCAAGAAGATTGGTCAAGGGGGCGATAATGGAGACGAAGTTGCGGACGTGGCGCCGGAAGTACGGAAGTACGGACATAGGCCGATGAAGCTTCGGAGCTCTTTGATGGTGGTTGGTTTTGGGAACGACGCAACTGCATTAGGTTTTGTAGGGTCCGGAAGAATGCCATCCTTAGAAACCACATGGCAGATGATTACAGGCTTGCGAGCACCGAAGTGGCATTTCTTCAAGTTGAGTTGAAGTCCCGCCGTGGAAAGGCACATAAGAACTTGCTCGAGGCGGCTGAGGTGGGTCGCAAAGTCGCTTGAAAATACCACAATGTCGTCCATAACAGAGGCACGTTTTCCATTTCCGACCTTGCAGGATGGTATCCATCTTCCTTTTGAAAGTTGCAGGCGCATTGCATAGGCCAAAGGGCAAAAGGGTGGATTCATATAGTTCATCCGGTGTTACAAAGGTTGTCTTCGGGTGGTCACCCTCTGTCAGGGGCACCTGCCAGTAGCCGGAGCGTAAGTCTAACGAAGAACTATGCTCCTTGTAGGCCGTCCAAAGCATCATCGATGCGCGGCAGAGAATATACGTCTTTGCGCGTTATCTGGTTGGGTCGGCGTAGTCGACGCAAAACCGGATGGATCCATCTTTTTTTCTTGACGAAAACAACCGGTGAAGCCCAGGGACGGTTGGAGGGCTTTATGATGCCACGTTTCAACATGTCGTCCACTTGTTCGTCGATGAAACGGCGTTCAGCAGATAACACACGGTAGGGACGCTCTATTAGTGGGGCTTGTTGACCGGTGTCAACACGGTGAACGACCGCAGAGGTTTGGCCTAAGCCTGACTGGTTACGATGGAATGAAGAGCGAAAACGGAGCAGAAGATTTATAATCCCTTGGCGCTGAGTTGGTGCGAGCTCAGAATCGACGGCATCCGAGAAGACGTCCAGAACATCATTAGGCGCGTTGGTAGGAGGGACAGCACAAATTTGGAGCAAAACCATAGAATATGGTATAGTAGCTAGAAGAATGCACTCGCAATGTTCGCAGCTGCCCAGGCATTCTCCCCGTAGTAGGGATGACAGGCTGTCCGAGGGATTGCACACATAAATGGCCGCGTGACCGTTGCAAAAAACGATGGCAAACGGAAGCATGAAACTTCGACGGCACGCAGATGTGGCCGATGGCATAAACAACACAGGCGATTACGGAGGAGAGGCACATGACACCAAGACAACAACACCTGATAAAGGCGCAATGTCAACGTCAGAAGCCCCTGACATTCTACACAAAGTGCCATTGTCGGGGTCATAGCACGGCCCAGATAACGTGAGTTCGGAATGAGCACAGTCTACCAAAGCAGAATTTGACGAAAGAAAGTCCCACCCGAGGATAACGTCATGCGAAGAACGGAATAAAACTGCAAATGCGACGACGTACATCGCACCTTAAATGACGACTCGTGCAGTGTGCAAATCTGAAGGCTGAACATGGTGGGACGTAGCTGTCTGCAAAGATAGGTCGGTAAGTTGAGTGGTCACTTTTTTCAAGTTTCGGCACAGTTTCTCGCTAATTACAGATACAGCAGCTCGAGTGTCAACAAGTCCGTGCACCTCAATGCCATCAATATAGAGTTCGATTTTGCTCGGGGGACAGCAGTTAGGTCTTAAAATTTTCCCTGCCAACGCAGCTCTTGCCTCCGGAACTGCGCCCGTTAGTTTTCCCCTCGCGGTGGGCTGTTGCGACGTAACATTGGAGAAATATATTGACGACTAGGAGAAGGCGAACGGCTTGAGCCGGTCGGCGACCGGGACGTATGTCTAGAAGTGGATCGGCAGGAACGGGATATCGTGGCTGTGTGGACATGGTGGGCATGTAATATGAGGCCCCTGCAATGTCATGAGAAGGGAAGCTGCGATAGCGGCAGTGACGAGCTATGTGGCCTGGGATGCCATATGAAAAACATAGCGGCCAATTTTCCGGAGTGCGCCATTGGCTGACGGTAGGGGCACTGTTCGCTGAATAAGGTACCGTAAACGGTCGTGCAGGTGGCGGCGTCATATAAACGTTCCGAGCTGTTTCGTATACAGCCGGAGATGGGACGGTCAACGGGCGGGCAGGTGGCATCAACGAATAAACGTGGCGAGTAGCTTCGTAGATAGCCTGAGATGATGGTGCACGTGGCCGAGCAACAGCGGCTGCATACGTTAGTGGTGCGGTAACTGATGGTGGAGCCTGAGCTGGTGGCAATGCTTCGACAACTTGCGATTGAGTGACCTTGTGACGTGATAGCGACAAGGGTGCCGTTGGCTCGGTAGATCTTACAATTCTAAATAGGTGCCAGGCAACCTCCTCGCGTATGAATTGCTTTATAAGTAGCATGAACGCAGAGGGGTCGGTGGTGTCATGGTGATAGCCGAGGGATGGGATGTCCGCGGTGTCTTGAACAGTGCAACGTGTGAAATCGCGCTGCCTACGCAGCTCATGATAGCTTTGACAGAGCTGAATAACATCGGCAACCGTCTGGGGACTCTTCGCAGGAGGCATTCCAAATGCCCGGTCGTCGATTCCTTTCATGATGTTCGTAATCTTGTCTGCCTCGTCCAGAGTCGAATTGACGAGCTTGCAGAAGAAGAGCACATCTTCGATGTAGCTCGTGAAAGTTTCGTCTGTTCACTGTGCTCTGCCCCGCAATTGCTGTTCAGCACGAAGGCGGCGGACGGCAGGACGGCCAAATACTTCCGAGAGGGTTTTTGCCAATTCTGACCAGGTACTGAAATTCCTTTGTTGATTCCTGTATAGTTTCGCTACGTCGGCCAGGTAAAAACTCACATTTGTGAACTTATCAGCTGCGTTCCACTTATTGTGCGCGCTAACCAGTTCACACTCAGCAATCCAGTTGTCCACATTTTGGTCCTTTGTGCCGCCAAATACGGGAGGGCCGGGGGTCACGCTGCTGGAGAGGCCAGTGCAGAAGACAAGCATGGGTGCGAGATCTGGAGTAGCGGCCTGAAACGGCCCCGGATCAGTCATTGCAGAAGGTCGTCGGAGTGTACGGCTGCAAAGTTCCAGGGTGAGGACCAAATGTACCCAGCGCCTCCACCAGATGAAACGTGGTGTTGAACAAGCAGAAGTTGACTCGGTGAACGAGAGATTTATTTAGCGCAAGGGCTAACTGAATGCAAGCCTGCAATCACAACACGTCTTCTCTACTCGAGCTCCATGCTGCATGTCCACTGTCCTCGTTACAATATATATATATATATATATATATATATATATATATATATATATATATATATTGATTGATATGTGGGGTTTAACGTCCCAAAAACCACTATATGATTATGAGAGACACTGTTGTGGAGGGCTCCGGAAATTTCGACCACCTGGAGTTCTTTAACATGCACCCAAAGCTGAGCACACGGGACCACAACATTCCCGCCTCCATCGAAAATGCAGCTGCCGCAGATTATATATATATATATATATATATATATATATATATATATATATATATATATATATATATATATATATATATATTCAATGAACTTGCATATAGCGCATTTGAAAAGGCCCCGCCGCGGTGGTCTAGTGGCTAAGGTACTCGGCTGCTGACCCGCAGGTCGCGGGTTCAAATCCCGGCTGCGGCGGCTCCATTTCCGATGGAGGCGGAAATGTCGTAGGCCCGTGTGCTCAGA
Source organism: Rhipicephalus annulatus (assembly GCA_013436015.1). Classification (NCBI taxonomy): domain Eukaryota; kingdom Metazoa; phylum Arthropoda; class Arachnida; order Ixodida; family Ixodidae; genus Rhipicephalus; species Rhipicephalus annulatus. The sequence goes on from WOVY01004367.1 coordinate 47,822, forward strand.
TTTGGGTGCACGTTAAAGAACCCCAGGTGGTCAAAATTTCCGGAGCCCTCCACTACGGCGTCTCTCATAATCATATGGTGGTTTTGGGACGTTAAACCCCACAAATCAATCAATCACATTTGAAAAGGAAATCGTATTTACTAACGTTTCGGCCGTGGCACGGCCTTCGTCAGAGTAAGTAGGTACGATACAATGCAGCCGATTTAATAGGCTCACGTGATGAACTCTTGGTATAGCAGCTAGGACAATCAAAATAAAAAAATGGTAATCTGTCAGAACCTTGCGTTGACATGACTGACATGTGACGGGTGCATGAATATACAACTTTCAAATTTCCTTGCGCATCGACACGCGGGGCACAGTATGGTTGGCAGGACATGTAAAAGAGCTCTGATGTAAAGAAACCACGGCTGACTAATATACATTTTAATATACACTAAAATATTTTACTAATCTAAGAAGTCGTGTTATAGTGCGAGGCAGGTGAGCTTTCCTACGTTTTCATTGATACCTGAACGAATTGTGTTAAATTTGTGGATCAAGAAGGATTCCCTCACTTCCCTATCGTGATTTGCCTTGAAACCGGACTGAATAATTGTGGCCCTAATTTTGTCAAAACCATGGCCAGGCATACTGACGTGCTTCGAAAGCGGTAGATTAGGGAGGCTTACGGCATGTGCACAGTGATTATTAAAACGAATTCTGAAACTTGTCTCTGTTTGACCTATGTACTGAGCTCCGCATCTTGAACACTCGAGAAGATAGATGACGCTGATACTATCACACGTGTAGTTCCCATTTATCTTTAAAGAAAAACTGGACGATGTACTTAAAACTGTTTTAGATGTCGTCATGTGCGCGCACACTTTGTAACGTGGTTTGTTGCAGGGATGACAGCCTTCATGTTGTGAATACGGGGTTTTAGATGAGGTTGGTACGAAGGTTCCGCGACCGCCGGTAGACCACGCGTGGTTGTTCTGTAAAGATTTCTTTGAGCCGCTCGCTTTGTATTAAAATGTTGAAATGTTTCTTTAAGATATGGTTCACATTTTGAGCTGAGGCCGCATGTGTCAAAATTAGATTAGTCCGCGAACAATGTTCGGGTCTTTTGTTAGTACTCAGCAGGTCTGAACGGTCGAGCTCTTCTGCACGTTTGATGGCGTCTGTGATTATGCTGGCCGGATAGCTCTGTTTTTCGAGCACGCTCCGAAGTTGTTTGCAGTGGCGAGAAAATTCGCTGCTATCAGAGCATATTTTTTTAAAACGGACTGCTTGGCTGTAGGGAATACTAGTTTTGTTGTGTTTCACGTGACTACTACTAAAGTGAAGATATTGCTGCCTATCCGTGGGTTTCCTGTAAAGATTAGTTATCAGCTTCCCGTTACGTAGCGTGACCATATATATATATATATATATATATATTAGATATATATATATATATATATATAGATATATAATATATATATATATATATATATAATATTATATATATATATATATACAGATATATATACATAGTATATAGACATATAATACATATGCATAACATATATAAACAGATACATATATAGTTAGATACATACATATATATATAATAATATACATATATATATATATATACATATATATAGTATTAATATATATATATATACATAGTATATATTATATATATACATATATATATTATATATATATATATATATATATATATATATATATATCTATATATATATTGTGTGTGTGTGTGTGTGTGTGTGTGTGTGTGTCTGTGTGTGTGTCTGTGCGTTTGCGTGTGCCTGTGCGTGTGTGCGCGCAGCACTGACACATTCAGAGATGTGCTTAGAGCTTGCATTAAAATTCAGCCCTAAGAACAGAAACTGGCCTTTGCAGATAAGTTGTGCGTCCAGGGGGAGCACAAACTAAGAGAATAACGCTGTCAGCTGCTCAATCAACTAAGAATACTTAAATTTAGGTGGCTAAAACAAATGGGCATGTTTGCATAGAAAAGTTTCTGGCAGTCGTGTTTCTACACAGTCCCACTTAGGAAAATTCTTCGAGCATGTCTACGCTTCGAGATATCCCACTCCGAGGTTTATTAGTGCTTTTCAAGATTACGCATGCAAGGCAGTGAAGATCAGCAAAATATTACTCTATGGTGGGACGAGCAGTCACTGCTTGCTATCACCTGCCGGTAGTAAAAGGGTGACCATTCTAATGTTTGCATATAACCTAACCCATGATCAGATTATATGCGGCACATCAAGGAGTAGTAGCTGTGTGCTTGTGCTCAATGTCCTGCATGCATAATGATGCAAGCCGCAACTGAACTCTCCAGCAGGATATCTGAGCACAGGCATGCCAGAATTCTTTTGGCCTATGTAGAAATCTCACTGGCTAAAATTTGTAATGCATGGATGGCCCCCTGATGTAGCCACTAATAGGTTCAATATTGAATCCTATTCAATGGCACGGCTGACACTGATAAGTATCGTTGCACATTGTGTCCGCCTGAACACATAGCTATTTGCTAAAGTGGCTTTCACACTCACAACTTACAGCCCTGACTCTTTTGAAGAAAAATAAAAGGCTTATTTTGAACATCCTAAACATGCGAGTTACTTGAATACAGCAACCAGGTGGCTCATCGAAGTCCCGTTTGCATGGAAAACAAAAGCCATGCGCAGCTGCTGTACGTCAGCCGCCAAATTTTCCACGAGCTACCATTGATGACAGGCTTGTCCGGAATTTTTTCACACTCAGTTCTTACGAAGAGCATGCATAGGCTGCGATAGCAACACCGAAAAAACTAATTTAGTGACGCATTTTTCAGTAAAAATAAGTATCAAGTCTATTTAAAATTATTTGAAACAATGTGTCTTAAACTAGCACAATTTACACAAATTAGAGATGTTACAAGAAAAACTTTCTTGAAGCTGTTGGCGATGACAGTTGCTACCTCATGAAAGAATATGCATTTTCCACATCGCACATGTGTCAAACGATGCTTGTCTTTGGCTCGTGCATAGTGCGTTGACATGAAGTTTCAATGATACCAGAATAAATACATTTATTTATTTATTTATTTATTTATTTATTTATTTATTTATTTATTTCAACATACTGCAGCCCCGCAGGGCTATCGCAGGAGTGGCGAAATACATACATAGAAGAGCATAACAAGTGCGCTCTACATCAACGGTTAGTAATATACAATAAAAATTCATCCAGTGATAAAGATCGAACGTAGCCAGGCGAAGAATTCCACAATTCAATAGAATGAACAAAAAAACTATATATAAACGCCACCGTACGATGAACGAAAGTATACATGTTTAACTCATGGTAATTTTGGGTGGTCGTTGGTCTAGCGTGTGCTATATATTTGCTGGGTAGAGGGAACCGTGGCGAATTAATTAAGGTATAAAGAAACGTCAAACTTTCAACGTGTCGACGAGAAGAGAGATTGGTAAGCTGTAAGATAGGAAGATGGGAACTTGGTGAAAAATACCCCTCAAAGCGAGGATAAATGAAGCGTAAAGCTTTCGTCTGAACAGATTCTATTTTATTGATGTCCGAAATCTTGTGTGGGTTTCACACAACAGATGCATATTCCAATATTGGACGAACTAGTGTTTTATAAGTGAGGAGTCGTATGCTGAGAGGTGCTGAACGTAAAGTGCGTTGTAGGTAGTCTAATTTTCTAAGCGCACGGTTGCACATGAGATCGATGTGTTGAGACAAAGATAAATCCTGAGTGAAAAGGAGACCTAGATATTTGTATTGTGAAACAATTCCGAGAGGGCAACCATTCAGCGAATAGGTAAATGGAGAGGGGAAAGAACGCTTGGAAAATTACATGGATACTGTTTTTCAGGAATTGATTGGCATTTGTTAAGTGTCACACCATGATTGAAATAAAGCAAATGAATCATTAAGGATGATGTGGTCATGAGCAGTTTTAATCGTATGATACAAAACACAATCATCAGATAGATAGATAGATAGATAACTTTATTGTACACCGAGGGAGGAGAGTCGGGTTTTACCCCGACGCCCCTGCGGGCCGCTCCCACGTTGGAACAGGCAGGGAGTACCTGCCTGCGGCATCGTGGGCCCCTTGGATTGCCCGAAGCTGACGGTGACGATCCGTACTTTTGATGGCGGAATAAAACCCTTGTCTTGGGATGATTTGCGCCTTGAGTTCCTTGGGTATGTGGGGGCAGTCCCACATCATGTGCTCAAATGTACACACACACCCACAGTCCGGGCAGTCAGGAGATATATCCATATAAATAGATACATTAGCTGGGCAGGGGTAAACCCCTGTCTGTAGTAGTCTGAGCGTGACTTCTTGTCCTCTGGTAAGATGCGAATGGGGTGGAGGAAAGACCCTACGACTCAAACGATAATGTGAAGTGACTTCGTTAAATGTCGCTAGAACGTCCCGCGACCCTCGATCAGCCGCACCCCCATCCAGAGGATCGGCCCCGGGCGGGGCGGAGCGGTCCAACGTGCCAGGGCCGTGAAGCCCATCATCAGCATACATGCGGATTTTAACAGGAACATTACTTGGCAGATCGTTAATGAAAATTAGATATAAAAGATGGCCTAATATTGAACCGTGAGGGACGCCAGACGTTGCAGTGGATGTGGAGGAATGCGAAGACTTGAGGAGTACGTACCGAGACATATTGGATAGGAAAGCAGAAATCCAGTTTACTAATGTTTCATTTTTAAGAATAACAGTGAGCTTTTTTTAGCAGTTTGTAATGTGAAACAACGTCGAAAGCTTCGAAAAATATGAATATTGCGTCAATTTGATCACCAGCATCAAAGACCTGGCGGAAGTCATGAGCGAATTCACTGAGCTGGGTTATGGTACCGAACCCGCGTCGAAAACCATGCTGGGCATCAGATAAAACCTTATTGCAATCTAAAAATTCTATGATATGCTTGAAAATTTTGTGTTCGAGTATTTTACAAGAACGGGATGTGATAGAGATGGGTTAGTAGTTCAATAAGGACTGCTTTTTTTCCCCGATTTGTATAGCGGAAGAATTTCAGCCGATTTCGATGTTGTAGGGACAACAGATGTCGAGAGAGATTTCTCAAAGGTAATGGTTAAATACCGACTAGTCCATAAAGAGTACCTAATGAGGAATTTGTTGTCTATATTATCAAGACCACCTTTCTTCTTCGGATCGGGTTTTAAAACGAGATTCAGCACACCCTGGTTTGAAACAACAATTTCGTCAATAAAACTGCGAGTATGTCCTATAAAAGAGCAACAACGGAGTTATCAAGTGTAAAAACATATTGAAAGTAATCATTGAATGCATCTGCAATAAGAGCTGTATCGCCTGTAACTGTGCCATTTATTTCAAATGTGTCAGTGGTACAGTCCATCGGTAGGACAGACTTCCAAAATTTACGTGGATTATTTCTAAGCCAACCGGGGAGTGTAACGCGATAGTAAAAATCACGAGCAGCATTTGTTTTGCTTCGAAGTTCTTCCTTCAGAACAATTAATTGTGCGGCAAGAACAGCATCGCCAGTGCGTTTAGCACGCCGCAAACGCCCAAGTCGTCACGACAAGTGCAAAATTTTCTGTGTGATCCAAGGCAACTCTGAATTTGTCTTTTTTTTGTTTTTAACGGTAAGAAACGGATAATGCACTTTGAAACAAGATCACTGAAGAAGTTCGTTAACGTATCAACATCTTCGGAAATACTAATCGCTTCAAAGTGGGCAAAAGAAGTGGTAAGTGCTATTACCGTCAGTAAGGCTCATATTACGGAAAGTAGAATATATGTATCGGGCTTTCGGTACAGGACATTTAATAGACACAAAAACAGCTTTATGATCCAATATGCCATCCACAACAGTGTACACATAACCATAATCGCAGACTCTAGGGCTGAAGATGACAAGATCTAAAATCACCGTGCCTCTTGTGGCGTCACTGACTATTTGCTTTAGGCCGGAAGTTAGTGAAAAGTTCAACGTTTCGCTGTGAGGTTGGGAAGGATGACCTAGCAGAGATAACGACTCCCAGTTTATATCGGGGACATTGAAATCACCCATACATATTATATTTGGCGAATAAGAAGCTATTTCCTGGACGAATGCACACAGAGAAACCAAAGAGTCCGCGATCAGGTGAGGTGCACGGTAAAAGACACCAATAACAAAAGTCAATGTTTCAAAGTAAACTTTACACCAAACCGATTCAGTTTGAGACGGAGCATCAAGAACAGAAAACTTCAAGTCGTAATGTAAATATAAAGCAACGCCACCGCCTCTACCATCGATTCGATCACTTCTTACGACATTAAAGTTCGGCAGTGAAATGTCGGCATCACAGATTTCGTTATGAAACCAAGTTTCTGTGACACCGATGACAGGAGGGGAGTAGGACAAAGTGAAAGACGAGAAATCAGGAAACTTGTTTACTAAACTTCTCACAATAATATTTAAAATATGAAGACTATCAGAGAAATCACAGGGGCATCAACAAGAAGTAGGAGTAGTGGCCGAAGGAGATGCCATCACCACAGCATTGCGATTACGAGACTGAAAAATTGTGTTAGACTGCGCGTCCCAGTTGTAGCGTATGTTATCAATGAACACGTGGTTGTAAACAATGCGCATGGAAGAGCCGCTGTTGCGATGGGTTCTGGTTGCCTCCCATAGCTTTCTTCTGATGAAACGTACATTATCAGAATAGTCTTCGGATATGCGTTGATCGGAGCCCTTCAGCTTTGATGCGTTTTTAAGAATATGAATTTGCTCATGAAAATCCAGCAGCCTGAAAATGATAAGGCGGGTGCGGCCTGTGTGACGTCTACTTAACCTATGACACCTTTCGGTTTGTGGGCAATCCATGCTCAGCGTTTCCCTGAAAAAATTTTGAAATAACGTTGGTCAATGCCTTATTATCATCACCCGGAGATGCAGAAATACCATGAAGAATCTAGTTATTACGCCGCAGTCTATTTTCTAGGTCATCGTTCTGGGCCGTGAGCGTAATCGCCTTCTCATTAAGAGAACAAACTGAGCTTTTTAAATCTACCATATTTTTAATGCGTTAGACATGATACTGGACGACTCTAGAGCGTTAAGTCGTGACTCAACAGCCTCAAAGCGCGAATTGATTAAAGAACGAAGCTCGGCAATATCCTGGGCTATTTTATTTTGCCCAGCTAGCAGGCTGGAAAACATGGCAGAAACAGAAGGTTCACTATCTATGGGTACCAGGTGGCTATTGGCTTCGCGCACATCCCCACTCAATAACAGAGCTTCAGAGTAAGTGCCGTAATTACTAGTGAGGTTCCTTTTATACCCCTTGGCTCAGGGTTTAGCTCAACGTCTCCACTCAAGCACAGAGAACACAAACAGTACACAAGCTGAGCATAAATGGAAACATATACAGATACAACGGTCTGTGGGCAACAGAGCAGAACCAAGAAACGATCATTTGAACGGATAGAGTGTGCGTTGTCCAAATAACATACCTGCACAATAAAGAAGCAACGCGTGAGCATTGTGTTGTCGCTGCTGCCGCCTTGCCTACTGAAGCTGCGCTGTGCCTGGGAGCCTTTTATATTCGATGCTGGTGACGTGATGCAGTTGGGCTTATCAAGGTTTGTTGACTCGGTTGATAGTCAACGTAGATACTTGGTGACAGCACAGGCACGATAGTTGAAGTAAGTCGATCTTTCGGCTGCAAGACAGGAAGGGCTGACTGCATATACCTGCTGTGATCGGCGTGTTGCTTTGCACAAGTTATCGCATTCCGAACCGCTGCGCCGTCCAGGCAGAGTGCCGGGGAATACGCAAGGCTGGCTAGAAACTGCACAATAAAGAAGCACCGTGTGAGCATTGTGTTGGCGCTGCTGCCGCCTTGCCCACTGATGGTATGCACTTTATATGCACATGATGGTATGCACTTTCATCAAGTATTCACTGCAAAACCATGCTTGAATTTCGCTCGTGCATATTGCGTTGACATGCCAAATGATACCACAACGCATAGAAAGTGGTATGCACTTTCATCAATTGCAGGTGACATATAAAGCTAAATTAATAATTTTATTTCAAATACAACTAATGTAGCCTCTTCAGGCTGCTCACATTGGAACGATTATACCTATAATGTCACAAATTAGTGTCACAAAATTACTATTGTGTGCTGCTAAACTATGGTCATGACTCATTAGTTTCAATGATTCTTGTTGGCCAAAAAGGCAGCACCCCTCACTTAAGCATCACATGCTGTCTAATGAAAAAACGTGAACAAACGTGGAATTACGTTTAGAAAACTTTCAAGTGATCCCACCGGGGACTGCCGATTTTAAGCGATTTTTGGAGCAGTCAAATTTTAGTTTTGGAGCACTTTGGAGCAGTAAAACATTAGTTTTGGAGCACTTTGTTTCAGTAAAATTTTAGTTTTGGAGCAAGTAATCTTGCGATTAGGAGCATCTTGGAGCCCTAAAATTTTTTCTCTCGAGCATTGTGGAGCATGTAATCCTACCATTAAGAGCATTTTAGAGCCGTAAATTTAGTTCTGGAGCAGGTAATTTTACTATTGAGAGCACTTCCGCATAGGTATAAGTCAAACATAGTTATAACGAATTTGAAGGGGAGTCGTAATCACTTCAGTATAACAATTACTTGTTATAGCCATTATCCATTTCTACCAACAATTAGCCAGCAAGAGAGAATGTACTCACTACCGAATATCACAGCAGCCCACCGCGCAGAGAAGAACGGCCGTCACAAGGAAAAAAGCTAGCAAAAAAATTTGGGCAGGTCCCGCGTGCCTGGGAATTGACGTTATGCGAAGCATGCGGAGGGAAGGGGACCGTGTTGCAGTTTTTTTATTGAGCGACACGTCATGAAATGACGCAAAATATATGTACAAATGTTGCACGCACGTGCATACGCTAAACAGTTGCAAATGCTTATATAACCAGTTGTTGGCACTCGCGCAATGATGTCAACTGGAATATGCGTATTAGCAACACCAGAAGCTGATTTGATGAGCTGATTCTCGCTAAAATGCTGGCCTTGGACACTGCTACCTAAATCAACTTCAGCGCGGGGCACTTGAGCATAATTGACGTAAACCCGAATTGACGACTGTATCAAAGGAATATATATGTAATGTTTATAAAATTGGGTAGGCAGCACTGCAATCACTATGGACGTTTCGAGAAGATTGGCATCCATTTGAAAAGTAGTTCCGAGACCTGTCGTAGCTCTGTGGTAAAATGCTTAACTGGGACGCAGAATGCTTGGGTTAAATTCCTGCTGGGACCCTGAAATTTATTATTTGCATTCCTCGGGGGCTCACCACTGCCTATGTCGGAATTTTCTTTGCACTGACATTTATCTCTGCCTTCGTTGGGTCAACGCTACTGATGTCGGGTATTGCTTAACGCTGATGCATTAAAATTGCCCATGTGTGTTCTCGTCGTTCTTGGATAGATACTAAGTGTCCATCAGTTGTCGCACATACCCGCATACAAGCGGCACATACCCGCCCGTGGGTATGTGCCACTGTCTGGCGTTCAGTATTTGAAGAAGTACGCAACGAGAATGTGACATTATTAATGTGTTGACCAGTGCATCATATTCGTCGAACTATCTTACCCTCCCATGCAAATTTTGGCTCACGCCAAGTTAAGGGTGTGATCACGAGAGCACCCAAACGTAAGTGGCTCGATAGATAGATAGATAGATAGATAGATAGATAGATAGATAGATAGATAGATAGATAGATAGATAGATAGATAGATAGATAGATAGATAGATAGATAGATAGATAGATAGATAGATAGATAGATAGATAGATAGATAGATAGATAGATAGATAGATAGATAGATAGATAGATAGATAGATAGATAGATAGATAGATAGATAGATAGATAGATAGATAGATAGATAGATAGATAGATAGATAGATACGCTCAAAGTCGCCGAAGTTCGCGTTTAATGATTAGGAACAATGCACCTTTTCCCACCAAATTCGGCGCACCAGGTGGAAGATCACTTCGAAAAAAAATGTACATAATAGACTTTTACCGACTCTTCTTCACACAGATGGCTGCTTTTCAAGCTTCATAAGCAATCTCGAGTCCGTCCTTGTGGTAACCGTAAACACCAAAGTGCTTGTCGTTTGAGTGTTCCTTTTCTTGTATGTGTCTCTTTTGCGGCCAAATCATGCCATTAACCAAAGAAGCGTCGCAGCAAGACTGTCGCATCCAGCGCTTGCGCGGGCATTGGTACGTCGGGTTCGCTGACATTAGGCTCCGGGGTGTCCACACATTTGTCACTGTTGTCATGCCCCCCCCCCCTCACCACGCGCACAGTTTCAACATCTGAAAACTCTTTCGTTGTCACCGAGTCAGCATCGGCACCAACGTACATGTACGTGCAGTATAAAGGGTATGACGTTGATGGCAGGCATGGCGGGCTTTCTTTAGGGTAGCTGGCTCCCAGCCGTCATCCGCATCGCCGATCTTCGCCAGTAAGGAGACACGTTCGTAAGAGAAAACGAAGGTTTATTTACATGATAGTTGAAAGATGGGACTGTACTATTCAGCAGAGAATCAGCTATGTACAAATATTCAGCCCATGATTCTGCTCTTATTTACAAGATGTCTTCAGTTTTTATAGCCCACCGTCTCCTTACACGGAGGTCCGAAGAAGGCGGTGACCACTCTTGCCACAAATCAGGTGACGAAGTCTCAGTGCTCCATCCAGCAGAAACGGTGCAGATATTGCACCGCTCGGCTGGGTGAAAATGTCCAATAATAGCACGAATGCACTACACAATGACGCACCCGGACCATGCCTCGAAGGCACCACAGGGCGAGGAGGTAGAGTCTGTAGAGGAAAATTTGAGCCCCTCCGGGGAAATGGCCGCTGACACGAACGTCAGCAGCGGTCCATGGCTGCTTTCAGCTACAGGCATCGAGAACTCTCTCGAACATGGCAGTCCAAACGCTGAATTCCTGAGACCGGCTTTTTCGACGTCTTCCCAAGCTTCCGGACTGACGGTGATTTTGTGATCATTTCACGTCGGCGACGACAGCCGAGCCAAGAGGTTGACTCCATGAGAACCTCCACAGTGGCGCCGTCCCACGCTGCTCAAATCCGTTCAACAAAAGGGTTGTCTCGCGAAGCTTTTGTTGTGACCCGACCACTACCTGGAACAGCTACAGGACAGAATCTTGCATACTGGGCTCCGAAGGGGTTGAAAGCATCTTAGCAGACCGGCTTACGCACAATGGTGTCTGCCCAGTGTCTGCCCGGACCAAACGTAAGAGCAGAAGTTAGGCACAACGCCGGCGTCAAGAAAACTGTCCCATGACGCCTGGACCTAGTCGCCTACGGCACCTTCACTGGAGAAATCGCCGAAATCATTGACAACTTCCTTTTTTTTCTCGACGCTGGATTCAACGGCTTGCAACATTGCCGACTTCTGCTCGATTGTTATAGTTTTGCGCTTACGTTTGCCGCTGCTGTTGTCCATCTCGTGTCGGGCAGCGAAACTAATAGATGTGGTGTTGCCCTTCTACAGCGAACGACAAGGAACATTTACGCAATCTCCGCCGTCCCGGTACGGAGCAGAAGGGGAGGAGAAGGTCAGATGCGTGGGCGGGTCAATGAGTTCTACAAGAAAGGAGGCCGGCTGACGCGCATGCTCGCACGAGTTGCTGCGCGGGCAAGTCCTTTTGTTCCTGAGGAGAAAGGAGGCAGGGAAAACAGCCTCGCGCGTGTTGGCAGGAGGCTCCCGGCGAGCACAAGGCGCGAGTTATGAAGATTCGCAGCCGTGATGATACGTAAACCATCGCGCGCATAAGATATTGGATTGACGTATACCAAAATGGTCAGTAAACATGGTTTGGTAAATCCATTGTGGTGAAATTTTCACTTCGTGAAAACGAGGTTTTAAATACATGAGCGTCTATGAGCATTTCAATGGGAATTAGAATTGCTTCGTTATATCCATTTGTTCGTAATTTTCCTCTTCATTATAACGACATTCTACTTAACACGAAGCAGCGCGAAAAATGAACGTGGGCTCTACCGCTGCTCGACAGTGGTGCTCTTAACATGAAATCAAGTGCACACGCGATTCAGCTTGATTGGATGCTCTGGATATCATCGTTCTATCGGATTCTAACTTCAATGGCAGCGTCACATTTTTGGAACGTGAAAATTTGGTTATCGAACCAGTACTTGAGGCCTTTCGCGGTCTCTCGCCCTTTATTTTACAAAATAAACACTGGGTCATGCTTGTTGCATGTTGGTTTTGTATTTATTTCATAATTATTCACGTAATGAGCGCGCTTGCATAATAGATGCACCCTCTGCATTCATATGCCGCAGTCCCGCGCACCGACACCTGGCGCTTACTCACCCTTTGGATCTCCTTCGTTATTTATTTATGCCGACCCTCCTCGGTTACCTCGGCTCGCTCCCTCTCCCTTTACCCGTTACCGCTTGCCGTATTGTTTTTCTTTCTATCCGCGCGTGGCATGTCCTCCATCTTCTTTATTTGTGCGCCACAGTGGGGTTCACGAATGCGAGTGTAAAGACATTGTGGCGAATAAGTACACAGCGAGCGAGAGCAAGCGAAGGTCATGAATCTGCCCGTGCGGACCGACTATTGCTTCCTGCAAATACAAAACTTTAATGCCCAATGCCGTGCATGCTATTTTCGAGCGATGATGACAGGATTTCCTGTCACGAAGGCTCATTTGTCGCTATCCCATCTCAGGTTTCTGAAAAACCAGAAAAAATCGCATGTCACTAGAGAAGATCATGACAATATCCACGACATGGTAGCACTCCCAATACTCACCTCGCTTGTTCGCCGCGCGTACAGAAACTTCCCATGTGGAAGTGAAGCAGCGGCCGTATTTGGTCGTTAATCTTGTCGACGGTTTGATTTGATATTTCGGGGGTAACTTGCTGGACTGTTCGTTACTTGCTACAATGACAACGGTGTCGTCATGCGAGCTTGCCGCGAAGTTGGCAAAGTGCGTCGTAGCGCACGCTTCTGGGCGCCCCTCAATATCACAGCAGATACCACTGTAGCGGTTATATGATTGCGAGAAAAGATAGCCGCAAAACGCTTCTATGGCATGCGCAGGCGGCGCGGGGACAGCTTGCAGAAGATAGCACCATCAACCACCGAAGATGAGCAAAATGCAACAAAGAACCTGTTTCCAAACAGTCCACGCGCATACAAAAATCTGAGCGACCCAACTTTTTTTTTGCATTACAGCATTTTTTTGCTCACGCCGAAAAAGTTTTCATAAAATCTGCACCGCATAATAAACGCACCCTCAACTTTGCTTCGATTTTCAGAGAAAAACAGAGCGTTTATTAGCGAGTAAATACGGTATGCGTTGCTGCAAACGGGTTTCGTTTGCAAACGCGTTTTGTTTGTGAATAGGGTACTTATTGTCATGGGGTCGTGACGTGGCCGAAGACAGGAGACTTCGTGTTGGGATTTAACTGTTTATTTGGGCGAACCTGTGCCCGGTAAACGGAAAGTCAAACTACAGCAGCAGTCTCGCACAGATAGCAGTCTCGGACTGATAGCGGCGAATGGAGCGTCGGCCTTCGATCAACAACTGACAAGCGGCGAAGCGCGTCGGCATTTATACTCTTGCCGTCGAATGTTCTAGCGTTATCGCTGGTGGTGGCATAGGTTCCAGAACAATCTGTACCGTTCGCACAGTGGGCGTGATCTTATCGAAATGATTTACTACAGTCCGGAACCTTCTCGAAACCTGCAGGCGCGGTTTGCGCCGAGAATCGTGTGGTGTTTCGGAACGATAACAAAAACTTGGGAAATGGAACGTGGCATTACCCCCCTCTGAAAAAAAAGGCATCGTCCCGATGCTCTTACTAAAGATGAAGGTACAATAATAATGCAAGAAAGTACAATGAATAAATTACATTACAACAATAATACACAAAAACACTGTTTCAGTTTGTTAACATGCATGAAACGGCTTGAGGTGCGTGACATAGACGACTTCAGGTCGCGATCGGCGTCGTTGAGAGTTCGTGATGCCGTCGGGAACAACCTCGTAATCAAGTGGGCCGAGCCGTCGAACCACCTTGTACGGTCCGAAGTACCGTCGCAGAAGCTTTTCACTTAGTCCACGTCGGCGTATCGGCGTCCACACCCAAACACGTTCACCGGGCTGGTATTCCACGAAGCGTCGTCGAAGGTTGTAACGGTGGCTGTCGGTCGTCTGTTGATTCTTGATACGGAGACGCGCAAGTTGTCGGTCTTCTTCGGCGCGTTGAAGGTGCTCGCTCACATCGAGGTTTTCTTCGTCGGTGACGTTGGGTAACATGGCATCGAGCGTCGTTGCCGGGCTCCTTCCGTAGACCAATTGGTATGGATATATCTGCGTCGTCTCCTGCACCGCCGCGTTGTATGCGAAAGTCACATACGGAAGAATGGCGTCCCACGTCTTGTGTTCGACATCGACGTACATTGACAGCATGTCGGCGATCGTCTTGTTAAGCCGCTTGGTGAGGCCGTTGGTCTGTGGGTGGTACGCTGTCGTCCGGCGGTGGTTTGTTTGGCTGTATGCCAAGATCGCTTGAGTTAAGTCGGCAGTGAATGCCGTTCCTCTGTCGGTGATAAGTACCTCCAAGGCGCCGTGACGTAGGACGATATTTTCGACGATGAACTTAGCTACCTCGGATGCACTGTCTTTTGGCAGGGCTTTTGTCTCGGCGTAATGGGTGAGGTAGTCGGTAGCTACCACGATGGACTTGTTTCCGAAAGCCGACGTCGGGAACGGCCCCAGTAAATCCATACCAATCTGCTGGAAAGGTCGGCAAGGTGGATCAATTGGCTGCAGAAGTCCCGCTGGCCTTGTCGACGGTGTCTTGCGTCGCTGACAGTCCCGGCATGACCTCACATAACGAGTGACGTCGGTGGTAAGACGTGGCCAGTAGTACCTTTCTTGTATCCTCGCGAGCGTGCGAGAAACACCGAGGTGCCCTGCCGTCGGATCGTCGTGCAGGGCCTGCAGAAGTTCTGGTCGCAGAGCTGAAGGCACCACAAGGAGGTACTTAGCTCGAAGCGGTGAAAAGTTTTTCTTTTGTAGAAGACCGTTTCATAGAAAGAACGACGCGAGTGCGCGCTTGAATACCTTCGGGACTTCGGCGGTCCTGCCTTCGAGGTATTCTGTAAGGGCCTTAAGTTCCGGGTCGGCCCGCTGTCGTTCAGCGAAGTCGTCGGTAATTATCGTTCCCAAGAAGTAGTCGTCATCCGTGTCGTCGGGTAGCGGTTGGTCGACAGGCGCACGAGAGAGACAGTCGGCGTCGGAGTGTTTTTTGCCGGACTTGTAAATGACAGGAATGTCACATTCTTGAAGTCTCAGGCTCCATCGTGCGAGGCGACCTGAAGGGTCCTTCAAAGTTGCTAGCCAACACAAGGCGTGGTGGTCGCTCACAACATTGAAGGGCCTGCCGTAGAGGTAGGGGCGAAATTTCGACGTAGCCCAGATGATGGCGAGGCACTCCTTTTCTGTTGTGGAATAATTTGCTTCTGCTTTGGATAGCGATCGGCTGGCGTAACTAATAACCCTTTCAAGTCTGTCAGCCCTCTGCACAAGAACGGCGCCAAGACCTACGCTGCTTGCGTCAGTGTGTATTTCTGTCTCGGCGAATTCGTCGAAATGGGCAAGTAACGGAGGCGTCTGGAGGCGATGTTTAAGCTCCTGGAAAGCGTGTTCCTGTGGCGTTTCCCACTTGAACTCCACGTCGGCCTTGGTAAGGTTAGTGAGAGGATCGGCGATGCGGGCGAAGTTTTTCACGAATCGCCTTTAATATGCGCACAGGCCCAGAAATTGGCGCACGGCTTTCTTGTCAGTCGGCGGCAAGTCGGCGATGGCGGCTGTTTTCCGTAGATCGAGACGAACTCCAGACTTGCTGATAACGTGCCCCAGAAACAAGAGCTCTTCATACGCAAATCTGCACTTTCCTGGCTTCAGTGTGAGTCCGGAAGTCTTGATGGCTTGAAGTACAGCTTCAAGGCGCCGAAAATGCTCGTCGAAACTCGAGGAAAACACGACGACGTCGTCCAAGTACACAAGGCAAGTCTGCCACTTCAATCCTGCCAGTACTGTATCCATAACGCGTTAAAAAGTTGCAGGCGCTGAGCAAAGGCCGAAGGGCATCACCTTAAACTCGAAGAGGCCGTCTGGTGTTATGAACGCCGTCTTCTCTCGGTCTCTTTCGTCGACTTCGATTTGCCAATAGCTAGTCTTGAGGTCCATTGACGAAAAGTACTTGGCGTTATGGAGCCGATCAAGTGCGTCGTCTATTTGTGGGAGAAGATACATGTCCTTTCTCGTGATTTCGTTCAGGCGGCGATAATCGACGCAGAAACGTAGGGTCCCATCCTTTTTCTTCACTAACACCACGGGGGATGCCCATGGACTCTTGGACGGCTGGATAATGTCATCCCGCAGCATTTCATCAACTTGTCTCTTCATGGCCTCACGTTCTCGCGTCGAAACCATGTACGGACTCTCATGGAGTGGTCTGGCATTTTCTTCGGTTATGATGCGATGCTTCGTGATTGGGGTCTGCCGAATTTTCGATGACGACGAAAAGCAATCTTCGTATTGCAGGAGCAGGGCCTTGAGCTGTTCTTGCTTATCGTTCGGAGGTCTGGGATTTACATCGAAAGCTATGGGAGGGGCTTGGTCCCTCTGAGCAGGTTTCGCAGAATCGGCGAGGGCGAAAGCACTGGTGGCTTCGACAATTTCTTCGATGTATGCGACCGTTGTTCCTTTGTTCACATGTTTGTACTCATTGCTGAAATTCGTGAGCATAACCGTTGCTTTGCCTCCCCGCAGCTCTGCAATTCCTCTTGCGACGCAAATATTTCGGGTGACCAACAGATGCTGACTGCCTTCAACGACGCTTTCCAAGTCAGGTGATTTAGGAACGCCGACTGAAATAATGACGCTTGAGCGAGGCGGAATGGTGACTTGTTCTTCCGGCACATTCAAGGCATGGTATCCTGACGGCGTGCGTGGCGGTAGTGCTTCTTCTGTGGATAACGTTATCGACTTTGTTTTTAGGTTGATGACGGCACCATGGAGGCATAAGAAGTCCATTCCAAGGATGACATCTCTCGAGCAACGCTGTAGGACTACGAAGTCTGTAGGATAAATACGGCCGTTAATGGTGACCGTTAATGGTGCAGATTCCTGCAGGCGTTACAAGATGACATCCGGCTGTGCGGATTTCAGGGCCTTTCCAAACTGTCCTAACTTTTTTTAACTTCGCGGCGAACGACCCACTGATGACAGAATAGTCGGCTCCAGTATCGACGAGAGCGGTCACACTGTGGCCGTCGATAAGAACGTCCAGGTCGCTAGTTCGCCGTCTCGCATTACAGTTAGGGCGTGGCGTCGGGTCACGGCTGCGTCGGCTTGTTCCGCTGCTTCCATGTTACGTCGTCTGGCCACCTTCGGTAAGTGAGCTTTCGCCGTCAGGGCTTTGCCTGGTTGGCGTTGTGTTCGGAAAGCTCCGTCGTGGCGTCGTCGTCGTCGTCGTCGGAGGATCTTCGGTAGTTCGTCGCACAGCAACCGCACCTCCACCGGTTGCTGCCCTTAGTTTCCCGGATAAGGGCTAGGAGACTGGCCCCGCGTAGGGCCAGAGTACTGCCGGTGGTGCGGTGACGTGCGGCGGCTGGGCGACGGCGAACGCGAAGGGGTTCGTGGTGTCCACCGAGTTCCTGTCAGGTAGTCGGCATTGTCACGTGATCGTTCTCCTGGCTGTGGACGCGGTGCATTGACGGCGAAGCCACGCAGTCCCATCTGTCGCTACTGGCAACGGCAGTATGTGTGTCCGGCCTCGCCGCAGTGGTAGCAGAGCGGGCGATGGTCAGGGGTGCGCCAGACGTCAGTCTTTTTCGGTGCACTGCGCTGGGCCGCTGGCGAACGGTATGACGTCGGTGGGGGTGGGGGTGGTGGCGGCGGTGGCGTCTGTCGAAGGAAGTACGATTGGGCGGCGTTTTGGCGTGGACGGGGAGGAGCGTTGTGGCGCAGTGCAGCGGCGTAGCTCATATCTTCCGGCTCGGGCAGCGGTGCGTGCGGAATTTGAAGCGATTGCTGAACTTCTTCTCGCACAATGTCGGCGATTGAACCCACTTGAGGCTGCGCCGAAGGCAACAGCTTGCGCAGCTCTTCCCGCATGATCGCTCGGATCGTTTCACGCAGGTCTCCGGAGTTACTGGCTTGAGCAGCAGCGCGGTCTGCAGTCAGGCGACGATTATACAGTCTGGTGTGCATGTCCAGGGTCTTTTCGATAGTTGTCGCTTCGGCTACAAACTCTTGGACGGTTTTCGGTGGGTTTCTCATCAGTCCCGCGAAGAGCTCCTGTTTGACCTCTCGCATGAGGAAACGAACTTTTTTCTCCTCAGGCACGTCTGGGTCAGCGTGACGGAATAGTCGGGTCATTTCTTCTGTGAAAATGGCGACATTTTCATTTGGTAGCTAACCCGGGCCTCTAATAAAGCAGCGGCCCTCTCTTTGCGAGCGACGCTCGCGAACGTTTGCAGGAATGCGCCGCAGAAAACATCTCACGTTTGGAGCGTGGACTCCCGATTTTCGAGCCAGGTCCTTGCGGTGTTTTCCAAATAGAAGAACACACGACGCAGCTTTTCGTCATGGTCCCAATAGTTGAGGGCGGTCACACGGTCGTATGTTTCTAGCCAGGACTCCGGGTCTTCGAATGATGACCCATGGAAAATTGGTGGTTCCCTGGGTTGGTGCATGACCATCGTGGGCTGGGACGCTGCGGTTGTCATTGTCACTGCAGTCGCGGTCATGGCCTTGGTCTTCCGCGCCTTGTCTTGAAGAAGCCCGTACTCCGGTGGTAGCCCTTGCTGTTGGTGGCTTGTTCGCTGCTCCTGGTTGGCGTCGGTGTCTTCTCCGCGACGTGGGCTGGGTTTACGGCTTGACGGGGGCGTCCGGTACATGAACGAAGCAGCACCTCCACCAGATGTCACGGGGTCGTGACGTGGCCGAAGACAGGAGACTTCGTGTTGGGATTTAACTGTTTATTTGGGCGAACCTGTGCCCCGTAAACGGAAAGTCCAATTACAGCAGCAGTCTCGCACAGATAGCAGTCTCGGACTGATAGCGGCGAACGGAGCGTCAACCTTCGATCAACAACTGACAAGCGGCGAAGCGCGTTGGCATTTATGCTCTTGCCGTCGAATGTTCTAGCGTTATCGCTGGCGGTGGCGTAGGTTCCAGAACAATCTGTACCGTTCGCACAGTGGACGTGATCTTATCGAAATGATCTACTACAGTCCGGAACCTTCTCGAAACCTGCAGGCGCGGTTTGCGCCGAGAATCGTGTGGTGTTTCGGAACGATAACAAAAACTTGGGAAATGGAACGTGGCAATATATATGGCATTAGCATACGCGAGTGAACCAATGCAGAACTAACATCGCTGCAATCACCGTCGTGAACAGAAACATATCTCTCGCCTTCTGCTATAGTTGCACTCATCAGAGCTTTGGTTGTGGTCCAGCCACAGAATGAGGTTGAATTCTATTGCTCCGCAGAAGTACTGGTGGCCAATTTTCAAAAGCCGCAACAGCCTGTTTGCAGGAAGGCGAAGCATTATCTCATTAGACTTGACCGCTGTCTCCGCTAATTAAAACATTAAAAATGCTATATAAATAATGCCGCATTTACAGTGTCAAGCCATTTCAAGATTTCTGACGTCGTTCAGGGAGCCGCTTAAACTGCCCTGCGAACCGGATGCGGCCCATGGGCCACAGGTTGCGGATCCCTGAGATAAATGGTTCGGCGCAGTTTAGCGCAATTTACGTCCATTTTATAAAATTGGCGAAACAAATCTCGTTTGGTACACTTTTGCGCAGTTCGCGCAGGAATGGGATCCATAAAAACACCAAGGCTGGGCAAGGCGCATACAATATTTAATAAACCAAAACAAAATAACGAAACCCAAAAAGGGGGGAAATAAGCAGAGCGAAATCGGTGGTGCTTGAACGCATGGACTTATGACCAAGTTAGTGCTCGCACAGTAAAATATAGCAATTCAGTCACATTTACCAATGAAATATTCGTTTCAAAGTGCAGTTCAAGTGTAACGAATAGCTTAAAATGCACGGGTTGCAGCCGCATCAGGGAACCTACAATGCGGGTATATACTGTAAACTCGATTTTATTAAACGAGCTGCATGAACACCTAAACGTAAGGCAACCTTTGCAAGCCCTACCTAAGACATGGCAACGTGCTGCACACAAACACGCATCAGCTCCAGTATAACGGTAGTTTATAAGGGTGCGTGCTGGCGCGGACGCATACACTGACATACATTCGGGACCTCGCAAGGAAAAAAAACGTCTCTGATAGTAGTCATAACGCAACGACACTGTAGCTGTTTAAAATGGAACGTACAACATATGAAACTGCCATAGACATATTCAATTCACTAGCACACAATACGAACAGGTTTACGCGCCCTAGGCATGATCAACGCCTACAGCTAACAAACGCCCTAGAATTATTAAACAAAAAGAGTTGTCACTCGCGAGCAGGCTTCCCTCCAACACCACTGCCGACAGAGACGGGCGCCGCCCCAACTCAGCTCAAATCTGCTGCCGAATTCTCGCTGAAGCATGCGCTCCCCGCTGAAGGAGGGAGCGCATGCACGTGCATGCGCTCCCTGCTTCACACCCCATACAAAATATAAAGCACGTTCCACAGCAAATGTCGTCGAAAGACGATAATCCTGCGTCTGGAGAGAGTAAAAAAAACGTTTATTTGATGTTCTGCGCTAGAAAATCAGTAAATTCTGTAAGTCGGTAAATTGGAAAATCGGAGGCGCTGCATTAGAGTATATCGATCCATGCAGCGAAGGTGAACGAGCACATCGAGGCACGTTAGACACGAACGCTATCTGGCCGTTATCTTCGAAAACTATGGAAGGCGTGGCGCCTGTCTCGGAGCCGATAAAGTGTAAAACGCAAAGCGACGGGCATGTGCCACCACTGTGTCGTCTTAGCAAACCGTTGGAAACACTTGCCTTTTTGAGCACAGCATCGGACCGTCAGCGCAGCATGACAAATGCTATGGTCCGTGGAATTACTAATGTATGCCTTCTCTAGTAAAAAAAGAATATTCACGTGTTGTTATGGTGCCTCAGATATGCGCAATAGTTGCTTTTTAGTTGACAATCGCACAAGTATGAATGCTGATATTTGAACAGTACTGGTGGGTGCGGCGGATGGGGTAGGCCGTTTGGGAAATAGTTTGGGAACATTGTTACACCAGACAAACAGACAAATGTACCGACAGACAGACCTAAATTTTCGCGTCGAATTACCCCAAGGAAGACTATCGTCTTTAAAACTCGTCCGTGTTTAACTTCGTACAACTTTGCCTTTACCCTGATAAAATGCCACAGACAAACGAGATGGCCACGTAAATGAAAGCTCACTTATTGTGCACATGGTGCGGAAAACGTAGTGAACGTGGTGGAAACAGAGCGCCGACAGCAGCGATCTAGTACATACCTGGCGAGTGCTCCATGATACGAAGCCAGACATCCTAGTTTGTGTAAAGCGCATTTTCATAACTTGCAGCACTGTCAGAGCACAAAACACAAACACAGAGCGCAAGCACATTTCAAAACACGAGAGAAATTGACTCAAACCCGACCCTTCAAGGGGTGAACACCGGGTAGCACGTCCAAACCAGCGAAACAGTTACAGCCGCGGAGACGCACACCACATTTGCGCATCTGAATTTCCTGATGCTGACTAGAAAGCTTTGTTATGACATATGAATATATAAAAATTGTGTATATATGAACCAGATAAATACGTAAAGCGTATATTGATTTCAAAAAAAGAAAGAAACATAGAACTTTAAATGCGCGAAACACAGTGAACGCAAGTCGGAACAAACAAATGAACAATAGCAATACAAACCGCCCCAAAGAATTCCTATATAGTGAATTAAATATATACAATTGTTGATTCAGACGTATACACGCGAGTTTTTATTGCGACTAATATAGACATATAAGCATTTTAACATAATTAACCAGATTTTAACTACATATAAGCATGGTACCACGTCACAGTACTTGCAAGGGAATCTTGAACCATGTCTTCAGTATGTGTGTGCTCTTCTGCTCTTCCCCTTTTTTTCTTTTCCTTTTTTTCTGAAGCACATGGAACTTTATGACGCGCATTGTAATGCTAACCAGCGGAGATAGCGCTGACCTGTTATTGAAAGGAGCTTTTAAGCTATGTATGAATTTTTGTCACATTACTCTGACGAAAGCTGATCCACCAGCTGAAAACGTTAAGTAAAGACGCTTCCGTTCGTCATCTCTTTTTTTGCATACAATAAGTCGGGGGGTCCAGCGTGAATTACGTTCAAAGAGTCTGATTATATATATATATATATATATATATATATATATATATATATATATATATATATATATATATATATATTTAGTGAAGAAGTAAGCGTACACCTAAGCCTCATTTTTCCGTGTTTTGCCTCAATATAATGATATCTAACAGACAATAATGCCAAGGAATGTATAGGGGAAGTTACTAGAACCAATTTAATGTAAATAAGAAGGAAAAGTGGGTGAAAAATTATTTTGGCAAGTTATTTGTTCACCCACTTTTCTTTCTTTCTATATACATTACATTGGTTCTAATAGCCACACACACACACACACACACACACACACATATCTCTATATATATATATATATATATATATATATATATATATATATATATATATATATATATATATAAATTTGCAGCAAGGAAGTAACTCTGGCCCCGGTAGAATAAGGGAAAATAGAGTACGACACACGTTGGTTTTGATCGGTATATTATGACTGACATTTCGGCTGGTGGACCATCCTTTGTCAAAGTAACAAGTACATGTGAACGCGCTTGCTTATAAATACGATTCACATTTGATAAGAAAGATCGGTGACGTAGATCAGCGATTAGACAATTCATAGCGTGAAGTGTTCTTGACAGTACAGTTATATATCATGCAAAAGCATAAATAAATATATATATACATATATACAAATGTAGAACCCCAAACAACAGAAATCACTTCTTCGTGCACACAGCATAACTCTGTAAGAACCGGAGATATATAATGATAAAACAACAATGAAAACATGAAAATCAAAATATAAAAAAACTGCGTGATATTACACATTGCGCGTCATATACACAGCTCAGTCATTGTGATATGCATACGATGAGTAGTTGATGTTTTTATTGCGCGTGCGCGTTAAAATACAGTCTTGCATCCGCATTCGTGGTAGCGACGGCGATTAATATACTCAAGTGACTGTAAACATTAGATACACAAATATACACAATAACAGAAGCATTAGAGACGGTATCCAATAAGCTTAACCGATCACGCTACGGGCCGTGGGTTAAGGCTGATGATGCTTGGTGGGCACACTAGAAAGCGTACCTGTACTTTCGTTTATGCCTGATGACACGGTGTTGAATTTGTAGATGAGGTAAGATTTGCGGATTTCCCAAACGTGGTGAGAATGAAAGCCCGATTCAAGTATAGTGACCCCAATTTTTTCGAACGAGTGCCCTGGCAAGCAAATATGTTTTGAGAGCAGGAGGTTAGGTTGCGTATTGGTATGTGATTTATGGTTGTTGAAGCGTATTCGGCACGATGTTTCTGTATGGCCAATATACTGTTCATGGCAGACGGCGCACTGGAGCATGTATATGACGTTAGAGCTATCGCAATTGAAGGGGCAGCGAATTTTAAGGGTGAAATTAGGCGACGCACTAACGGCTTCCTGGGTGGTTTGCATATGTAGGCAAACCTTGCAGCATGGTTTGTTGCAAGGTGCACAGCCAGATGTTGTAGGTTCGTTTAATTTTTACGATGTTAGCATATCGCGGAGACTCTTAGAGCGCCGGTAGACTACGCGAGGTGGTTCAGAAAAGATATTTTTCAGATGCTCACTTTGGGTAAGGATGTTGTGGTGGCGTTTGAGTATAGAAAGATCCTTTGGCACTGATGCCGAGTAAGTTAATACGAGATTAGTGCCAGCACGTTGTTCAGGCAAGTCAGAATATACCGTGCAAAACCAACGTGCGTCGTACTCTAATTTTCCTTATTCTACCGGGGCCAGCATAACTTCTTACTTTGTTTTTTTTCTTTC
This sequence comes from Rhipicephalus annulatus, assembly GCA_013436015.1. Taxonomy (NCBI): domain Eukaryota; kingdom Metazoa; phylum Arthropoda; class Arachnida; order Ixodida; family Ixodidae; genus Rhipicephalus; species Rhipicephalus annulatus. Next base: position 72,117 of record WOVY01004367.1, read on the forward strand.
TGTGCCAGTACAGAAAATGGAGCGAAAAAGACTGAAAGCCTTACAAAGGGCCTTTGCTCTAAATACAGTGAGGCAGACAGGCTGACATAAGAATTTTGCAGGATACAGAAAAAATGCAAAATTATACAAAAATACATAAAGTACATGTGCAAATACTGTAACACATACAACAGTAAAAAAATGTTATTTCTAGTAAACAAATATATACATAACAATCTCAATGTTTCAAATACCAATAGATATAAGCTGCGATTTCTCATCGCTATTGCAAGAGATATACAAAAATAACAATATACACAGGGAAGTGTAGGAAAAGAACACACTCACAAAAAGCATCAGATACTACTTAGACAAAGAGGACACATAGAACGATAGTCAAGAAAATTCAATGTTGTTTTCGATCAGTACCATCCTGATCGTATGTTTCGAAACTGTACAATTTATATCTAGGAGGCTGTGGATTTTGTTTAAAAACGTGGGTATCTGAAAAGATGAGTGTTGCCGTCCGTAGATCGTTTGAGTCTTCGGAGTCCTTCTAGCGTAAGTACGAAAATTGTAAAGAGAACCACGAGAATCCAGTGAATGATAGTTTATTGGGCTTTATGTACTTAAATAACTTAAAATAGTAAATCTAGCTTGCTTTGAGTATGCGATATTTCGAAAATAGCGGTTCTGTCCGCAAGTCACGTTTAGGGCCACGAAAGTCTTCAAAGATTCTCAGAACCCTCTTTTGTAGAATAACCAATTTAGAATAGTTAGTGTTGTAGTCCCCCACACAAGAGCGCAGTAAGAAAGTCGTGAGTAGAAGAGAGTATAATAAAGGATGTTTTTTAACCACAGTCGTATGAGAGAATTTAACCTGTATAAGCAGCCAATACTTTTACTTAGATCTGACTTTAACTTTGCTATGTGCTCATTTCAAGATAGGTCTTCTTGAAACCAGACACCTAGGAACTTTTGACTGTTAACTTGTTCTAATATGTGGCCCTGGTAAGTAATAGTCATATTAAAATTTCTTGGTTTATTCATGGGAGCAAACAGAATGTACTTGGTCTTATTTGCGTTTAAGCACAGCTTATTAAGTTTTAACCATGACGAGAGTCGATTAAAAAACATTCACGTTCCCTTCAAGGTCTACAAGTGAAGAAACGCAATATCGTAACATTATTCTAGTTTTCCAAAGAATAGCTCATATGCATCATTTGGGTCTGCTACCTGCAGCACACGCTCCCAGTCCTCTTCAATAATTCGTTGACGAAATACCTCCAGCGTATGGTCATTGATTTTACGAAATACCACATTTTATTATTATTAGCTTGATAGCGATCACGTGATATAGGAAAGGCTAAAAAATGGGCAGATGATCGCTTATTTCTAAAGAAAGTGTCCCAGCGACACACGATAAAGAGCATACGTTCGTGATGCAGATATCAAGCAGAGTTGCCATTTCAGCCGTCACTCGCGTGGCTTTTATGATAACGTTTTCACAAGCGAAGTAGTTCATAACCTCTGGTAGCTGTCGAGCTGAGGCGTCCAGTGAAAGCATATCGACGTTGATGTCACCCATGATCACAAACTCTAAACCCGAATGCCAGGAATAATTCAGCACATTTTCAATCGACTCCAGAAATGCTGGCTTGCTACCAGTGGGTGGCCTGTAGACCACGGTTATAAGTGCCCTAGGCAGGCGCATCATTAAGCATTCAATGTTTTTGTTCACACTGTAAAATTGAGGAATGAGTTCATGGTTAATTGTATCCTTGACGTAAAGGGCCACACCACCTCCTTGTCCTTCAGTACGCACAAGGCCGTTATAAGTATAACCTTGAAAATAAGGAGGATCTTCGCCACTCGTTAGCCAGGTTTTTGAAAACATAAATACATCAAAAGCAAAAGAAAGCTGAGAGAAGTCATCCAGCTGATCTTTTTTATTACGTATGCTGCGTACGTCCTCATGAAACAATGTTCATCGCTTGTGAGCATCGTGCAGCAGTGAATTGAAAGAGTCAAGGTCACAATAGCACACTTTTGCCATTTCAGTAGTGTTTCGGCAACATAATAACCCCTAATACAGTTGTCATTAGTTTAATCTGCGACAGCTGTACTGTCACTGACAGCCTCTGCTGTCATTTTGATTAGATCGTTGGTAGTGGCTATTCTGAGCACCTGCGAACTTTCGTTTCGACGGGCGAATACCTTCCCATTTGTTGTCCAGACAAACTTCCACTTCATCTCCCTTTTACGTTGTATTGCGGCCCCAAGCAGTTTGCCATTCCTTGTCAAAAGTTCATTAACGTACACGGGGGGTGACACTTGACTTCCCAGTACCCCACTGTTGATTTTAGCTTTCTTTGCCTCGCTTAGCAAGGCATTCCGTTTAGTTCTTCTCACAAAGCGAACAACTATGTTGCTTACATCATGCCAAAAAGTGGGCACTCTATGGCATGTGTTAACATCATCCTCAGAAATTTCTTCATGCACAATAACTCCAATTTGCTTAACAACCTCGAATGGTTCTATGTCAGCAGGAACTCCCTTGATTTCCAAGTTATTGGAACGCTGGTACTGCTTGACCTCTTAGACCCTGCTCCGCAATTTGGCATTTTCCGCTTTTAGCTCCTCGTTTTCTTTCTGTATCTGACTAAGGCCCTCTTTGAGGTTCTTTACTTTTTTGAAACTGTCCTTATTCTCTCGGAGCTCTTTTCGTAATTCATGGCGTAGGTCGTCGATGGTCTTTGCCGTGTCACGCGAATCCTTCGCCATCGTAGTGTGCTTAGAGGGACACGATTGCCCTCTGGTGACGACGTTCTTGCGATGACGAGATCTTGCAATCTTTATCACAGAGCGGGTGACAGTTGTCTGCCGGGTCGTCGATTTCCTTGCTTGCGGTGATGTCACAGAGTAGCGCAGATGCTCGCAAGAAGTGCCTGCAAAAAGGTGTATCTTTTAGTGCGTAGTTCCAACGTGCACTGCTGCCGGACTGCAGGAGATGCGATTTTTCCGCAGGCTTTATATCTCAGAGGGACACGATTGCCCTCTGGTGACGACGTCCTTGCGATGATGAGATCTTGCAATCTTGATCACAGAGCGGACGACAGTTGTCTGCCGGGTCGTCGATTTCCTTGCTTGCGGTGATGTCACAGAGTAGCGCAGATGCTCGCAAGAAGTGCCTGCAAAAAGGTGTATCTTTTAGTGCGTAGTTCCAACGTGCACTGCTGCCGGACTTCCTTGCTGCAACTGTTTTTCCGCAATGGCCCCCGCAACGACGCCGTTAAAACACATCAGCCTGAGGTTTCCAAGGACCGAAACTTACACAGTCGTCATCGGTGACTCCCAATCAAAGTACTTGCACGAATACTTCGATTCGACTTCTCTAGGTACGCCAGCTTTTATTTCGCAAATTGGACCACGATTGATGACGTTCGGTCACTTATCAACTTTGTGCTAGAAACAGCCAATACCCTCATGCTCCTCGTTGGAACTATTGATATGGCAATAAAAACAGCAAAAGCTGCGTTCGACAAGTATCGCTCTCTGCTTGGTTTTGTTAGGAAGACTATGCTGAACATATCCAGAATTTATGCAACACTCGTCCTTCCTCGTTGCACCAACCGTAGCCGCGTTAACTGCAACCTTTCGTTCGTCCGACGTTGCAACAGGAAAGCAAGTTACTTCAACCGACTGCTACGTGGATTCTGCAGTCACTCAAGAAAATTCTTTTTCCTGGACCACGGCTTCCAACAACTGCCCCAGCGCACGTACTGGCTGCCGACGGTCTTCATCCGAGTTTTGAAAGCGTCGCTCTCATCACCAGCCACATTCGTGGACTTTGCTGCAAGCGCAACAACACAGTGTCACTGTAGTGTGAATTCGCGTCTTGTTACCCTTTACATGGTGCTACGCAGACTTCTCCAAGGGTGTGCTACCCTCAACCCTCCCCAGACGCCGTTATCAACCCTCCAGTTCTGAGCCGCCAAAACTTGAGTGAGGAAAATGCACAGACTACTCCGTCCTTGGGCCGCCGCTACCCTTCCCAGAAGAACCCCGCTCGCGACAACGCCACCAAATGACTGCCAGTTCCTGGTAAATCTGTTATGAATGTGCCTTTTAGAACATTTCTGAAATCTAGGAAGATTGCCGAGAAAAGCATTCATTCAGAGCTGCATGTCACTACATTGTCGGCATACTTGAGTGCTTTTAAAATTACTATAGGTTTACAGCTACGATTAGAACCAGCCACTTGTGATCTATCTTCTTTGCACAAAGGCAAGTGGCAACAAGTATTGATTGACGCCTCACTAGAACTACTACGTATAGTTGTTGATCTCTACAAATCGCGTGCGCTTAGCCTCCATAGCGGAGAAGCCTGCCTTACTGCTCAATTAGGGTCCCGTGAGTCGGAATCCTTAGAAGCCTATAAACATAATAAACAGAATAACTTAAGTGCGCTTAAATGCAATAAATTCATTCGCGACGGCATAGACCCGCCTGTATATACCGCTAATACGAATAATGCTCCTGTGAAATTGTCGGTCAGAAGCATGCCTACTGAACTTAGCGATAAAGTCGTAAACCTATCGGCTATCACTCTCTCTTGTGCTCAAATAGCTGCATTGTCGAAAGGTCTTACTTTTTTCCCAGCCTGAGGTGGATTTAATGAATTCCAGCTTTTAAAAAATAGGGATACCTTTGCACGTAACATGCGCCTTAGAAAATACTCTCATGACCGTGAAAATTCTAAGAACAATACAATACCAGTGCCGTTGCACAAGAGGTGGACAACACCACCACAACGTAATCAATGCCTCGATATGTACATCAGGGCTGTACAGCATGACGTCCTTGAAGCGTACAATGCCCGTGTTCATTACCGACAAAATTCAACATAGAAGGAAAAATCAGCACTCGAAGAACTCTCTAATAACCCTGACATTGTCATCAAAACTGCCGATAAGGGAGGAGCAATCGTCATTCTTGATAGGAAGGATTACATAGCGGAAGCTACCCGACAACTCTCCGACGACAGTTTTTATAGAACCCTCCAAACCGACCCAACAGATAGTTTTAAGTTCATCTTGCAAGATAAACTAATGACTCTAGCAAGAGATAAAAAACTAGAGGAAATAATTGTTCGGTCACTTATTCCGCTCAGCCCTGTAGCCGGCAGATTTTACATACTCCCGAAGATTCATAAACCGGGTAATTCGGGCCACCCAATCCTCTCCGGTATAAACACTACAACCGAGAACTAGTCGCGCTATGTTGTTTCCGTTATTAAAAATATTCCCGAGACATTTCCATCATTCGTCAAGGACACCAATAATTTTCTTCAAGACAGTCTTAACATTCCCCAAAATTCAATACTTGTAACACTGGATGTCGCTTCACTCTATACTAACATACCGCATGCCGATGAAATTGCTGCAGTACTTAATGCATACGAGGATTCTTGCCTCGATAAACCAATCGAGAAAGAAGCCTTACAATTGTTATTGAAGCTTATCCTTGAACTCCATAAATTTCAATTTAATAATTGTCCTTTCGTTCAGATCAGTGGCACGTCAATGGGAACCCGTATAGACCCTACTTATGCTAACATTTTCATAGGCATTCTAGAGAATAATTATCTGTCCAGCACTGACCTACAGCCTTTGTTTTATAGACGGTTTATAGATGATATATTCTTAATTTGGACACATGGGGAGGACACGTTCTTAAAATTTATAGATGGATTCAATAATTTCCATCCGTCAATCATGCTTTCGCACAGCTATTCGACAAATTCTGTTAACTTTCTGGATGTCACCGTCGCGCTATCTGAAGGAATATTGATCACAAAATTATACCGCAAACCTACTGATAGAAACCAGCTTCTCAATTTTCAGAGCAGTCATGCGCGACATTGTAAGACAGGTATACCTTATAGTCAGACTCTCCTTTTTAGGCGATTGTGTTCCGATCGCGAGGACTTCCTATCTAACGGCGAGCAACTTAAAAGCGCTCTCATTAAACGACGGTATCCAGCGGACTTGATCGATGACGCTATAGACCGAGCAGACCAATTGAATAGAGCCGACATTCTTAGCACAAACAGTTTGCCTGAACAACGTGCTGGCACTAATATCGTATTAACTTACAGTGCCAAAGGATCTTTCTATACTCAAACGCCACCACAACATCCTTACCCAAAGTGAATATCTGAAAAATATCTTTCCTGAACCACCTCGCGTAGTCTACCGGCGCTCTAAGAGTCTCCGCGATATGCTAACATCGTCAAAAATTAAACGAACCTACAACATCTGGCTGTGCACCTTGCAACAAACCATGCTGCAAGGTTTGCCTACATATGCAAACCACCCAGGAAGCCGTTAGTGCGTCGCCTAATTTCACCCTTAAAATTCGCTGCCCCTTTAATTGCGATAGCTCTAACGTCATATACATGCTCGAGTGCGCCGTCTGCCATGAACAGTATATTGGCCATACAGAAACATCGTGCCGAATACGCTTCTACAACCATAAATCACATACCAATACGCAACCTAACCTCCTGCTCTCAAAACATATTCGCTTGCCAGGGCACTCGTTTGAAAAAATTGGCGTCACTATACTTGAATCGGGCTTTCATTCTCACCACGATTGGGAAATCCGCAAATCTTACCTCATCTACAAATTCAACACCGTGTCATCAGGCATAAACGAAAGTACAGGTACGCTTTCTAGTGTGCCCACCAAGCATTATCAGCCTTAACTCATGGCCCGTAGCGTGATCGGTTAAGCTTGTTGGATACCGTCTCTAATGCTTCTGTTATTGTGTATATTTGTGTATCCAATGTTTACAGTCACTTGAGTATAATAATCGCCGCCGCTACCACGAATGCGGATGCAAGACTGTATTTTAACGCGCACGCGCAATAAAAGCATCAACTACTCATCGTATGCATATCACAATGACTGAGCTGTGTATATGACGCGCAATGTGTAATATCACGCAGTTTTTTTATATTTTGATTTTCATGTTTTCATTGTTGTTTTATCATTATATATCTCCGGTTCTTACAGAGTTATGCTGTGTGCACGAAGAAGTGATTTCTGTTGTTTGGGGTTCTACATTTGTATATATGTATATATATATTTATTTATGCTTTTGCATGATATATAACTGTACTGTCAAGAACACTTCACGCTATGAATTGTCTAATCGCTGATCTACGTCACCGATCTTTCTTATCAAATGTGAATCGTATTTATAAGCAAGCGCGTTCACATGTACTTGTTACTTTGACAAAGGCTGGTCCACCAGCCGAAATGTCAGTCATAATATACCGATCAAAACCAACGTGCGTCGTACTCTGATATTATATATATATATATATATATATGAGGTACAACAGGTATACTAATGGGAGTTTTCAATGCAAAGGTTGAGAAGAAGCGGGCTGGAGACCAGGCAGTGGGAGAATATGGCATCGGTACTAGAAACGCCAGGGGAGAGCTAATAATAGGATTCGCAGAACGTAATTATTTTCGGACTTTGAATACCTTCTATCACAAACGAGAAAATCGTAATTCGACATGAAAGAGCCCTAATGGCGAAATTAGGAACGAACTAGACTTTATAATTAGTGCGCAGCCATGCATCATGCAGGATGTGGAAGTGCTTGGCAAGGCACGATGCAGTGACCATAAAATGGTGCGATCTCGAATTCGCCTAAACTTGAAGAAGGAACGACAGAAACTAATACGCAGGAAGCCAATCAATGAGCTAGCACTGATAGGAAAAGTAGAGGAAGTCTCACTTCAGAACAGGTACTCGGCTCTTATCGAGGAAACGAGCCTTAGCGTTGATGCAATGAATGATAATCTGACGAGTATTATTACGGAGTGTGCAGTGGAAGTTGGAGGTACGGTACTCAGACAGAACACTGGCAAGCAGTCCCAGGAGACGAAGAACCTCATTAAAAAGCGTCAAAGCATAAAAGTTTCTCGTACAACAGACAAAATAGAGCTGGCAAAGATTTTGAAGTTGATTAATAAGTGTAAGGTATCCGATGTAAGAAGGTATAACATGGAGAAAATTGAACACGCTCTGAAAAACGTAGGAAGTGTCAAAGCAGTGAAGAGGAGACTTGGGATAGGCAAAAGTCGGATGTATGCACTAAGGGACAAAGAAGGCAAAATAACTACCACTATAGATAAGATAATTAAAATAGCGGAGGAGTTTTACAGAGACCTGTACAGTAGCCGGGAAAACCCCAACCTTAATACTATGAGAACCAGCAGTAACCCAGATGACACCTCACCAGTAACATTAGAAGAAGTCAGAAAAGCTTTGGAGAGCATGCAAAGAGGTAAAGCTGCTGGTGAGAACCTGGTAGCATCAGATCTGCCGAAAAATGGAGGACATATTGTAACGGGTGCAAGAGAGGAAAAGTCAAAAACTAGTTTATTATGGGTGAACTTGTGCCCTGAAAATTTTGTGCGAAAAGATGGAAGAGTCCGCTAGAGCGTTCCAAAAACAAAAACTGTTCCTCTGCCCGCGCACCTTCTTCTTCTTCACAGCTCCAACCCACACTGGCTCGTGCCTGTGAACAAGAGGCATGAGTCGTGCGGCCCCAAACAAGAGTGCGCACAAGACTGTGGACGTTGATTTTCCATAATGTCCGATATTGTAAACAGTCTCTGTGGCAATATTTTGTTATAAAAACTAGCCGCCCTGTTTACGAGGTGCCTTCTGACGATAAGAGTACCAGTGTCTTGAAAGAATGCTATCATCTCAATACATATAAAAGGAGATGACAAGGACTTAAAGAATTACAGGCCAATCAGCTTTATCTTCGTAGTATACAAGCAATTTACAAAGTTAATTGCTAACAGAGTTAAGAAAACATTAGAATTCAATTAACGAACAGGAACAAGCAGGATTTCTAACAGGCTACTCAACAATCTACCACATTCATGCTATCTATCAGGTAATAGAGAAATTCTCGGAATATAGCCAACCACCATACATAGCCTAATAGATTACGAGAAGGCGTTTGATTCAGTAAAAATATCAGCAGTCGTGCAGACGTTGCGGAATCAGGGCGTCGATGAAGTATATATAAACATTCTGGAAGAAATCTACAGGGGATCAACTGCTACCATAGTGCTTCATAAAGAAAGCAACAGAATACTAATCAAGAAGGGTGTAAGGCAGGGAGATACAATCTCGCCAACGCTATCTACCGTGTGCTTACAGGAGGTTTTGAGAGGCCTAGAATAGGAACAGTTAGGGATAAGAGTTAATGGAGAGCGTCTCAGTAACCTGCGCTTCGCCGATGACATTGCATTCCTGAGTAACTCAGGGGACGAACTGCCACTCTTGATTATGAAGTTAGACAAGGAGAGCAGAAGGTGGGTCTTAAAATTAATATGCAGAAAACGAAAGTAATGTTCAACAACCTCGGAAGAGGGCAGCACTTCGAGATAGATAGATAATAGTGCACTTGAAGTTGTAAAAGACTATGTCTACTTAGGGCACGTAAGAACCGTGGAGCCGAACCACGAGATTAGAGTAACTTGAAGAATAATATTATAGTCGAGCACATTTGGCAAGCTCTCTCAAATCGTGACGGGTAGATTGCCACTATCTCTCAAGAGGACGATAAATAGCAGCTGCATCTTGCCGGTACTTAGCTATGGAGCAGAAACCTGGAGACTTACAAAGAGGGTTCCGCTTAAATTGAGGACGAGGCAGCGAGCAATGGAAAGAAAAATAGTAGGTGTAACCTCAAGAGACAAGAAGAGAGCAGAGTGGATTAGGGAACAAACGGGGGTTAAGGATATCATAGCTGAGATTAAGAAGAAATGAACATGGGCCGGGAATGTAGTGCGTAGACAGGATAACCACTGGTAATTTAGGGTAACTCGCTGGATTCCCAGAGAAGTCAAGCGGGTTAGGCGGAGACAGAAGGTTAGGTGGGCAGATGAGATTAAGAAGTTTGCAGGTATAAATTGGCAGCAGCAAGCACAGAACCGAGTTGACTGGCGGAACATGAGAGAGGCCTTTGTCCTGCAGTGCACGTAGTAGATCATGATGATGATGATGATGATGATAATTATGATGATGATATATGTTCATAATACGTCCCGAGGACGTCAGGTGGAGAAAGCCAAACGGATGTAAAAACTTATTCCGACATTAGTATTCTTCAGATGTTCCCTTGACACTTGCTTTGGACGTGGACGTTCGGACTTTTTTTGGATGCCCGAGGGAGTTTAAATGCCGATTGGCAGTACTGCTTCGTCAGCCATATAGAAACAGAGCATATAATGCCTTGCGAAATATTACCTTGCTTATCCGCTCAAGGAAGAATTATGGCATAGTAGGTGCGGCCCTACTTCACGAAAAGTATGATTTATGATGTAGTCAATACCTTTCGAAAAGCCAAAACCTAATTCACAGTTGACCTTGCCCCAACTGGAAGCTGCGCCCTGAATTTGCATTACAGGCAGCTTTGTAATCGTCGTTGGAAAAGTTTTCATGTCCAATATTAGGATATATTCACTTCTCACTAACACTTCTATATTTTTAAGGAGAGGAGTCTTCGCAACAAGAAGTGTTTACGTTTATACGAAAAAAAAACGTCCTAATTTGTGCTATCCAATTCCACTAACATCACCAGGAAGACCATGCTCATGATAAGATGGTATGTGCACCTTTGACAACAAGATATCTTAAACTAAGTCATAGTTACGCATTATTAGGCAGCTGTATCGTGAGAATACGTATGTAATGTTTATAAACGTGGATAACCAGCACTGCAACGCCAATGGGTGTCTCACGAATATGAGGTTCTGTTTGAAAAGGAGTTCCGAGTCCAGGCAATGCTGCGTGGTAGAATTCTTGATTGTCGCACAAAATACTCAGCTTTGATTCCTGCTGGGACTCTGACATTTATTCTTTGCACTCATCGGGTCAACGCTGCCGACGTGAGCTTTTTCTTAACGCTTGCGTTTAAAAATTAGGCACATACCCGCGGACGGCTATGTGCCACTGTTTGGCGAAACATGTTTGAACACGTGGGAAACGACATTTTGACATCAAACAACCAACACACCCTTTCATGCTAATTATGGTTTACCCCAAATTAAGGGCGGTTCATGAGAGCACCCATATGTAGGCAGGCAGGCAGGCAGGCAGGCAAGCAGACAGACAGACAGACAGACAGACAGACAGACAGACAGACAGACAGACAGACAGACAGACAGACAGACAGAGAGACAGAGAGACAGACAGACAGACAGACAGACAGACAGACAGACAGACAGACAGACAGACAGACAGACAGACAGACAGACAGACTATCAAAGTGCCCGTAGTTCGCGAATAGCATATGATACCTTGCATTTTATTTTATATACACAAGTTAACCGAGTTTAAAAGGTAAGATGACATGATATACGACTTCTTTTCTCGAGCACTTTCATCTCGTACTTTGTATGGCTGAAAATAAAAAAAATATTTTCAGCGTGATGAGTATTTGTAACTTACTGGTTAAGAGAGAGATAACGTAACTTGAGTCAAGTATAGGAGTTAAGCTTCACGTTGTGCACTGTTCAGTCATTGAAGGAACAAATGGTCTGTTTAGATGCGGTTGAACTATTGCTGAATCAGACAACTCTGATTTTAAACAAATAGCTCCGAAGGATCATGCGTGGACAACAGCTCTCTGCACACACAGATGAGAAGCAAGGTTATGTGCTCGTACCAGTGCAGGACGCAACTACAGTACTTTAATTTGAAATCTTCAAGCAAGAATCAGTCATATGTGTGTCTCTTCACATGTGCATTTGTTAAAGATTGAAAAATTTCTCGATAGCCAACCCCCTCTTGCAGAAGCCTTCGTGCAATCAACGCTGACATGCTTGTGTGACCAGCATTATGTAGGCTTAAACTGCTCTCGAGACGAGACACCAGAGAAGCCGACAGGGCCCAAACTGGTGTTATTAGTGCGGGTTCGTCATGTCTGTTTTAAATAATCTGTCCCGTCACAAGCACAGTTGGAGTTTACATAATATGTCATACCAACTAGCCAAACGTACCTTCCAGCCAGACACAGCCTGAAGGAAAGCATGACAAGTGTGCTAGCTTCATTCAGTTAAATTCGCGCGAACACGAGACACATGGTGCGTGAAACGTCGCTCACCGGAGTAGCGCTCTTCAGAACGTAGCAGCGTTGCACAGGAGGATTTCGAAGGCATCCGGGGTGAACGTAAACAGTATTACTACTGGCAGTGCAGTTGGCATTCCATCGTATTCTGTCGTTTTTTGTGACATTCCTCTCGAACACTGACCCGTGTCTTCTGCTACAGTGCTTCTACCCGTGCAAAATGTGGCACTTGAGGCGACAGAGAAAAAATTGCCGGCCACGACGACACAAAGAGGCTCGCGAAGAAGAGCAGCCACGTGACAGCCCGCAGCTGCTTCGACGTTACGCGCGACTTCCCGGCACGTTTCCTGAGTACCCGCATGTGCAGCTGACGCCGCTTGCACCTGCACGCAAAGGCCAAGCAATTCGCCTCGTAAGCAGAATGCCTCGCGAAGCACGACAGGCGTTCCTGCCGCTTGTTAGGACAACAACTGCGATCCACGCTGTATTGTTTTTCCTTTCAGTGTGAGCAAAGGCGCGCAATGTCGAAGACAGTCATGTTTCGCCTGGACACGCTTTAGTCCCATAAGCGCAACAGTTTTCAGAGTTGCCGGAAGCGGTCAACATACAACGGCTTCACAGTAGATAGTAGCATGAAATTAGGGCAGCTTCGCCATGTTCCAAGCCTGATGGAGCTGGTCAGCCGCTTTCACTTTCCTCTCATCTCACCTTTTATTTTTGTATTTTCTGTTTTTTTCTCTTTTTATCACTGTTTATTTTGCTTTCTATACTTCATAGTAATAAGGGCTGCAGCGCGAGCACGAATGTGCTAGAAGAAACAGACAAAGTCGAGGTACGGAAGGCAAAAGAGGACAACACGAGCGCTTCTATACTTCCTGCTTTTCCTTTCTTTATTTTGCTCCCTCCTTTTTTAATTTTTGTATGTGGCACTTTATTGAAAGCTCTCCACACTTTATATCATCGTCGAGGCACTCGAAGTACTAGAGGAAGAGGTGTTTTTTTTTTTGGGGGGGGGGGGGCTCAATATGATACGGATGACTATGCTGCATGTATGTGGTTCTGTATGCTTATTATCAATATCAAGGGGCTTGAAGAACAAGAGGAAGGTGATCTTCCTTAGGTGCCAGCGAGGGCTGCATCTGACTATGCTCTATGTGGTTCTGCATGCCGACCCTAAAAGAACTTTGGCCGCATATTTGTGCGCTTCGCTGCAACTTTCGTCGAAAGACGGTAGTCTTCTGCCGACCTCATTTCGTGCATAGTGTAGAAATTAGGCGTAGGCTAAGAAACACTGGGGCCTTAGAAATTATGCATTTTTGTCATCATCATAATCAGCCCGATTACGTTCACTGCAGTACAAAGGCCTCTCCGATGTTCCGCCAGTCAACCCGGTTCTGTGCTTGCTGCTGCCACTTTATAACTGCAAACTTCCTAATCTCATCTACCCAGCTAACTTCCTGTCATCTTATAAGCCGCCTGCCTATGAAAATCCAATCATCATCATCATCATAACCATCTTCATTATCACCCAGACTACAACCACTGCAAGAGAAAGGCCTCTGCCTTGTTCCGCCAGTCAACTCAGTCTTGCGCCTGCTGTTGCCACTTTATACCCGCAAGTACCGGCAAGATGCAACTGTTATATACCTTCGTCTTAAAGAGTAGCGGAAATCTATCAGTCATTATTTAAAAATTATTGCTGAATGTGCTCCACTCGATGATTATTCTTCTAGTTACTTAAATCTAGTGGTTCTGCTCCCCTGTTATTACCTGTCCTAAGTAGACGTAGTCTTTTATAACTTCAAGCGCACTGGTACCTATCTCGAAGCGCTGTTCTCTTCCGAGGTTGTTCATTAATTTTGTTTTCTGTAGATTACTTTGAGACCTACCTTTCTTCTTTCCTTATCCAATCAAGTAATCTTGAGTTGCCATTCATCCCTTGAGTTACCCAGCAACACAATGTCATCGGCGAAGCGCAGGTTAAAAAGGTACCCTTCATTAACGCTTATACCCAATTCATCCCATTCTAGGCCTCTGAAAAACCTCCTGTAAACTTGCTAAGGTTAAAGCTTGGGCGAGTTGGTTGGGCAGCGCTCTGTCCTGTCTCTTCCTTTCTTCCTGCCGTTGTTTGCGCTGTGTTTTTTTTTAATCATGAATCCTCCTGTAAACACCCGGTAAAAATTATTAAGCAGATTGTATCCCATTACACCCTCCTTCATTGGTATTTTGTCGCTTTTTAAGAGACAATGTGGTGGCTACATAGTCTGTAGATTTTTTCCAGGATGTTTATATATGTTTCGTCGACGCCCTGATTCTTTAGTGTCTGCATGACTCTTGATATGTCTACTGAATCAAATACCTTCTCGTAATTTATGAAAGCTATGAATAGTGCTTGACTGTATTCTGGGCGTTTCTCTATTACCCGATTGATAGTATGAATGAGGTCGATTTAGTCGCCTGTTCTAGATCCTGCTTTTTCTTTTCGTTGATTAAATTTATTGTTGCCTTAATTATGTTAGAAATTACCTTCGTAGCAGTCTGTTAGCAATTACCGCCCAATTAGCTTAACTAGTGTTCCATCTAAAATCCTTGAGCATAATATAGCTTCCACTCTTAGGACCTACCTAGAACCAATCAGTTTTTTTACCCTTTTCAACATGGTTTCCGAAAGTATCTTTCCTGCGAAACACAACTGGCTGAATTTACTAATGACATACTAATGCGAATGGATGATCACGTACAAATAAGTGCAATTTTCTTAAATTTCTCCAAGACCTTCGATCGCGTACCCCACAAGCACCTGCTCATCAAATTATCCGCTCTTGGTATCCCCCCAAACCTTATAAAATGGCTCGAGCATTTCTTAACAGGACCCTTTCAGTTTACCGTTGCTAACGATTTTCAATCAATCCTTACCAGCGTCACTTCCAATGTTCCCCAGGGCGCCGGCTCATCACCTCTATTATTTATTATATACGTGAATGACCTTCCTAGTAACATTAAATCACAGCTGCGCCTATTTGCAGACGACTGCGTTCTTTATAACCCCCATTACTCCCCTAACGACGCAATCACCCTACAACAGGACCTTGACACCATTGCTTTATGGTGCAAAAAGTGGCATATGCCCGTAAACCTCACTAAATGCAAGGTCATGTTCTTCACGCGCAAGCACAACACCTCACATGAAACCTACTGCATTAATTCGATTCCCATTGATCACACGCGCACGTACAAATATCTAGGAGTTCATCTGACATTAACACTAACATGGGTGAAACACATTGAAACCATTCGTTCTGAAGCTTCCCGCACATTAGGCTACTTACGACATAACTTGCGATCTGCATCTCCTGACATAAAGAAACTCGCATATCTGACATACGTGCGACCAAAACTCGAGTATATGTCATCCATCTGGCATCCTTCACAAGCTTATCTCACCGATGATTTGGAAGCCGTTCAAAATCGTGCAGCTCGTTTCATTACGTCACAATATTCAAGGCATATCAGCGTAACCACACTAATACAAACGTTGTCACTCGCATCGCTCGCTTCACGTCACAAAACCTCTCGCATCTGCCTCCTTCACACATTCTTTTACTTTAGCAGGTCGGGACACCCTCTCCTAAAACGCCAATCAAGAACGTCATCTCGCCTGTTCCATACGCACCTTCTGATGACCATAAATACCAGACGACGGCGTTGAGCAGCTCATTTTTCCCTCATGCCGTGACACTCTGGAATGAGCTGCCAGATAATATTGTTTCTTGCAGGGACCGCTCACCATTTCGCGAAAAACTAGCTCTTTTCCAAAATTCAAGTGTGATGTCCTAACAGTACATCAACTCTTGCGTTTATAGTTGTTTTACTGTACTCCCAGAATTTATTTATCGCCTATCATATCTTTTAATGTTTTGTTATGCCTGTTACTTCCGCTTGTGTTCTTTATTCGCTTATTCATTGAAATCAGTGTGCACCCTCATATTGTTGCATTGCTTAGAAAGTAACAACCTGGATGTACGACCCCCCCCCCCTTATGTAATGCCTTCGGGCCCTTAAGGTTGAATAAATGAAATGAAATGAAGTAAATAGGTTGTATACGACGGAGAGCAAGCTGATTGGCCTGTAATTCTTCAAGTTCTTGTAGTTTTCTTTCATATGTATTAAGATGATGTTAACAATCTATATGAGGAGACACTTCGTAAACAAAGTGGCAAGTTTTTCATACACAATCTAGCTGTCCTAGGTCTTTCAGCAGATGTGATGTTACCTGATCCTCACC
This sequence comes from Rhipicephalus annulatus, assembly GCA_013436015.1. Classification (NCBI taxonomy): domain Eukaryota; kingdom Metazoa; phylum Arthropoda; class Arachnida; order Ixodida; family Ixodidae; genus Rhipicephalus; species Rhipicephalus annulatus. The sequence continues at coordinate 88,554 of WOVY01004367.1, forward strand.
AGCAGCTTTGGCTCTTTGCATTCCCTCCAAGGATTTGCTGCTTTCTTTTGTCATTACTTGCGTGATGTCATCTCGGTTACTGCTTGTTTTCAGCTATGATCATGGTTGTCTCGGCTACTGTACAGATCGCCGTAAAAGTCCTTCGCTACTTTAACTATCCTATCTATATTGGTAGTTGCTTTGCCTTCCTTGTCCACAAGTGCATACACGTATATTGTGGTTTTGCGTATCCCAAGAGTTCTCTTCGCCGCTTTGACGCTTCCTCCGTTCATTAGAGCATGCTCAATTTTCTTCATATTATACCTTCCTAAATCAGATACCTTACGTCTATTATTTAAATTCGAAAGTTCTGCTACTTCTATTTTGTCTGTCGTGTTTAAGGCTTTCATGCTTTGATGTCTCTTAAGCAGCTTTTTCGTCTCCTGAGACAGCTTGCCAGTGTCCTGTCTAGCTACCACAGCTCGAACTTCCACCTTACACTTCACACTTCCACCTCACACTCCTCAGGTTATCATTCAGTGCGTCAACGCTAAGGCTGACTCCATCGATAAGAGCCGAGTACCCGTTCTGAAGTGAAACTGTGAATTCATGTACTTTCCCTCCCAGTGTTAGCTCATTTATTGGCGTTTTGCGCATTAGTTTCTGGCGTTTTTTCTTCATGTATAGGCACATTTGAAAGGTGTCCTACCATGCTTTGGTCACTGCATCTACCCTGCCAAGCACGTCCACATCCTGCGAGATGCTTGGGTGTGCGCTCCGTATGAAGTCTATTTCTCTTTTTTGGCGCCTTTAGGATTCTTCTATGTCTATTTATGGTTAACTTGATCTCGGTAGAAAGTATTCAAGATTCGTAAATGATTGGGTTATGCGAATTCTACTAATAACTCTCCGCTGGTGTTTCTAGCACCAGTGCAATAGTCCCCTGTTGCCTGGTCTAAAGCCTGCTTCTTACCTACCGTAACATTGAAGTCGCTAATCAGTAGAGTATACTGTTTCTACTTCACTCATTGTCGATTCTACGTCTTCATAGAACCTTTCAGCTGATACATCATCATGACTGGATACGTCATCAGGCCTATACCACCTTCATCTTGTATCTCTTATTGAGTTTAAATACAATACCTACTACCCTTTCATTAGTCCTATGGTATTCCTTCATGTTACCAGCTGTATTTCTGTGGATAAGCAACCCCACACGCAGTTTTGTTCTGTCAGCCAAGCCACGATATTAAAAAACGCGCCCATTCTATAACACTGCGTAAGCATCATCTGTTTTCCTAGCCCTACATAACATACAATCAAACAACATCTGCCTCCTAGAATACTACAGCTATATACTTACCTTACTAGATGAGGCTTTAGCATTAAACGTTGCTAAGTTCAAGTTCCAATGGCAGCCTGTCCAGACCTAGAATTTCTTAGCACTCTCTGCCGCATCGCACATATCTGACCGTCGCTGGGGACGGAGGGCCGAGGGTTATTTGGCGTATCCATGTGGGAGGTATTGCCCAACGTGACCCATCCTTCTCTGATGAGAGAGTGCGTTGCCGGTGGTTGTCACCGGTCAGGCAGCACCACAAGTCTTTCGATGCGATTTTATCATCACGCGGATAATTTTATAATCCAGCTGGGAATTGCGTGGCACCGGAGTTCGAACCACGGACCTCTTGCAAGCGAGGCTGGTCCTCTAACCTCTACGACGTAGCAGTGATGGCGCAGTATTTTCTAGTCAAGAAGCACACCACCTAATACTTAGGTATTGATGTTGCGCTTCAGATACGTGAAATCATCCCACAATTTTTTTATTTCGATCAATCTTCATTGCATCTTTCACTTCAAACACGCCACTTAGTTCCCAAATCCAAGCCCTGGAACTTTTACGCCTTTTCACGGACCTCGAAGTACTTCTTATCTATTGTATCCTCTGGTATTGTATTCTCTGTGCTTCATTGTTCCTGCATTCCTCTTTCCCTTTGCTGCTGATGTTTTTTTCTGGACCTCCAAATATCTAATTTCCTCACTTACCGTACTCTTAGGTACTTGTACTCACTTACCCTCGGTATGTCGTGGCCCTGTGTCACAGAACGAGCGCTAAAAAAGAGCGCGCCGCCAAATCCTTGCGACAACGGGCGGCAGAAACGCCGCGAGGTAAAAAGAAAAAGAAAGCAAACATCCAAGGCTCCCGGGCGCGCGCTCTCCCCGCAGAAGCATGGCTTCACAGACGAACCTCCTCACCCCACATCGGCGGCCCAGCAAGACCGCGACTTTTCTAGAACGAAGGAGGCGGGGTCAGACCGAGTGAATCATTCTCCGGAGAGGGCAGTCGAACCGTCTCGTGCCTCTCCCCAGCCTTCGCTGCGCATCGCGCCGACGAAATGAGGAGAACGTTCTGGAAGGTGGCGCGGAAAGTATTTAATCGAGCGGCCGAGACGAGAAATCAGGAGAAGACGGAAAGTTAGCGCCGGAGCGCGTAGGGATTCCGCCGTGGAGTCGGCGAAGGTTCTGCCCGTAGTGACAGAACAGGAGGAGACGGAAGTGAGCGCCAGAGTGCGTAGAGATTCCGCCGTGTAGTCGGGGAAGTTTTGGTCCGTAGGGACGGCTCGAGCTACAGGCAAGAGCGTGGGTTTACCGCTATCAAGCGAAGACGCGGGCAACAGCTGCGTGTGTGAAGCCGACGGATTTCCGGCGAAGAAGTTTGAAGCTTGGAGTGTGGCCATTTGAGGACGCGAGGTTTCCTGGAAGAGAAACTTCGAGAGCTACGGAACGACAACAACGCTGGACTTTGAGTGAGTGATTCTCGGAAGAGTATCATTCAGACTTTTGTTCCAAGGACTTTGGACTGAATAGGTTTTCTATCTCTTTAGTCCTTAAGTGTCTTGGTTGTTCAATGCATGCGACTGCATTGTAGTGCGTATTGTTGTCTGTGTCCGTTGTTTTGAGTGTGGCTGATTGTATTGTGTAGTACGTTGATTGATTGGTTTGATTGGTGACATATTGTATGCAACTATTGTGGAGTGTGCATTTTTGCGTATTGTTTTCGATCTGCCATTATTGAGAATATAATTTGTTTGTTTATCAACCCTCGGCTCTGACTTGTTCTTTGGGGCCACAGCCGGCGTCCGCTGGCGCGCCAAAAAGGACCACTTCTAAATTGTCCACGCTTTCGTGGTGCGGTTCGGGGGGCCGATACTTCGGCTCTTGGAATTAGCCCGGCGATCGCCTCCCTAATAACGGGACAGGTGTGACAATTAATCTGGCGTCCGAGAGACAGGACCTTTTGGTGCCCAGTGTGTCCAAAGTAGTGAGAAAGAGCCTCGAGTTGTTGATACTGCTATCGGAACGATTTTGTGTGTTGTTCAGTGTTCTCGTTAACGAGTGCAGGGGAGTGCTCCGATAGACTGATTTAGGCAGATACTTTTTGCACGCGGCAAGGTTGTATTTGCGAGTTGCGAGACACAATGGATCTCGAAAAGTTAGTTGCGCTTGGTGAGAAGATGGGTCTTTCCGGCGCCGAACTACGGAAATGGGTAAGCCAGAAGGAGAAAGAGGCGGTGGAGAGAGAGAGGTTGGCGGCAGAGAGGGCCAAGGAAGAAAAGGCAGCTGAGTTGGGGAGAGAAAAGTTGGCAGCCGAAAGGGCGAGAGAAGAAAGAGAAGCAAAAGAGCGACCACTGAAAGAAGAAAGAGAGGCAAAAGAGCGACAACTGAAGGAAGAAAGAGAGCAGCAATTGAAGTTGGAGCTGGAGAGAGAGAGGTTGGCAGCTGAGAGAACGAAGGAAGAAAGAGAGCAACAATTGAAGTTGGAGTTGGAGAGAGAAAAGCTGGCTGCTGAAAGGGCGAAAGCAGAAAGAGAGGAAAGGGAACGGCAGCGTCAGCACGAGATGGAACTCGAGCGGCTCCGTTTGCAACAGCGAAGCGAAACTCCCGTCCAAGCTAGAGTTGAAAGCAGCGAACGGGAAGATCACGGCTTCCGCTTGAACCCAAGCAAGCTGCTCGTAGCGTTTGATGAAAGGAAGGACGACCTAGACGCGTACCTCCACAGATTTGAGACGATTGCGAGGAGCCAGAATTGGCCGGAACAGCAATGGGCAACTGCTTTGAGTACCTGCTTGAGTGGTGAAGCGCTCAGTGTGTACGGTAGGCTGACGCCGACCGATGCAGCCAACTACGCAAAGGTGAAAGCGGCTTTGTTGAAGCGATTTAGATTTACTGTAGAAGGATTCCGGGACAGATTTCGGACAGGAAAGCCAGCTGATGGTGAGACGGCTACGCAGTATGCCGCCCGACTTTGCCATTATTTCGACAGATGGATTGAACTTTCAGGGGCCGCGCAGGAGTACGATGAGCTTAGAGAGCTCCTAATTAGAGAACAATTTCTTACTAGTTGTCACCCGAGCCTGTCGCTGTACTTGAAAGAGAGGAAGGCTGAGTCACTTGAAGGAATGCTTGAATTGGCTGACCAATTCTTGGAAGCGCAAGGGGGAACTAATTTGGCCAAGGTAAAGAAGGAGTGTCCCGATGATTCGAAGAAATTGGCTCCCGAAGAAAAGAAGCGTGCACCGGAGAACATTCCGCGATGTTTTCTGTGTAACCGAGTGGGTCATCGCGCGAAAAACTGTTGAACAATCTTTACGAGCCCTACGGTAGTGAAATGTTTTAAGTGTGGTCAGACTGGGCACAAAGCAGATGCTTGTCGGAACGGAGTGAGACAAACTCACCAGGTATCCTGTGTTCAAGTGGCACCGAAATCCGATAATAATGCCGTCACCGACGGATTCGTAGAATTGAAAAATGGGGAGAAAATTCCTATTGTGGGTGCCGTAATGTCAAAACAGCCAACCGGTGTTACGAAGGGAATGCCAGCGCGGCCTGGAAAAGTTGCGGGCAAAAAAATTACGGTGTTAAGAGATACCGGCAGCTCCACTGTTATCGTTCGGAGAAATTTGGTACGGGAAAGTGAGTTGACAGGCAGAACGAAACCGGTTTGCCTAATTGACCGTACGGTTCGGATGCTTCCCGAAGCAGAAATTGAGGTTGAAACACCGTACTTCAGCGGGAAGGTTACTGCTTTATGCATGACGACCCCCCTGATGACCTTGTCATCGGAAACATCGACGGGGCGCGAGGGCCAAGTGATCCAGAATGTTTGGGAGAAGACCCGAAGATAGAGCCCTCGCCAACACAGCGGCCGCGAGATACAGTGGAGGAGCATCCCGTGACGGATCTCACTAGAGCCCAAGGTGAAGCTGCGGCACAAGAGACAGCGAAGGAGAAGACGATCGTGTCGAATCAGTTCACGGGCCGAGCAACCGGACTTACGTCGGCACTACCTCAACCGACCGACAGTGTAAAGGAGACGGAGTTGGCCAGCCGGGCAAAACGTAGAGGTATTATCAAGCGGGTAAATAAACAGACAGGACCCGTCGAATGTAATGGCGCATTAACGGTGTCGGAAGAGACAACGATGGCTGAGACGGCGCCTCAGATATCGTCGTTGGAAAGGGCTCACCGAAAAAGAACGTGGAAGCACAAGAAGAAATCGAGCGAGCACCGCAAGAAAGGGCGCAAGCGCCACTCAAAGTACACAGGATAGGTGCTGAGGTGGAATCAGAATGTGTTGGGCAGTGCTGAGTGCCATATGTTGTGTTAATGTTCTTGTTATCCTGTGTCTCAAGTGTAGGTCGAGCGAGTCAGTGTTCTGTGCGATGATGTGATGTATAGTGTTGTATAATTGTTGTATAGACAGAACTTTGTACGTTTGTATTGTTTGGAATGTGTGATGAAGTGTTGTAGGCATGTACCTGTGGCTATATTTCATGTGTTGTGGAATTGAACTACAATGTACGATTGTATTAAGTGATCTATTGTGAATGTGAAGTGTCATGAGTGACTGATGGTGTTACAGTCGTTCAGAGTGTGTGGTGACTGTTCGCGCTCGTTTGTGTGGGTTGAATATTATGAGATAATATTCTTAAAGTGGGGGGCAGTGTCACAGAACGAGCGCTAAAAAGAGCGCGCCGCCAAATCCTTGCGACAACGGGCGGCAGAAACGCCGCGAGGTAAAAAGAAAAAGAAAGCAAACATCCAAGGCTCCCGGGCGCGCGCTCTCCCCGAAGAAGCATGGCTTCACAGACGAACCTCCTCACCCCACATCGGCGGCCCAGCAAGACCGCGACTTTTCTAGAACGAAGGAGGCGGGGTCAGACCGAGTGAATCATTCTCCGGAGAGGGCAGTCGAACCGTCTCGTGCCTCTCCCCAGCCTTCGCTGCGCATCGCGCCGACGAAATGAGGAGAACGTTCTGGAAGGTGGCGCGGAAAGTATTTAATCGAGCGGCCGAGACGAGAAATCAGGAGAAGACGGAAAGTTAGCGCCGGAGCGCGTAGAGATTCCGCCGTGGAGTCGGCGAAGGTTCTGCCCGTAGTGACAGAACAGGAGGAGACGGAAGTGAGCGCCAGAGTGCGTAGAGATTCCGCCGTGTAGTCGGGGAAGTTTTGGTCCGTAGGGACGGCTCGAGCTACAGGCAAGAGCGTGGGTTTACCGCTATCAAGCGAAGACGCGGGCAACAGCTGCGTGTGTGAAGCCGACGGATTTCCGGCGAAGAAGTTTGAAGCTTGGAGAGTGGCCATTTGAGGACGCGAGGTTTCCTGGAAGAGAAACTTCGAGAGCTACGGAACGACAACAACGCTGGACTTTGAGTGAGTGATTCTCGGAAGAGTATCATTCAGACTTTTGTTCCAAGGACTTTGGACTGAATAGGTTTTCTATCTCTTTAGTCCTTAAGTGTCTTGGTTGTTCAATGCATGCGACTGCATTGTAGTGCGTATTGTTGTCTGTGTCCGTTGTTTTGAGTGTGGCTGATTGTATTGTGTAGTACGTTGATTGATTGGTTTGATTGGTGACATATTGTATGCAACTATTGTGGAGTGTGCATTTTTGCGTATTGTTTTCGATCTGCCATTATTGAGAATATAATTTGTTTGTTTATCAACTCTCGGCTCTGACTTGTTCTTTGGGGCCACAGCCGGCGTCCGCTGGCGCGCCAAAAAGGACCACTTCTAAATTGTCCACGCTTTCGTGGTGCGGTTCGGGGGGCCGATACTTCGGCTCTTGGAATTAGCCCGGCGATCGCCTCCCTAATAACGGGACAGGTGTGACACCCTGGATTGAGACCGCCTGGTATTTGTGTCCTTTGAATGCTATCCATCCACATTTTGTTGCACTAAATCCTAGTCCTAGAGCCTCGCCTTTCGTTCCGCATATATCTGCCAGCCGCTGTACATCATCGTGACTTTCTGTAAATAGGAAAATATCGTCTGCTTAAAATAGAACTGCAAGCTTTTGTTTAACTTGTGTGACAAATTAAACGCAACGTTGCTACCTTCAAGCGATTTTTCCATCTTCACCGCGTACATCATGAATAACAACAGAGACAAATGTCATCCCTGTCTCAGCACCTTGTTAATTTCAACGCTGTCACTGCTACTTATTCCTTCCCATTCTATGCACACTGCATTTTCTCGGTATATTTCTCTCAGAAGCTGTATACAGTCGTCACTTATGCCTACCTTCTTCAATATGTCCCCCGAAATTTCCTGATAAACGTTTTCATACGACCCAGTGATGTCCAGATAAGCTACGTAACAGAGCCTGTTCTCTATTTAGGATACTTCTACACACTCAGTAAAAACAAACAGCTTAACCACCTGTCGATTCAGAATCTCTGAAGTTCTCTTAAAATATCGTTTTGCTCTGCCCACGTTTCTATACTGCTTCCATAGCCAACCTGAATAGCACAGATGTAATTGCTGGCGGTCTATATGAGCCAATTTTATCCTTTTTTCCTTGGCTTTCTAGATTAAGTTCATTCTAATTTTCATCCAGGCGTCTGGTATGTTTTTTCTTTTGTGTGCACTTTTCTACGGATTTCAACAGTGCTTCTTTAGTTATATGTCCTAGTTTATAATGAGGTGGACAAGAACCCCATCCAACTCCGGAGTAGTGCGCTTAGGAATTTTCCCTTCGGCCTTCTTCCAATTGAAATTCTCTAGTTCTATCACTTCTTCGGTTGCCCTTTTTTTCATGCTTTCACTCACCGGCGAAGTCCCCTGGGTGACCTTTCTAAACAAATCTGCTGTAATCTGTTGATTATAACCTAGTGCTTTGTAACCTTCCCATCTATTTCCTTCTTCATTTATCATATGTTGGTGAGAAAAAAAAACTTCAACCAAAAAGCACGTGAAGATGCATGAACCCGGCGTTTCGGAACCAGTTTCTTCCTCGGGGAAGAAAGGGACCACGTTGCAGCGGCGTCTTCAAAGCACTCGCGGAGCGATTAATGACCCCCCCCCCCCACTCTCCCATTTTTCCGCGAAGCTAGTCCATGTGCATACACCGAGGGAAGAGTTTCGAAAGCACGGTCGATGACCATTCTCTCGGTAGCAGTGAAGGTAGCAGTGAAGACTTTGCAGTCAATATAGCGCCGGCCCACCACTTACCTCCTCCGATCATGACGGCCATGAATTCAATCTGGTGTATTCTTTCCGCGAAATCGTGGACTGTTTCCGATTCGATCACGTCTTCATCCACGCCCATGCAAACCCGAAGTAAAGCGGAAGAGGAACTTTTACTCCCACTCTTCACAAACACTTTGCTGTGCCCAGCAGCCCTCAAACATTTTGATCCCGCCTTTTCCAGCAGCTGTTCACACTAAGGGGAAAAGTCTTCGGACATCTACCATATAGTGTGGGCCTTCCCATGCAACCCTGCTGTACTCCCGATCTCCAACCCTACCCTGGAGAAGTGGCAGGTGACCCTATTTGGCTGCTCTAACCTTCAGGCTCAATAGGCCTTGATTCGACGAACGGTGGCAGCGGCGCCAATGGGGTTCCTTACTAGAGAAACCCACCTACTAGTTGTCGGTTACGTCTTCTCATGGGATGGTCACTGCATACATCCTTTGTTTTCGTTTTGTTTTTTGTGAATAAATGTTTTTACCGCCACCACCAACAGGAACGAACATCTCGAGCATAGCAACTGACGCCCTAGCACATCTTTTTTTCCCCTCTTGACTACTCAAGTAAAACCAGCAGGTCTATAGAGTTTCGTACCACAATGCCAGAATTTTAGTAAATATTAAATTTCCCCATTTTCATGGCCGTTTCATACGCGTGACAAAACGGCTTAGTCTTCTTGAACGCTATTTTTGTCAGCAATTATACTCACTATGTCGTTCGTCATTTTAGCAATAATCCACTTAAGCTTTAACATTATTAAAATATCGCAATCGTAAAATATCTCTCCGTCAAACATACTCTACATGGAAATACTAAATGTAGCGGGAAAACTGCTTGTATGAGAATTAGTAGAGTGTTTTACTGTATGGGATAGGGCACTAGGCTACTATTACTTGGTTTTAGTAATGTTTTTTGCGTATTTTTGCAGTTTCTAATGCTTCTGATCACACCAACTTTATGGGGACATTCATTATTAGCTGAACAAAACTACCAGAGAGTTTTCCTACATTGAGGAACAACAGAATGGCATGGAAATACTCGGCGATTCAGGAAGTGGGATTGGGCTAAGCCTTTTTTTTCATTTTGAGGAATTAAAAGGAATAGAATTGCTGCAAGTCCTCATTCCCCGAATTGGGATGGAATGGAGGTGCCCATTCCGCAACACCCCTTGATTGAGTGTACTGATTGCTGGGAATAAGTGTATGTAGATAAAAGCGCCGATATCAATAGACTGATTATTTTGATCCCGCACTGAAACCACAACCTCGCTTCTGACAACACCCACACGAAGTATTCTGCGATCGGAAGTGATGCAACCCGTGCCATCGGAAGTTATGCAAAAATACGGCAGATATGTTACTGGATGAGTGTAACGTTAGGCACAATGCATAAACATCTTGTTTATCTCTCCGTCAAACTACAGAAGTACATTATAGTTTACTGTTCGTTCATGCAAAAACGTTTCTGCAATGGTACTTGGTAGTTCACAGCTGTAGCACCACTTCACGTGGACGCACCCAAGTTGACCCTTAGCCATACATCTCCATACCGGCGACTAACGTACATCATTAGCAATTACACAGACCCTTGTGGTAATAGACGTTTATGCTAGCTTTAGTAGTTAACGGTAAGAGCGGAATCAGATTAAGGGATCTGACAGCCAGAATAGCGTGGCTGAGTAGACGCTAAACTTTCGTTAAGGTTATCTACTCGCGGCATGATGAAGTTATTGAACAGCACTGCCCGATGCAATGCACGTCGCATCTTCTCTTTTACAGGCCGTGATTATACGAGGGGTGAGCTTAAGTGGCAAACGCCGACTTAAAGTCAGGCGAAGCCGGCGGGTTTTGCCGAGCTATTTATATGCGAAGCAGCTTAGTGTCGAGCTCGATATGGTGTGCGGCGTGACCACTATTACAGCTCATGCGCGTCTCCTACCCTCCGTCTCTTCTCCCACGCTCCCCCTCTCTCACCCTGCAACGCCGACTCAGGTAGCGTCTGCTAGCCAACGCTCGCTTCCCCTCTTTCTCCTCCAGGCATCTCTCCCTGTGGTGTTTACAGTACCATTGCGCATGCGCTTCTCCTCCCCTTTCTCCCATCTCTTACGTAACACCCCTGAAACTTTGCAAAGTAGTGACACTCTATCCTCTGCTCGCGATTGTCTTCGGTTACTTCTCCTTTGCACTCGCATTTTGAACGAGGCGCCACCAGATGGCTTGCTTCTGCGTAGCAGACGCCCTTTCACGAAGAGAGCTAGCACTCCCATGGCAGACAGCCGACTGAGAGCATTCGCACCTACCGTAACTCATCCTAAAATTGTCTAAACGAGTGCAACGTTGGCTCATGGCAGCTTTGTTTAGGTCCACATTGGGTATACAATATGTGCTGAGAACATTCACGGTGATTGCCATGCATTTTAAGCAACAACTCGCGTTTATGCTGTCGATGTGGGACGGCGATGTCAACGACGGCCAATTTTAGCCTTTGTGGAGACATCTAAGGCTTTCACGTTAAAGGGGTCCTGCAACAGTTTTTGAGCATCATCAGGAAGCCCTGCCGATTGGTAGTAGAAGCTCCCGAGAATACACGAGCGAAATGATACGGCGCACAAAGCTTCCTGGATTTCCCAAACAGTTATCAAAATCAGCTAAATATAGCTTTCTCTTTTCTTGGAAAATGGCGGAATACGCGCGTAGAAGGCCACCTATTAGACATTGGCTGTTATGAACATGGCGCGCTCGGTCGTTACAGGGATCACCACGGGAGGCTACGACTTGTCCATGCGTGCACGCGCGATCACACAGAAAAAGCCGCGAATTCGAAAAACAACAACAAAAAGTGCTCAAGGTCACGAAGCACGCGTGACGTATTTTCTTTGCCTCTGCCATTCCTCCAACTCCACAGTTTCGGCTGGGACGAGGGAAGAGAGAACACGATTGCAACGTGCGACAATTCTTCGTAACTTCGCTCGTACTGGACAGATTCTATAGTTTTTGGTGGCGTTCAGTTCGTGAGGCAATCAGCTGTATTAGTTAATTCATTGAATGGTTACTTGAAAGAGTGTTTCAAGGCCTATTTATTTTTGTGTCAGAAAACGTACATCAGGTCTCCAAGATTTGGCTGCTCTTCGGCCCTCAATTAGCAAGTTGAGATCGTGCCAGCTACACTTCAGCACTCGATTTGACGACTTGCTGCACGAGTTCATTCTCACTGCTGTACTAGCTTCCCTACGAGTTCTTGTCTCGTGCACGTAGAGCAGGGCATACTGCATGTTTGCAATTTTGCCCTCAATTTTACTGCTCAACCGAAACCACTAATGTCATGCTGCACTAATTTTCGAAGAATTGGTGTGGCACTTACAAGATGACACATTTCGGTGATTATTATTATTATTATTATTATTATTATTATTATTATTATTATCAGCGAAAGACTGACACCGCAAAATTAACCTTTATTATCGCATGCTCTCTTTTTATGCTAGACATTCGGGCCGCAGTTGCCAGACCAGACGCAGATAGATCGTCCTTTCTTAGCGAACTGCAGCGAACGAGTGTAGTAAACAACAAAAAGAAACAACCAAAACAAAATTAACACAAGCGGTTACACGATTTTTCTTAAGTCTTTTGCACATGAAGGCCCTGAAGAAGGGTAGTTGTTGCGAGTCGATTTTCCAACAAACTGTCCTCTACCACTGGACGTCTCAGCTGCTTCTTAGTCATTTCTCTGGTTTCCTCTTTTCTTGGGTGTTTTAGGCTGCGTCACAGTTGAACGGTGCACAGTGGCTGACGATGTGGCATTTTTGCAGGTTGCCATCACCTCTGCGCGGTCACCCATGCTTGCTCTGGTTGGGCCTGACCGGAGGACGCCGCTTGTAAGAGGAAAGTCTTCAGCCAGCTGTGATTCTCCTGCATCCCGCAGATATGCCAGATGTCTTCATGCTTCTCGTCCGTGTCTCGCAGCATAAAGCTTCTATATGTTATGAGAATGTGCTTTCCGTTTCGTCTTAGAGTGCCTCTCTTTTCCGCCCTGAGCACGTACGACCAGGTATCGACGCGGTCCTCGGTGGAGACTTTGAAGGTCCACCCGGAGTTATCCAAAATCCGCATGGTGCCAGCCCCTTCCAACTCAGGGAGCGCAGTACCAGTTCCGGGATTCCGCATGTGCTCTGTCACCTCTGCTGCCAGTTGAAATGCGAGATCTGGCAGGCGTCCGCGTAGCCGCCTCCACATCCGTATCTGGATGGATGGATGGATGGATGGATGGATGGATGGATGGATGGATGGATGGATGGATGGATGGATGGATGGATGGATGGGCGGACGGACGGGCGGACGGACGGACGGACGGACGGACGGACGGACGGACGGACGGACGGATGAACGGATGGACGGATGAACGGATGGACGGATGGATGGATGGATGGATGGATGGATGGATGGATGGATGGATGGATGGATGGATGGATGGATGGATGGATGGATGGATGGATGGATGGATGGATGGATGGATGGATATGGCTGTACCCTTTAGATCCGGTGGTGGCTAGCGTCACCAAGCCGTAATACTTAATGAACCAAAAATTAGATTTATTTTTTCCCTTAAATAGTGAGGTTGAGGATTCGTACTTTGCAGTGAAGGATTTCATTTTCACTCGTGCCTTGACTTTAGCCACCAATCAGATAACCTCCTTCTAGTTAATTCTACCCGCTTAAAGTCTATTTTGCCCTCCCTGTCCCTAAACCCCAGTGCTTTGAAAAACTCTGCGCCATCACCCTGAACTATAGGGTAGAGCCCTTTACAGAACATTATCAAGTGTTCCGCAGTTTCTTCTTCCTCTCCACACGCGCTGCATACCGTGTCTACCCCTTCGTATTTGGCCCGATATATCTTCGTTCGCAATACTCCCGTCCTGGCCTCAAACAGTAGAGAACTACCCCGAGTGTTATCATAGATCCTTTCCTTGGCAATTTCTAGCTTAAAAGTTCGATAGATCTCCAGTGCGGATTTCTTAATCATGCCGATTCTCCACATATTGGTCTCGGCTTCCTTCACCTTCTTCTTAACCAATACTTCTTTTTGGTTTGGCCCCCTGCTGTTTGCAAGTTTTTACCAGTCAATTTTCTGGTTCGCTTCCGCCATTTTGTATCGACATTCTTCATGTACAAGTAGCTGAATACCTTCCTAGCGCAATGCTCCTCTCCCATTTCTCTCAATCGCTTCTCAAATTTCATCTTGCTGCTAAGTTCCCTGCCCTCAATTGATACCCATCCAATATCACCTTCTACTCCCTGATTTGGTGTATTCCCGTGAGCTCCTAAGGCAAGCCTACCTATTTCACGTTGCTTAATTTCTAATCTTGCTTGAACTTCTGATCTTATGCACAAGACAGCATTGCCAAACGTCAGACCAGGAACCATGACCCCTTTCCATAATCCTCTCACAACATCATACCTATTGTAATTCGACAGTGCCCTGTTTTTCATTACTGCTGCATTCCTGTTACCTTAAGTCGACACGTATATTTCGTGTTCCCTTAGGTACTCGGCCCCATTGCTTATTCATACGCCCAGATATTTGTATTTATCTGCTATCTCTAGCGTGACCTCCTGTACTCTAAGCTCACTACCTTCGTTGTCATTAAAAATCATGACTGCTGATTTTTTCTTACTGAATCTGAAATCTAACCTATCTCCCTCATTACCGCAGATGTCCGCCAATCTCTGCAAATCTTCCTTGTTGTCGGCCATTAGCACTATATCATCTGCGTGCATCAATGCTGGTAGTGCCTGTTCAATGAGTTTTCCTTGTTTGAGGAGAGAGATGTTGAAGCCCAGTCCACTTCCCTCTAATTTGGTCCTCTAATCCTTGAGGTACATCATGAATAATAAGGGTGACAGGGGGAACACCCCTGCCTAAGCCCCGTTTTACCTCTGCAGGCTTGGATACCTGTTTTTCCCACTTTATAACTACCTTGTTACCTTTATAGATATCCTTTAAAAGATGAGTGACTACATCATCCACGCCTAGTGTGTCTAATATTCCTCACAATTCCTCTTGAACCACGCTATCCTACGCTCCCTTGATATCCAAAAATGCTAGCCACAGGGTCCTGTGTTCCTTTTTTGCTACTTCGATGCACTGCTTCCGAGAGAACAGATTGTCTTCCAACCTACTGTGTTTCCGAAACCCATTCTGCAGTTCCCCCAGCACCCCCTCATCCTCTATCCATGCCTGCAGTCTTTCCTTTATCATCTGCATCGCCAGCCTGTAGACCACTGATGTCACTGTTATAGGACGGTAGTTGTTTATGTCAGCTTCGTCCCCCTTTCCTTTATAGATCATGCTCATCCTGCTAAGTGTCCATCCATCGGGAACTTCACCATCGATTATTAGTTTACTCACTGCCTCTCTCAAAGCCTGCTTAGAGTTCGGACCTAATGTCTTTATCAGCATAATTGGAATGCCATCTGGGCCTGTTGATGTACTACTAGGAACCCTTTTCTCACCCTTTTCCCACTCTTGTTGTGAAAATGGAGCCATTGCGCCACTTGATGCGTCCTTGTTTATTGTGGTGCATAAAGCCATTCTTTGTTGAAGTTTTTCTGTCACCCTTGTTCTTGTA
Source organism: Rhipicephalus annulatus (assembly GCA_013436015.1). Lineage (NCBI taxonomy): Eukaryota > Metazoa > Arthropoda > Arachnida > Ixodida > Ixodidae > Rhipicephalus > Rhipicephalus annulatus. The sequence continues at coordinate 103,691 of WOVY01004367.1, forward strand.
TATTCAATAGCTTCGTCCGCTTCTAGCCTAGCACCTAGAGCTGTTGTTACAAACCTCTGCTTTAGGCGCGTCTCACTTCTTAGGGAGTTTAGATGGTTCCAAAATTTCGCAGCTGCCTTTCTATCTTTTTTATCTACTTCTGCCAGCCACTGAGCTCCCTTTCTTCTAATCTTTTCATTGATCAGAAAGGATGCATCCCTTCAACAGCTTAGAAAGATTTCCCTTTGTTTTTCAACGTCATCGGGCGGTTCACCCCGCTGCTTAGCATGTCTGTGTTCCCAAGAGGCTTCCTCACGTTTCTAAGGCTCTCTTAACTTCCTCACCCCACCAACTTTTGGGCTTGTGTCTTCTTTTCCGGGGTGTCTTGTCACGTGCCTTAGCAAGCTCTAGCTGAAACAATCTAATTATATTCGTGTATGTCCACACTGTTTTATTATCCTCAGTGATTACTTTCTCACTTTGTTTAGTGGCTATTTCAATTTCCCTTTCTGAATAAAACATTTTCTGTTGTTGTTCATCTTGTCTCCTTCCCACTTTCACTGCTCTTCCAAAACTTTGCTTGATACGTTTGTGATCGCTACCCAGACTTCTAGAGCCACCTTCATCTATGTGCATTCCCCTGAGCTTATCATACATCCTATGTGACATCAGTGCGTAATCTATCGTCCACTGTAACTTTCCTACCGCCTATGTTCTTTGCCCTTCACAGTTCTCGGTGCTGTTGCAAATGATCAAATCGAGCCTTTCACACATATCCATGATCTTTTTGCCTGTCGGGTCGGTATACCCATCTATATCTTCTATATGTGCATTCATATCTCCTAGTATAATTATCTCGCACTCTCCTTCTAACTCCTGATTGTCCTTTGATATACACTCTACCATCGCCTGGTTTTCCTCTCTGGCCTTTGCTCCCGTCCACAAGTACACGAAGCCAAGGAGTGTCATTTGCCCTGCCACTGTCCTTTTTAGCCATAAATGTTCCTTGCACTCCTGCTTGACCCTTTTCCCGTCTGTACTTTTATGAATGAATGCCCCAATACCACCCCCCTTTTTGCTGCCTTTGTTCCATTACAATATTCCCACGCGTAGTCTGCATTGTTAGGAGGTTGTTCCATGTCCCTGAGATGTGTTGTTACTAAACCGTATACCATCGGCCTCTCCCCCCTTAGCTGTTCTGCAATCTCTTCCCACTTCAGCCTGTTCCTATCCCCCTGCATGTTAATATATTCTATGTCTGACTTGGCTCAGCGCTCGTGGCTATGTCTATTTCTGCCCAGGACTCTACCTATATTAAATACTGTTGCCACTTTGGAATCTTATCTGTCCATACCACCTGTCAAAGAGTCTCCCTGGTTGTTTTCCTTGTTACTAGCTATCCTGCACCCCGAAGGGCCCGCTTGCCTTCCAAAAAAGGTACTGCGCGTCCTGCAAGTCGCCAGCCCACCTCATAACCTAGCCGCCCATCGAAGTGAATGTCTCGTTGAAAACCACCCCACTTTTGCACCTCTCTGTTTATTTCCATCACCTCAAAGCCTTTGTCTTGACTCATCCGCCATATCCTTTGGTTCGCGTTGAGAACCGCTCTTTGCAGGTTGCTATCACGCACCGGTACCTCAGGTATCATGCATATCGCTACCTGTACCTGAGAAGAAGTGGCGCGCATGTCATCGATGCCTTTCGCCTGTGTAGTTGCTAGTCCTGCTGTATCTTCATTTAGGACATCGTTTAAATCGCCTGAAATTATCACGAGGATTCGTCTATCAGCTGTAGTTTTGAGTTTTGCGCTCGCTTGCCTCATGACTGCTTCCAGCTTGCGTCCTGAGAACGCCCCTACAGCAACCCTCTTGTCACCCCTTACCCTCTCTTTGATGGCTTCTGCGCATCGATTTAAATTCGAGTCCCCGGTGATTATCACATGTTGTGACTTTTCAGCTGGAGCGTCCTGCACCTGGCGGTTACTTGCACCTCTGACGCCGGCTGCTTTGTCCTCTCCGATCCCCACCACTACTTCGCTGAAGCTGGGCCTTGCGACACTTGAACCAGCGGAAGCTGTTTTTTCCAAACTTGCTAGCTCTTTCTTCTCCTCCGTTCTGGTTGCCGGTTCCCTACTGTTCTCTCCGTAGGCCGCTCCTGTGTTCACCTTGGCTAGTGCTTCCTCGGCGGACTTCAGCCTTTCTCCCTTCGCCCTCGTTTTCCCTTGATCTGTCGCTAACGCAGTCTCGAGCTCGGTGATTCTCTCAGCAGGTCACTCTGGGCAACCATCATTTTCTCCATTTTTCCTCGACCTCACATTGCCTACACTTCGCGTCGGCCTCTTCTACTTCCGCTTCTACACTTGGGTTCACTTTCAAACCAACCCGACATCCTACAAACTTTAAAGTCTTTTTAACCATGTCTTTCCGACACCAATTGTCCCTATGACTTGTCTCACTCGATAACTACAAAACTCGAGGCCTGCCCTACGAAAAAGAGAAAGTCTAAGCTCTACCACAAAAGTTTGCGTGTTCAATGTACGTGCACCTCCCCCACGGGGTGGCAAAAGAAAAAGAAAAACAACAAAAAAACAAAACAAATCAAACACACACACACGCTCAAGCTAATAAATACCTTGTGACTGACCCCCGAAATAGCCGTACAATGAAATAAGTGCTACGGGGATGTTAACTGCTGCCCTATATTTATAAAGACAAGCTCAAAACATGCAAAACAACTTATCTGCGCAGTCGATCGGGAGCGCTCGAAAAACACGTCCATCCACCGAGACAGTCTGAACCGACCTCTGGTCTTTGGCCGTCTTCTTGTGGAGCCAGACGATAATTCCGGAGAGCTACCAAGAACGGCTCCCTGGCGTGATTAGTTTTCTTCACGTGGCGTTTGATCACCTGCACTCCTTTTCTGGTCAGACTATTCGCTCTCGGGACCTGGGACTGGAAATAACATGGGGGAAATCACAAACGCAAGAATGTGACAAGCACCGAAGGTGAATTGCGGACCCTGTCGGTGTGAATCGCCTGCGGGATGCCGTGCCTGGCAAACATGATCTCAAGTTTTCTGATAACGCTTTGATTCGAAGTCTGTGCCACGCGCTCAATTCACGGAAAATTTGAATATGCATCGTACACTACCAAATACGAAGCCCCCAAATGTTTGCAAAGATATACACCCACTCTTTCCCGTGGAAATCTTGAGACAGGGCTGTTGTTTAGAGCCTCCAACGGTTGGTGATAAGCAAACTGGTGGCACGTGCCGAACTTTGCAAGTAACTTTTCAATCTGTTTCTGCATGCGCGGCCAATAGTTGAGAAGCCGTGCTACTGCTTTGAATTTGTCGAGCCCGAGAGGCCCCTCGTGCAGGCGTTCTAGCATCTCCCTGCGCAGTTGCCTAAAAATAACGACAATGCAACCTTTCACTACCATTCCATCTGCAAACCAAAGCTCCAATTTAACCCTTTTCTAGGCATATATATGACTTGCATTAGTTCTTTGTCTTGTTGCGTCTCTGCCTACAGCTTCTTTCTCACATTGTCACCCACACAGCTTTCCAGGGCTTTGGCAGCGTGTACACTAACGTTCTTGTTCTTGTTTTTCGCAAGCTGTCTTGTGCAGGTATCTCAGATAGTGCATTATCAAGCAGTAGTTTATTTCCAGATACAACCTGCAAGGTAAGTTCAAAACCCTCTACGCCCGTCAAAAAACCGAACAAAGCACCACTTTCGGCCCGATAATATAGCTATCGGTTTGCGAATTGAAGTCCTGTGCCCAATAAAGGTTCTGTTGCTGCAACTGTGGTTACGGCTATCGGTCCGATAAAGGTCTGTTTGCCGACTCCGGCAGAGGGTTTGACCCTGATAGAGGAACATCTTGGTGCTTGCTTGCTGACCCTGGAGACCGAAAAAGTTGTCTTTGGGACGATAAGATTCTCATTTCCGCATGACCGACACCGATGACTTCGCTGTTCGCACCGAAGCTTTTCACTGCGTAGCTCTCCGACACCGACAACGTGGCAAGCAGCGACCGAGCGGGCGTTGCAAATGGCGCCCGCTATGCGACAGGCCTGTGTGGTTAACTCATATGCGTGTATTCATCAAAGCTTGAGTGAACCTGAAACAGGAAATATTCGATACATCGATTGCTCATAAAGGATCGCTGCAAGCTTAAGCGTTCAGAGTGCTCCCCTTGAGGGTGGAGGTTCGTCGCCGGTGGAACAAACTTGCCCCCCCCCCTCATGTGTACGCCTATGATTGTAAGCAATTGATGAACTTTTTCATGGCGTATGCAAGGCCTGTCTCTTCTTTCATGCTCGAGCGTTTTCCTGCTTCAACGCATCATAGAAAAGTGAGACTACGCGGCCACAGCACACATGCACACTAAAAAACTGGCGTGCTGCGGTCAGTCACCTAAGTTGTGCAACAACATCTAAGACTAAAACTGCAGCCGTATGGAACGAAGACTCTGAAATGAAGTGCGGTAACTCGAACCTTCTTGTAGACAATGACATTTACTAACAAAAAGGTATAAGTACAGACGTGGAACCGCAATCCAGGGATCACGGGAATAGCATAGCAGGCATGTTCCCACGCAGCCTGATATTTCTGCGTAATTTGCAGTGGCAGAACCCTTCCTTTCGCGCACCATCCTTCCTATTGTTTTTGCACAGTCCCCGGCCCAGTTAAACTATTGAGCTCACCCCCACTCCCCGCAATCCTCTCTAGTTTTTTTTTGTACACACAGTGTGAGTGGTTGGCCATAACATAAATGAAATTATTTCCAATGACCTCTCCACAAATGGTACAGTCTGCCACAACAAAGTGGAAAGGCCGATTATTTAATACGGTATTACTGTGAAGCCATGACGTGTGGTCTACTGAAGAATCGTCCACTCGTTTGAGATCAACACTTACTAGTCTCAATGTGGTCCCCCATTAACATAGTTTTTTAACATAAATTGTGCACTCATGTACCATTATCTCAAAAAATTTATCAGCTGCTTCACAGCCCCCAACAAGCTGGAAGATCAGAAGATAATTTCTAACCACAAGTCTAGACCAACTATGAATTTACCACCCAATCTGGCAAACTAGCATCACATATGTTCACGTACATTACCATCTCAGCCACTAAATATTTCGGACTATATTTCGTTTTCACAGACTAGTACGGCTTTAACAATAAAATTGGTTTATTAAATCGTTCCTTGTTCATCACATCGTCATCATAAAAGAGTACGTGCCAAGCAACCTTGGCCGACTGCCGACAATTGGCAGATGGCTGGCACGTAGTCGGCAGCCGACTTCACTGGCCCCTAAACATTCGAAAAGGGTCGGCCTGAGGCGCGTGGCTGAAATTTTGAATGAGAAGTTGGACTCACTGATTGATGATTTAGTGTCGAAAGTTAACATCAAGTTGAAAGATCTTGGTCTGGATGAGCATGCTTCGCTTTGTGAAAGTGTCCGTTTTATGAGCAAAGAATTTGACGCAATGAAGCTGCGACAGGAAGAGCTGCTGGCCTCGAACAAAGTGCTCTTGTCACGAAATGAAGCACTCGAAAGAAGAGTTGCTGATCTCGAACAGTATTCGAGGATGAATAATGTTAAGATCAAGGGCGTGCCTTCATCACGGGGTGAGGATTGCGGAGCCATTGTGAGGTGAATCGGCGATTCAGTCGAGTGCCCCATCTCACCCACTGATATTGACACTGTTCACCATGTTATCTCTAAAACCACCGAAAAAAGCATTATTGTTCGCTTCTGCTCGCGTGATAAAAAAACGAGTTCATAAGGAAGGCTTGCAGAGCCAGACTACGCACTGACAAAATCGGCTTCTCTGGTGGCACTAACTTGTCAGTCTATCTTAATGAGCAGTTAACTCTTGATAACAAGAAAATGTTTTCAAAGGCGCTGGTACTGAAAAAGGAACACAAGTGGGAGAACTTGTGGACCGATAACTGCCAGATAAAAGCCCTGAAAGCAGACGATGGCAGAGTGTATCGCACTTCCATCGAGTCCGATCTTCGTATCTTCACGTGATGCATTGTAAACTTTCTTTCGCTCATATCCTAAGGAAGGTATAGTTCTCTCTCTCTTATCATGACCTTGCACTCTCCGGAATCTGTGCGGCGTCAACTTTCCAAAATGAGTCGTTCCCTAATTCACTTCAATGCACGTAGCCTTCGTAAGAATATAGATGCAATCATTAACGTCATTCCCTCAGTTCAGCATGCCTTCACGTTTATCTGCATATCAGGGACTTGGCTTTGTGACGCAGATAACTGCATGACCAGTTTCCCGTCTTATCAAGCTGAATATTACCACCGCCGAAATGATAATCCTGGGGGTTCCACGATTTTTCTTTCCCAAGATGTCGCTTACACGCGCAGATGTGACCTTAAATAAATGTGAATCATTGCGAATCAGTGTGGGTAGAGGTTGACCACTCATTCCTTAATAATGAAAAAAATCTAATTCTGGGTTGCATTTATCGCTCAACATCGTCGTCCCTTTGCGACTTTTCGCGCAGTCTCAGTGAAGTTTTATCTAAGCTAACTTTTGAAAATAAAAACGTAGTAATTGTAGGTGATGTGAATATTAACTTGCTTGACACGGACAGTACTTATGCAAATTACACTGATTGTCTCATTGGATTTTGCTTGTTGAGTGTCCCGTGTTATCCAACTTGGCGTCACCACCCTGCGTAGGGGTTTGACACCGATATCACATTCGCATTCACATTCGAACACACTCACATTCGAAAACATAACCCACGCACGCAATATTAGCTATACCACATTTGTATTTAGTTCCGATTCCTTTGTTGAGGCTATCAGTACAACTGACTGGGTGCCTGTTTTATCTATGTCAGACTCAGATGCAGCCTTGCGAGCATTTTGCTCGTCATTTTTACTCGCCGTTTTGACCAACACGCGTTTTTTCCAATGTAAAACAAATACTATCCACACAACCCATGGATGACCAATGGTCTTCTAAAAAGTTTATGGAAGAAAGAAAATATGTATAAAAAAAGAAGCGACAGCCCTTTACTATGCGTCTTCCTAAACGATACAAGTCTTATTGCAGTTTATGCAAGCTAGTCTCAAGCAAGCGAAAAAAAGGTACTATGAAAATGAATTCGACAAGAATAGGACTAACCCCAAAAGGCAGCGGCAGCTGCTCAACTTATTCCTTAACACGTCATCTGCTAATGTCCCTCTAACCAAAATCGACTACAATGGATCCATCTTCTCTGAGCCCAAAGAAATTGCCAATGCCTTTTCGGAATACTTTTCTTCCGTCTATACTAACCACCGCCCCCATGCGCAGTCGTATACTTCTCTGGGACGTACCACGCAGTCATTCTTTCTTTTCCCAACAACACCACAGGAAGTCTTTTCAACTATTGCTAATCTTAAAAATACAGGGCCTGGGTTAGGTGACATTTGTGTAAGGCATTTAAAACTGGTTGCACATTTAGTTTCCAATGAGCTGTGTCATATTATCAACCTTATGTTTAAACAGGGTTTATTTCCTGCTTTCTTAGAAAAGATAAAGTAATTCCAGTTTTTAAAAAACGCGATAAACAAACAGTTTCCAACTACCGTCCAATTTCAATTCTGTCCTGCCTCAGCAAACTAGTCGAAAAATTGTTTGTTAAACGTCTGAATGGATATCTAGTTAAATTTAAATTGCTTAAAGACAGCCAATTTGGTTTCCATCCAGGTAGGTCAACAAGTCTATCTGTGCTGTCTCTAACTGATTACATAAAGAAAAGTATCGATTCGGGAAATTTAGTGGTTTCGATTTTTTTTATCTCACTAAAGCCTTTGACGCTGTAAATCATCAAGTCTTATTGCATAAACTTCAGTCCTATGGAATAACAGGCCCTGCGCTCACATTCTTGAAAAATTACCTACTTGACCGACAGTACACAGTACACGCCACAAATACCTTCTCTACAACTAATATGTTAACCAAGGAGTACCGCAGGGCTCAGTATTTGTCCTTTGCTATTTGTTTTATTTATGAATGATCTTCCTGATGTTCTTAGCTCTTTTCACTGTAGTCACTGTGTTCTATACGCTGATGACACAACAATATCTCCATCCGATAAAAGCATTGATGCTCTTGCTTCAAAGTTAAATCTCGCATTAAGTGCCCTTATAAATTGGTGCAATAGTAATCACTTAGTTGTCAACTCCGCAAAAACTAAGTTTATGGTGTTTAAAAGTGCTCAGAGGTCATTATCTGCTATTCCCTTAATACAACTTGGTATTCAGTACATTTCTGCTTGTTCTGATGTCGTCTTTCTTGGCATACGTTTTGACCCGTGCCTTAACTTTCGCAGTCACTTTAACCATCTTAAGCAGAAGACGGCGTCTGGTATCCGCGCATTAATCAAAGCTCGCCCTTTCTTTTCCCATGAAGCTCAACTGGCGCTTATATGGTCCTCGTTGATGGTGGTGTGCATTAAGCGAAGGCGCAGCAGGCAGCGCAGGGGTCAAGCACCTCGATGCCCTGCGATGAGTGCGTGCAAGCGTGGACGATAATCCACGGTGGCCACTGACGACGTGGGAAACCAAGCACGAGTAGGCCCTGTTTGCAGAAAAAGTGCGTCTTAGAACAGGGACATGCCACCGCAACTGTTGCTGCCAAATGAAGTCCTGGCCAACGGGTGCGTGCTTATATGGTCCTCGTTGATGGTGGTGTGCAGTACGCGCAGGCGCAGCAGGCAGCGCAGGGGTCAAGCACCTCGATGCCCTGCGATGAGTGCGTGCAAGCGTGGACGATAATCCACGGTGGCCACTGACGACGTGGGAAACCAAGCACGAGTAGGCCCTGTTTGCAGAAAAAGTGAGTCTTAGAACAGGGACATGCCACCGCAACTGTTGCTGCCAAATGAAGTCCTGGCCAACGGGTGCATGCTTATATGGTCCTCGTTGATGGTGGTGTGCAGTACGCGCAGGCGCAGCAGGCAGCGCAGGGGTCAATCACCTCGATGCCCTGCGATGAGTGCGTGCAAGCGTAGACGATAATCCACGGTGGCCACTGCGAGTTGATTATACAGCAGTTTGTGGTGGAATAAGGTCACAAGATATAACCAGAACAAAAGATTTACTGGCAAGATATTGGAAGAGCGTAGTAATGTGTAGGTGTTCGATTGCGAAGAACTAGAAGTGACAATGCGGATTGACTGATTTGAATGTGGTTGCTGGTTGCTGAACGAGCATAGTAAAACAACCTATATTTATTTAGGTTGACATAAAATATATATTTGCATGATTTTAAGTAATATTCTCATGTATACAAATATCAACATGAACGCCAGTGTACTTTTTTAACATTCAGAAACACTACCTGGGAGATAGTGGTAGACAATATACCTCAAGTCTTAAGCTGGATTATTTTAATTGGCTGAGAGTAATTGCGTGACAATGCGATTACACCATTGACTAAATAACAAAAAATATTAGTATTTTAATTCATAAATGATTTCAACCGGTGAGCGATCTACTTTCAGAAATTTTGTAGCACCATCATTCGCCAAAAGGGCAACAAATAAGTTGTTGCAGTGCATTAAAGGATGTCTGAGTTTATTTGCAGGATGCGAATGAGATTGGGCAATTAGAAGTAAAAATGAAGTCCTCAGACCATACAAGACAACGTCGTCTTCCTCTTTCACATCACCGACACATACCACGGCTCGCCGGGTACCATAGTCATAAGCTATATATATATATATATATATATATATATATATATATATATATATATATATATATATATATATATATATATATATATATATATATATTCGACTCAAAGGTCGTAGGTTCAATTCCTGCTCACAGCAAGTTATTTTTCAGCCACTTTTCTTTCTTTTTATTTACATTACATTGCTTCTACTAATTTCTCCTATACATTCCTTGGCATTATATATATCCAGGTAACGCAGAACGTTGTGTCAACGTGGTTTGAACGTAACGAATGTGAGGCCACGTTACATGGTAAATTATAACCTTGGACCGACGTTCATAGTATTACGTTGCCATAACACTGCTTTCAATGTTGCAGCGACATTCAAATAATGATGTTGTCCTAATATACTGTTTTTAACGAGGCGACAACATTCAAATTATCACGTTGCCCTAACGTGATGGTGTTAATGTGGCAACAACAATCAAATAATCACATTGCATCAACGTTGTATATAGACATCAAGCTCATGTTTCACAGCGAACGTAGAGACAACATGGAGAACATTATCGCTGAAACATCCAATAACACACATTACACCTTTTTCAACTTCGTGTACTCATTTGAGTAATGGCTGACAGTGGCTAGTTAGTGTGGTTGAGTAAAACATAGAGGTAGCATGAACAGTACAGAAAACAGTTTAGCCTATGTTCTTCACACACTAATCCTTCTATGAACCTGATTTCTTTATACAGCTGCACTCTGTTTTTTATTTATTCATTTGTTTAACAATACACGATTGCCATAGTGCAGGAGACAAAAACACCACCATGAGTCACTTTACTAGGCCTCTATAGCTCTGCACCATACGTTCTCCACACAGAGTGCCTGCATTGGCAAAGAAAGGAAACACAAGAACACAATCACATGGTGGGACCATTGCGTTGCATTCTTACGTCTGTAGCTAGATACACTAAACACAGTGAATTCATATGTGAGAAAGATATGTGCAAGCGCAAGCCTTTTACGCCTTGAAATTTCCAGGCCACAAAAAACCTGCTGTAGGCAGGCTTTATCTTAACATGTATGCATGCAGACTTGAAGAATAAATTACCTGTCTATTTCAACTATTACTGCGTGGTTGTGAAAATAGCATGGGAATCATTACATTATGAAGTGAGCAATTAGAAGTTAAATCAAACTGTGCCTTAAATATGATGCATCACCACAATCATGTTTCAAAGAGTGCTTTCAGATTAAACACACAAGAAACAGATCTACTAAAATGGGACCTACATGCTTGCATGATGCAAGGCAACAGCCACAACAAACCGTACGATTGGCAAGAATTTGGAACCGATTGGCAAGACTTTGGCAAGAAGTGGAACCAATAGGAACCATGGAGCTCGAAAAAGTGCTGTTTCACAGAGCGCTTACTCTTGGGGAACATAAAAAGCAATGCAATGATTTGAGAAAAAGATGGAAACAAGAAAATCAGTAACTAAATATAGTAATAAGTAAAATCCCGCTCAAAAGACCGAGACAGAGATATGGTATGAGGAAAGGGAGGGAGGTTCACTGAAAACCAAGTATCTGGTTTGCTACCCTGCACTTGGAAAGGGAGACAGAAAGGTAAGAAAAACAGGGTGAGAGAGGAAAAGAGAGCGGGAGGAAGCGAAAACACGCACACACTAGACTGTCATAAACGTTCGACGAGGCAGGTCGATCGCAGAAATTTCAGGAGGACGGTCGAAGTCGCAATAAATGTATAAACATGCTGAGCTTTCAGACAAAAAAGGGTGCCCATTCTGGTTCGAAACTGCCTTGGCAACTGTTTGCAGTACTCAAATATCTGGTAGTGTATATGACTCATGAAAATGCAATAGAGCAGCTATTTCATGTGCTCTGCTCTTACAGCTTTGTCTGGAACTCGCATCGTTCTGAAAGCATTTCGTGTCTTCTTAAAAACTGTGTGTCAGTAAACATCGACCAAAAATCAAGCAATCTTAAAAAGCTGTGCTATTTTGTCACTGCCAAATCTATCATTCACGGCACACACAGCAAACACCAGGCCTGCAGATTAAGCTGTCTGCAAGCAAATATAAACATCAAATTGCACCGCGATGAAATGCCACACTAATACAGAAGGACGATCACTCATAACAAACATAGTAGACACCAACATAGAGGAAGCACGCCTGCAGAAAACACTGTGTTGTTGGCAAGAAAACCTAAACTACAAATTGCAGTATTGTGAAAGGGCACACTAATCTGCAAACAATATCACCCACAGCAAATCTGCGAGACACCAACAAGGAGATGCCAAGCCTGCACAATACACTATGCAGCACACAAATAACACCGGACCACTACAGTCCTCTTGTCATTTGTCCAAGGTCTGGCTTCAGCTTCGCTGTGACTGTAAGGCTTATGTCGGCTTGAACAAATGCACCTACTGATTGCGATTTCCTTGCTCGAGTAGGTCGAGCGAGAAGACACACAACTGAAGCAAAGCTGCTAATGAGATGCCATTCTTTCTTCACATGACTTCATGCAGCTTTCTGTGTAGTAGGTGCAGAAGTACCACCACGTTTATGCAGCTGTCTGGGCGACTGATACATTTGGTTAACTGCAGTGTTTTTCTAGTTGGTCACAACACAAACGGCTGAGGCATATGTCAAAGGTGTGCTCCTTTCTTCTACCGTGCATTTCAATGCTGTAAGTTCTGGCTGTTACTGGTCCCCAACCATACCTTACTTTATGGAATTCGAGGCGTGAACGGTTGCAGTCTTAATGGAGTCCTCTTTCTTCAGTAAAGGAAGCTTCGATGCTTTCTCGCTGTAGTAGTGGCTTATTAACTTTATTTTTTTCTACTAAGCCTGCTAGTGCATGGTAGGTTTTTTTAAGCAACATGTTTGTTGTCGACCGAGTAGGTATGGTAACCTGTCAGCAGTTAGGCGAGCTTCCCTTTCTGTTCCAGCGTGATGTACATGCATAAAAAGCACCACGTTTATGCAGTTGTCTGGACGACAAACACATTTGGTCAACTGCAGTGTTTTTCTAGTTGTCCACAACACAACGAAAGCTTAGCTGCATTCATCAAACTGTCAACTATTAAATTAGACAGGCGTGTTTGAGCTGGAAGTCGTGTGCGAGCTACCACTGCTTGGTGAACTTGGCGAGCTCTGTACATGACAATTGTGGACTATTGTCACTAGTTCGCACAAATTGTGATACATACCTGGGGAAGTCTGCTGTCTGATCATCTTGTCGCGCTGCTGCTCATTGTTACATTCATGCACTTCTAGGATTGAGGCAGCGGGGCAAGAGCCGAGACGTTATTTAGCTTGCCGCTTTAAGCAGCGAAGGGTGCAGCGGGTGTACCCGTTGTTGCGTGTCAGCGTAGAGCGTGCATGAAGTGTTCATTTGTGGTTGTGGAGTCACCTCAGTAGGAGGATGGAAATCTAAACTGTTGTAGATAAGGGAAACAGGTCCGCCGGCAACGGAAAGTCGGAGTATCACCGTCCGTTTGATAGATGCAGTTTCTTGACTTGTGACGGTGAAATAAAGCTCAAATCGCTGTGTGAACAGCAACCGGTTCACCCACAAATCGCCGATCATGCATTTACGTGCTCAGATGTTCCTGCTGTGGACGTTATTTTGTGTAGGAAGATCCGCACAAATGAGCTCACTGATGATGCTTAGCTGTTGCGTGGAGGTACTCTACTTTTTTCATTAGAGGTGGTCGTTAACGGTCACACTTGAACAATTCCTCACGCTTTACTAGGCCACCCTAACTTGACGCCTTTGACCGAGAATGCAGAGCGAAAACACACGAAAATGAGATGTTCCATGCTACTGTGTAATGATGATGATGACGATAATAGTGAGTCGACATCTTGCTTGCTTGCTTGTTCCTTTCTTTTGTGGCTCTCACCCACTAAGGGGATTGGCCAAGAAGCCGGTGGTTAATGCAAGTAAATACCTATAGATTTTCTAGATTAGGGGAATATGATTACTGTGTTTTGACTGTGAAATTAATTTGGCGCAATGTAAAAAAAAAGAAAAAAGGGGGGGAAATAATGGAATTTGTTGAATATCTGTAATGGAATCTTTATATGAAATTTTCCTGAAAGTTGAATCATTGCAGTGTATCAGCTAAATAATAAGTGGTAGTGTGACTAGTAAAATTCGGGAGCTGATGGCTGACTCAGCAAGGTAATCTTCTTGTGTTATATATGAATTCGCAGAGAGCCCCGCAGATGTTCCTGTCGCCATGTCCCAATGAAATGGCCTCAAAAGACAAAATATTGGGAGTATTAAGTGATATTCCTAATTTTCTAAATAAAATTTCGACGCAGTTTTTTCTTTGATTTTTGAATCGGTGACATGTGATAAGAAAATGGTCGATATGTTCAGGTTCGTTACAGCTTGAGCACAGAGGGGATGGCACCAGACCAGACGTGTTTAAGTAGGAATTAAGAGGTGGTACACGGCAACGTAATTTTGTTACCAAGACTCCCAATTTACGCGTGGGACACCATTTATTATTCCATGTGAATTGGAGGTGCGAGAAATCTGGATTCGGTATCATGGTTTTTGATGAGTCTTCAAGAAGGGAAAGTTTTCTAAACCTCGCTGCTGTTACATAAGCTGTAGGAGGCATGATTGGCACAATCGGAAGATCAAGAGATGTTCGCGCAAGTTTGTCAGCCATCTCGTTTATAAATATACTACGATGGCCTGGCACCCATATCATTCGCACTAGACGAATGTTAGCTGGGATTAATGATTTAAAAGTCTCTAGTACTGCTGATGTCGACGACGATGATAAGAATGAACACACGGAATACGAGTCAGTCACTATCACAGCTGTCGAATGAGTCGCAGGAAGTTTACGAATAGCTAGTATAACGGCCGTTAATTCGGCTTCAAATATTGGTGTATAATCTGGGAGGCGTAATGAAAATGACCAGAATAATGAGAGAGAAAAAATACCCACACCTGCCTTCTCGCGGCCCATAGATGCATCTGTTGCAATTACTGTATTAGTACCTAATTGAGACAGGTGTTGTTCTAATAAACCAATCAAATATTTAGAGGGCAAGTGTTTAGCGTTCATGGGGAAGATATCGTCAAATTTTATTTGCACTTGGCCGATTAGTTTGACAGATGGTGTGATCTCGAATATATTACCATTTAAAGCATCTAGAAGTGTTTGAACAAATAGCACTTGGGGTTTATATACACGGACCAATGCTCTTTGAAAAAAACACCAGGCTCGGCAAAGAATACAAATTGTCGCCAAAGTGGATTCAGAAAATTTTAAATAGGTGTTTACTGTTAAGATACGAAATCTGCAATCAAGGGTGGGTATCCGAGGTTCTTGATACAAAACATTGTTAGCTGTGAAGTTTGGCACACCTAAACAACTACGTAGGGCTTCCCGCTCTAAGAGAATGAGGGGGTTTATTTTGTATGCTGGTCCACCAGAGAATAGTACACATCCGAATTCAAGAATCGGACGAACGTACATGCGATAAATCATGATCATCGTATCTCTACGAAGACCGGAACGGAGGCGGCCAAGCCTACTTATCATTCCAACAGCGCGTGTAGCCTTAATTTTTTTTGTAGTGAAGTTGAAGTCGAAACTGGTGCAATTTAGTCGACATCTAAATTGCACCAGTTTCGACTTCATCTTCATTTTTTAAGTGGTTTTGTAACAGTAAAAATAAAAGACAAGTAAGGCAGCATAAAAAAAGATAAGACAGAAGTTGTTTGCAAAGGGCCGAGTTACTGTGCGCACTAAAATATCCGTAGGAAAACGCTATGACTTGTACGTCGCAAGTGAATTTTCGGTAACGCACTCGTAACTTGCTTTTTTTTGCACCCTCATGAGCGTTTTACGATGCTTTCTATGTTGCGCTCATCAGATGTCAGCAAAACAAGAATTCAGTCATGATTAAAATTATTATTATGATTTGCACGAAGAATATCTAAAATTACCTAGTTATGAAACAAGGAACAGCCTTTAAGATTAGCACTTCTTTTATTTTTCTCGGACGCTATACACTGTAAACATCGGGTCCCACCTTGCATCATGGGCTGTTCAAGTCACGTGATAGTTTCGTGCTCAAAATAATGGAGGTATCCGCCACGGTCCCTTCATCAGAGGTTAACAATACATTGCCCCTATGTGGCAAGGTTCTGTTTGGCCAATGCCTCCTCTAGAAGGATGCCTGAGGAAGGGCTCGCGCTCCCAGCCGAGTTGGCCTGCCTTCAGTTTTAAACAAGCTCCGCGCAATGGCGCTCGCGACCCACACTATCATGGATTCGGTTCGGACTGTCACGGTGGATGGACGTGTTTTCTGAGCGCTCCCGATCGACTGCGCAGATAAGTGTTTTTGCATGTTTTGAGCTTGTCTTTATAATTATAAGGCAGCAGTTGAAATCGTCGTAGCATTTGTTTTATGGTACGGCTTTTTCGGGGTCCAGTCACCAGATATTTATTAGTTATTGCGTGCGTGTGTGTGAAATTTTTGTTTTTTTTCTTTTGCCACCCCGTGGGGGAGGTGCGCGTACATTGAACACGCAAATTTTTGTACTAGAGCTTAGACTTTCTCTTTTTCGTAGTGCAGGGCTTGAGTTTAATAATTATCGAGTATAGGGACAATTGGTGTCAGAAAGACATGGTTAAAGAGACTATAAAGTGTTAAGGATGTCGAGTGGGTTTAAAAGTGAACCCAAGTGTAGAAGCGGATGGAGAAGAGGCTGACGCGAAGTGTAGGCAATGTGAGATAGAGAGAAATAGAGAAAATTATGGTTGCCCAAAGTGAACTGCTGATGAGAATCACCGAGCTCGAGACTGCGTTGGCGACAGAGCAAGAGAAAACGAGGGATATGGGAGAAAGACTGAAGTTCGCCGAGGAAGCACTAGTAAGGCTGAACAAAAGAGCGGACTACGGAGATAACAGTTGGAAACCGGCAATCAGAATGGCGGAGTAGAAAGAGCAAGCAAGTTTGGAAAAAAACAGGTTCAGCTGGTTCAATTGTCGCAAGGTCCCGCTTCAACAAGGTAGTGGTGGGGCTGGGAGGGGACAAAGCAGCCGGCGTCACAGGTGCAAGTGGCCCCAAGGTGCAAGACGCTCCAGTTGAAAAGTCACAGCATGTGGTAATCGCCGGGGACTCGAATTTAAATCGATGCACAGAAGCCATCAAAGAGAGGGTAAGAGGTGACAAGAGGGTTGCAGTAAAGGCGTTCCCAGTACGCAAGCTGGAAGCAGTCATGAGGCAAGCGAGCGCAAAACTCAAATCTACAGCTGATAGACGAAACCTGGTGATAATTTCAGGTGGTTTAAACGATGTCTTAAATGAAGATACAGCAGGACTAGCAACCACACTGGCGATAGGCGTCGATAACATGCGCGCCACTTCTCCTCAGGTACAGGTAGTGATATATGCACGATACCGGTGGTACCAGTGCGTGATAGCAACCTGCAAAGAGCGGTTGTCAACGCAAACCAAGAGATATGGCAGATGAGTCGAGAGAAAGGCGTTGAGGAGGTGTAAATAAACAGCGAGGTGCAAAAGTGGGGTAGTTTTTAACGAGACCGAATTAACTTCGATGGGCGGCTAGGTCATGAGGTGGGTTGGCGACTTGCAGGACGCGCAGTAGCTTTTTGGAGGACAAGCGGGCCATCGGGGTGCAGGATAGCTAGTAAAAAGGAAAACAACCAGGGAGACTCTTTGACAGGTGGTATAGACAGATACGAATCCAAAGTGGCACCATTATCTAAGATAGGTAGAGTCCGGGGCAGAAATAGACGTAGCCACGAGCGCCGAGCCAATTCCGACATAGGGTTTATTAACATGCAGGGTGGGAGGAACAGGCTGAAGTGGGAAGAGATTGAAGAACAGCTAAGGGAAGAGAGGCCGATGGTATACGGTTTTGTAGAAACACATCTCAGGGACAGCCTCCGAACAATCCCGCATTCATTCATAAATGTACAGATTGGCAAAGGGTCAAGCAGGAGTGCAAGGAACATTTATGGCTAAAAGGCAAAGTGGCAGGTCAAATGACACTCCTTGGTTTCGTGTGCTTGTGGACGGGAACAAAGGCCAGAGAGGAAAACCAGGCAATGGTAGAGTCTATATCAAAGGACAATCAGGAGTTAGGAAGAAAGTGCGAGATAATTATACTAGGAGACTTGAATGCGCACATAAAATATATAGATGGGTATACCGACCCGACTGGTAAAATGATCATGTATATGTGTGAAAGGCTTGATTTGATCATTTGCAACAGTACGAAGAAGTGTGAAGGGCAAATAACATAGGCGGTAGGAAGGTTACAGTGAACGATATATTATGCACTGATGTCCCATAGGATGTGTGATTAGCTCAGGGGAATGCACATAGATGAAGGTGGCTCTAGAAGTCTGGGTAGTGATCACAAACGTATCAGGCTAAGTTTTGGAAGAGCAGTAAAAGTGGGAAGGAGACAAGATGAGCAACTACAGGAAAAGTTTTATCCAGAAAGGCAAATTGAAATAGCCACTAAACAAATTGAGAAAGTAATCACGGAGGATAATAAAACAGTGTGAACATACACGAATCTAATTAGACTGTTTGAGCTAAAGCTTGCTAAGATGTGTGAGAAGTCACCCCGGAAAAGAAGACACAAACCCAAAATTTGGTGGGATGAGGAAGTTAAGAGAGCCATAGCAAAACGTCAGGAAGCCACCAGGGAACACAGACATGCTAAGCAGCGGGGTGAACTGACAGATGATGTTGAAAGAAATTGGGAAACCTTTCTAAGCTGTAGAAGGAATGCATCCCTTCTGACCAATGAAAAGGTTAGAAGAAAGGGAGCTCAGTGGCTGGCAGAAGAACATAAAAACAATATAAAGGCAGCTGCGAAATTTTGGAACCATCTAAACTCCCTAAGAAATGAGACGAGCCTAGAGCAGAGGTTTATAACTACAGCCCACGGTGCTAGGCTAGAAGGGGACGAAGCTATTGAATATATAAGAACAAGGGTGACAGAAAAATTTCAACAAAGTGCTCAATGCACCACAATAGACAAGGATGAATCAAGTGGTGCAATGGCTCCATTTTCACAACGAGAATGGGAAAAGGCTGAGAAAATGGTTCCTAGTAGTACATCAACAGGCCCAGATGGCATTCCAATTATGCTGATAAAGACATTAGGTCCTAACTCTAAGCAGGCTTTGAGAGAGGCAGTGAGTAAACTAATAATCGATGGTGAAGTTCCCGATGGATGGACACTTAGCAGGATGAGCATGATCTATAAAGGAAAGGGGGACGAAGCTGACATAAACAACTATCGTATAACAGTGACATCAGTGGCCTACAGGCTGGCGATGCAGATTATAAAGGAAAGACGGCAGGCATGGATAGAGGATGAGGGGGTGCTAGGAGAACTGCAGAATGGGTTTCGGAAACACAGGAGGTTGAAAGACAATCTGTTCTCACTGACACAATGCATCGAAATAGCAGCAAAGGAACACAGGCCCCTGTGGCTAGCATTTTTGGATATCAAGGGAGCGTACGATAGCGTGGTTCAAGAGGATTTGTGGGGAATACTGGACACATTAGGTGTGGAAGATGGAGTCACTAATCTTTTAAAGGATATGTATAAAGGTAACAAGGTAGTTATAAAGTGAGAAAAACAGGTATCCAAGCCTGCAGAGGTAAAACGGGGGCTTAGGCAGGGGTGTCCCCTGTCACCCTTATTATTCATGATGCACCTACAAGGATTAGAGGCCAAATTAGAGGGAAGTGGACTGAGCTTCACCCTCTCTTTTGTCAAACAAGGAAAACTCATTGATCAGGCTTTACCAGCATTAATTTACGCAGATGATATAGTGCTAATGGCTGACAACAAGGAAGATTTGCAGACATTGATGGACATCTGCGGTAATGAGGGAGATAGGTTAGATTTTAGATTCAGTAAGGAAAAATCAGCAGTGATGATTTTTAATGTTAACGAAGGTAGTGAGCTTAGATTACAGGAGGTCACGCTAGAGATATCAGATAAATACAAATAACTGGTCGTATGGATAAGCAATGGGACCGAGTACCTAAGGGAACACGAAATATACGTGACGACTAAAGGTAACAGGAATGCAGCAGTGATGAAAATAGGGCACTGTGGAATTACAATAGGTATTATGTTGTGAGAGGAATGTGGAAATGGGTCATGGTTCCTGGTCTGACGTTCAGCAATGCGGTCTTGTGCATGAGATCAGAAGTTCAAGCAAGATTAGAAATTAAGCAACGTGGAATAGGTAAGCTTGCTTTAGGAGCTCACGGCAATACACCAAGTCAGGGAGCACACGGTGATATGGGATGGACATCATTTGAGGGCAGGGAAGCTAGCAGCAAGATAAAATTTGAGATGCGATTGAAAGAAATGGGGGAGGAACGTTTGGCTAGGAAGGTTTTCAGCTACTTGACTCGTAGATACTTAGAAAATTGACTGGTAAATACTTAGAAAACAGCAGGTGGCCAAACCGAAAAGAACTATCGGTTAAGAAGAAAGTGAAAGAAACGGAGACTGACATGTGGAGAATTGGCATGATTACGAAGTCCGCACTAGAGATCTATCGAACTTTTAAGCAGGAAATTGCCAAGGAAAAGATCTATGATAATAATCGGGGTAGTTCTCTACTTTTTGAGGCCAGGACTGGAGTGTTGCTATCCAAGACATATCGGGCCAAACGAAGGGGTAGACACAGTATGCAGTGCTTGTAGAGAGGAAGAAGAAATTGCCAAACACTTGATAATGTTCTGTAAATGGCTTCACCCTATAGTTAGGATGATGGCGCAGAGTTTTTCAAAACACTGGGGTTTAGGGACAGGGAGGGTAAAATAGACTTTAAGCGGGTAGACTTAACTAGAAGGAGGTTATCTGATTGGTGGCTAAAGTCAAGGCACAAGTAAAAATTAAACCCTTCACTGCAAAGTACGAATCCTCAAACTCACTTTTTAAAGAAAAAAATCTAGTTTTTGGTTCATTAAGTATTACGGCTTGGTGGCGCTAGCCACCACCCGATCTAAAGGGTACAGTCATATCCATCCATCCATCCATCTCTCGCAGACGGACGAAGGCTGCGTGTGAAGAATGCATCATGAAGCTTAAATCGCCGAAGTCGCACTTGACGACAACTGCCATAATTGCAGGCATTGATAGAGGTCGACTGTCGTACCCGAGTATAGCATTTGTTGGCTTTGTTAGCCTGCTTGAATATGCTGCCTCACGAGCGGCACCTTTGCTGATCAAACGACCACAGCCACTGCAGAAGTTCACGTGTGCCGTGCTTCCATCTATCATTAAGAACCCCCTGTTCAAATGTGAAAGGAATGACAGTGTAGCCCATACAACTGCACTTGTTAAGATCATTCTCGTGAAGTTTCTGCGACCCTTTCTGGCAAATTTTTCCAGCAACGTAACCGAGACTCATGCGAAAAGGAAGTTGCTGCACGCCAAGCCACAGTCACGAAATGTGCTCAAGGTTTGAGCTTGGCAAACAAATAAAATGTACTGAAATTTCACAATGCACGAAGTGTGTTCCTTCTGCATGAGAATTTTCATTAGTATAACATAGACGAGCTTCCGAAATAATGGGCTTAAGCATTTAATTAGTGGGTTAATCAGGGACACAGCAGTTAAGAGGCTCTACTAATGGAAGTACAGCAAAATATATTTTCAGAAAGAACCGGGTCATTTGCAGTTACAGAGAATGCATTTGAATAACCGAGACTCATGCGAAAAGGAAGTTGCTGCACGTCAAGCCACAGTCACGAAATGTGCTCAAGGTTTGAGCTTGGCAAACAAATAAAATGTACTGAAATTTCACAATGCACGAAGTGTGTCCCTTCTGCATAAGAATTTTTATTAGTATAACATAGACGAGCTTCTGAAATAATGGGCTTAAGCATTTAATTAGTGGATTAATCAGGGACACAGCAGTTAAGAGGCTCTACTAATGGAAGTACAGCAAAATATATTTTCAGAAAGAACCGGGTCATTTGCAGTTACAGAGAATGCATTTGAATAACCGAGACTCATGCGAAAAGGAAGTTGCTGCACGCCAAGCCACAGTCACGAAATGTGCTCAAGGTTTGAGCTTGGCAAACAAATAAAATGTACTGAAATTTCACAATGCACGAAGTGTGTTCCTTCTGCATGAGAATTTTCATTAGTATAACATAGACGAGCTTCCGAAATAATGGACTTAGGCATTTAATTAGTAGGTCAATCAGGGGCATAGCAGTTAAGAGGCTCTACTAATGGAAGTGCAGCAAAATGCATTTTCAGAAAGATTCAGGTCAATTGAAGTTACAGAGAATGCATTCGAATTTTGCCTTTGTAAGTAACATAAGTGTGCAGGTTTCAATGGAACAAATGATTAAGTGCCGCTGCTTGTAGCAGGCTAAATGTATGGTAAGTTCAACAACTTGGTCCACGTAATGCATAAAAACGGTGTGTTAAGTATGGTCGTGGTTATACGTAGCTTACGCTGCTTTATAAAAAGCCTGGAGCTAATCGTACTCCATGTAATTCGTGATCTCGTAGTAATACGTGCGCTAAAAAGCTTCCAATTCATAAACTGAGACTCAGATGATTCAATGCGCTACAAGAAACGAAAGTGCAAGCATTGCAGCTTCGGCACTTCTCTTCGTTCAAATGGGTGGAATAAATTGCACAGCTACAATGGTCCTTAGCGGTTTCTGCTTCAGTGAAGAATGACAGACTCCTCGACCATGAAGACGTTGAAATGTCATGTCTGAAGAAACAAGTGCCATCAATGTTTTTATTTAAACGGCGGCACCCTGTGAGAACCGCTAGACGCGCACGGCAGGGCTCCCATTGACATTCCCATTACATGGCCGAACGTCAGGCCAAGAACCATGACCCCTTTCCATATTGCTCTCACATCATACCGATTGTAATTCCACAGTGCCCTATTTTTCATCACTGCTGCATTCCTGTTACCTTTAGTCTTCACGTATATTTCGTGTTCCCTCAGGTACTCGGTCCCATCGCATATCCATACGCCCAGATATTTGTATTTATCTGTTATCTCTAGCGTGACCTCCTGTATTCTAAGCTCACTACCTTCGTTGTCATTGAAAATCATGACTGCTGATTTTTCCTTACTGAATTTAAAATCTAACCTATCTCCCAAATTACCGCAGATGTCCATCAATCTCTGCAAATTTTCCTTGTTGTTGGCGATTAGCACTATATCATCTACATACATTAATGCTGGTAGTGCCTGATCAATAAGTTTTCCTTGTTTGACTAAAGAGAGGTTGAAGCCCAGTCCACTTCCCTCTAATTTGGCCTCTAATCCTTGTAGGTACATCGTAAATAATAAGGGTGACAGGGGGCACCCCTGCCTAAGCCCCCGTTTCACCTCTGCAGGCTTGGATACCTGTTTAAACGACTGCGCGCGCCCCCACGCGGCTCCTCCTCAGAGGCTTCAGTGCGCTTCGTAGGCGCTGCTTGCCGCTCATCACACTTCTCTATTCTAGCCACTGTAGTTTGGCGTTGCATAAGCTGTTGCCAGACTTCAAGGGTCAGTGTTGCCAGATTGCTGCCAAATTTGGCATAGAAATTTGCTTCTGTAGTTGTGGCTGTTGAAAAAAAAAGACAGGTCACTGACCAATGTCAAATAAAACAAAGACGTTTCGGGATCCGTACGGATCCCTTGTTCACAATCCAATCATCAATTGTTCACAATCCAATCACAATAGATTGTGAACAAGGGATCCGTACGGATCCCGAAACGTCTTTGTTTTATTTGACATTGGTCAGTGACTTGTTTTTTTTTTTTTTTTCAACAATGCCTTTACCTGACCAGACGGCATTCCGTCGAACTCTCGACTATGTAGTTGTAGCTTCTCCGTAAGTGTTTGGTGTCGTCCGCGGTGCATTCTGCGAGTGCATGATCAACGCTCACCGTTTTAATTAACGGAATGAACCGCGCCTTGCAGACTTTGGGGCGCGTTCATTGTAGCCCTGTTTGCCATCACATGTTTCGTCGCACTACTTGTGACGCAAGTCACGTTCACTGCCGGTGTCACACGGGCACTTTTGAACGTGATTTGGCTCCGGAATTGCGGTTTGACTCTCGTTTCGGGCAAACTCGATCCAGATAAATTTGTACCACTTAGCGACGATCATTGTTGATCGCAATAAAAAAATCAGACCCGTCGTCGTTCAGTTCTCGCGCTATAACTATCGTCATGTCATGCCAACTAGCCCAAACTGCCACACTTCCAAATCAACCATTTTGACGCACAAAAGTGCTCGTGTGACACAGATGCAATCTACTGTATGCAACCAAAAATTATAAATCTATCATTTTTGCGTACATTCACTTTCTATATCTTGATTTACGTAGTGTATACGATGTATGCTCTAAATAATGTAAAAATAATATCAGCTATTATATTCTCAGAATCATTGTTAGGTTGCTCTGTGTGATTATGTCTACAAAAAATTGGCCCTTTGAATGAGTGGCAGCCCCTTGTTCATTTAAACAATGGTTTTACCATGTTTCCCCAGGCCACCAGTTTTGCCGTAACCTCTTCCGTCGTGTCTGTTATCATGGCCTTCTGCGTTTGGCTCAAGTCAGCGTTACTTTGTTTGTACAAGTTTCTTCGTTTTATAGCATTATTATAATTTTACTCCAACTAGTCTATGAGGAGAAGTATGATTCTATTATGGCAGTTGAGACAACAACCGCAGCCTGTAAAGCGTATCGACATGGTGATGTGCGGCACAACTATTTCTTTGCTTTAACCACTTGCAAATAATTGAAAAGTGAATAAATCAATGCAACTTTGTTAAGAATTGTGTAAGGAATCTCGACACTCAAATGCTAACCACTCAAATGTTGACCATAACCTGAATGACTTAATGTTTAAAATTTAACAGAGTCGAAAACCCCTTGATAAAGACTACTTAAAAGTACTACGCTGGCTTCACAGACACCTACAATCCCACTTATAGATTCGGAAATGCCTTGTCACTGTTGTTTGTATGCTATAAAGGTTTCATGAAGTCTATCCTTAAGACAGCGTCTCATCTGACCCATGTAGCTCCTGCTGCATGTCAGTGATTGTGTACATCATGCCTTTAACACAGGTTACATACTTCTGCCTGTGATGAGTGCGGCAGTGTTTCCTTCCTTTCATTGGATCGAAGAATCTGCGTAGGTCAGAAAGTTTCGAAGGCCATAAGCACAACTTCAACTCCAGCACTTTCTCTCTATTTTCTAGTAGAGTTTGTGAGAAACAGTGTGCATGCTAAGTGTGACAGCCGTCTTTTTTTCTTGCAGCCTTTCAGATGGTCTCTAGCTCCTTTCTATGCCTAGGATACCTCGCATGCTTACGCAAACCCTCGGCTAGAGGCAACTCGTCTTGAGTTGAACCTGCAATATGAAGTCTAGACAGTTACTTGGAAATCGCTTCTACCACCTTGTGTTAAAGTGATCCACACAGAGCACTCTGCAAGGCCATGTGCATGGCCGCCGTTTTGGCCTTTTTTGTGTGCCCTAATGAGAAAGGCAGCATTGGCTTCCATGGACGAGACTTATACCAACAACCCAGCATGGGGCTGTGTGCTGGCGCCAATTTTGTTTCTTTTCTTTATTAATGATTTGCCTACAAATATTAAGGAAAAAATCAAATTATTCGCGGATGACTGCGTGCTATATCGATAAATAAACTCAACGGAGGACCATGTAGCTTTAAATAGTGCTTTACAAGAGGTTTCCTGCTGGTGCCGTAAATGGCAGATGTCACTTCATGCAAACAAGTGTACAATTTTATCAGTAAGTCGAAAAAAAACTAGGTCAAATTTTCTTTACGCTATTAATGACATTCCCATAACTAGAGTAACTCAGCATAAATATCTTGGAATTATTATAACTGAAGATCTAAGATGGGACGCACACATAAGTTACGTTACTTCAGCTGCACTACGCCGCTTGTTTGCACTCAGATACCGGCTTCGCCAGGCCCCGCCTTCTCTAAAACTGCTTGCATACACTTCCCTTGTGCGATCATTACTTGAATACGGTAATATTATTTGGTCACCATTCACAAAACAGCAAATCACGAAACTGGAAGGAATACAAAGGAAAGCTATGAGGTTCATTTACAACAAATACAGACATACAGATTCTCCGACTAAACTAATTAAAAAAGCTGGATTACTTACTCTAATGAATAGAACAAGGCTAGCACGTGCAAAATTCATACATGAATTAATCCATGGTCATTTAAACATTGATGTATCCGCCTATCTTACGTTTGATCAAACTAGAACAACACGCCAAAAACACCCAATGAGACTTAACGAATACTCTTTCAACACAAACTGCTTTAAGTACTCATTCTTTCCGATAGCCACTAATGAATGGAATAAACTGGATCTGAGTATCTCCAGCACTACCGAATTAGCAAAATTTCTAACCCTTGTTGAAAATGAACTTTGTATTATGCAAACGGAATCACCTGGTTGATTTTAATATGTGTGTTCGTGTGAACATTGTACGAGCGAAGTATCATGTCATCATATTTTTTCTTTAAGCAATTTTTAGTACTGAATCCAGGTGAAGAGAAATCGCTCTGTTGATTCTTGAACATGTTTCTGTTTTTCAGTGTGTATAAATGTGCCCTTCCTTGAAATACTTCGCCATATTGTAGGGTAGTTTCTTATTGCTGTAATTTCTTGTTGTGTTTCTTGATGCATATGCCAATATGTCAAACCAATGTGTCAACCAAGTCGCTGCATTTATTTTCTTCTGACAACTTTTCTTTACACTAATGTTTTATGCCTTCTTTGATTTGAAATTGTTAAATGATCCGATTCTGTTAGTTTCATTCTGTACTTTATCGCAATGTATGTCTTTATTGTGTACTTATTCGAACTTTTATGTTCACGCCCTTCCTGCTAAAATCCCTGATGGGATTGGCAGTATGTCGAAATAAATAAATAAATAAATAAACTTGTGCACGATTTTGTAAAAAGCTGTGTTAAGCGTAGGTATTGGATTGTGAAACATTCGGGAATCTCATGTGTTGCCACAAGATGCTTGAGCTCATGCTGCAAAACCTTCATACTGGGCTTGACAACCTACTTGCAGTCCACATATTCTACCAAATTAAACAGTAAAAAAGTATCCACATAGCAGGAGATTATACAGCACTGAAACCTAGCAATCTGTTAATATTGTTCCTTTAAATACTGGTCAAGTGCATGTCTTTAAGAATGGATACAGTGCTAGATTCAGTACTAATACACTGCCATTACAAATACACCTTTAGGACCTAGCCGGGATAGGTACACTCAAGTAACAGCGTGAGAAACACTTCCTAACACCTGTTAGTGACGTTCAACACTTTCCAGGGAATGATACTGCTCAAAGAAATTCGATAGCATCCTTCACGCAGAGCAGTAGGTCCTTTGTGCTGGCAGGCTGTTTACATTTGGTTAATCATTGCATTGATTTTTAATGACTTGTACTTGGCCTGTGCTGAAGGAAAAACATATTCATAAAAGGTTGATGACTTCTAGTGCTGTATGATCCTCCTGCTTTGTGGGTGATTTTTCGGTGTTTCACTAGGCAGAATCGATAGGCTGGGAGTAGAGTGTCGTGCCCACTTTGAAGCTTTCTTAGGGTGTGCTGCAACTTCTTGAAATAGCTATAGCTGCTTCTTGAATGAGGCACAATTCAACTCTTGAACTCAAGGTGGTTTATCAGAAAATAACACTCATATGTCATATTGGTGGTACGAACCTTGTGCTTGGAAGCCATTGCTGCTTTTGTGTCACGGTATTCAAAAGTGACTGAAGGCAGAACGTGCACTTGCCTTTGCAGAAGGCTCTGTGGCAATTTACTAATCTCAAACAGGGTGGATGATTCATTCTCCGAGAAAACATCCCATTTTATGATCTTAAGATTGCGGGTTTCACTCGAGATGTGTTGTCGGTAGCTGTGAGTTTTCTTACGTATGTGATGGATCCTTGGCATGAAGAGCAGTGGCTGGCCACATCGAAAGCCCAAGAAAGGAATAAGGCAACTGTGTACATTGCATGTACAGTGTATCTCACAGACTCAAGGAGGTAGGGAGAAAGTGTTGAAGTACAGGCAGTGTACTTTCTTGCCTGTGCAGATCCACCTCTTGAATGAACTAAAGAGACTGCAGCTCCGATCACAAACAGAAGTGTGTAACATGTTTTAAGCACAAGGTGAAAACAATCCCTTTAACAAAGAAAAATGAGCCGCTAAAATTTTCTTTTGTTCCTTCATAGCAAGGGTCTCGTTCCTGCAGACCTAATGCCTTCAGGTAGTGTAGGAGGGCTTATTTCCAGCTACTAACACGTAGAAAGATCACGTGCTTCGAACCGTACCCACTGTTGCGGCTCTCAGCGCTGTTCGCCAGTTGTCGCTTCGAATCCCAGCGCTGATCACCAGTTGTTGTGGACCGGGGTCTATCCGGTCTCTTGTGGTAGCGTGGCGTAACTTCGGGTAGAGGAAACGAACGCTGACAAACTGGGGATACGAAAAACAAACAGGCTTATGGCACTATTTACAATTATTTACAGCATCAGGTTAGGAGTTCACAAACCACTAGCGTGGTGGTTGAATCATTACATGGTTCAGAGCGACGTCCAGCGCTCTGCGGCATTGTTTTAAGCCCTGTCGGGATCCTCATCCTTGAGTGTAACACAAATCACACACACAAAACACCACCGACAGGGCATCAGTCAGTAAAGCACGGTCCGCCCAATAGTTATTGCCTCTCCCAACTCAATTCTCTGGGAAGAGGGGAAATAGGGATCTCTCCCGGAACAATTTAGTGGTTAGGTTGCTTCTTCCGTCTTTCCTTGGAAGGGAAGCCAAGGAGTAGACGCTTGATTGCGGAGACACGACCTGTGCAGTCGGTCTGCTACGCCGTCTCGCTAAAGGCCAAACCACGGTACGGCCGCACGCCCGGTTCCGCTCCGTTTTTTCCGTGCGGGCCCGGTTTTCAACCGGTCCAGATGCGGTGACAGCTTTGGGAGAAGAGGAGCCCGCAAGCGCTCTAGGTTGCTGATTGGATAAAATAAACGGTAACCCATGACGTCATCACGCAAGTCGGAGACGGTCGTGAAACATGGCGCTAGGCTGAAGCGACGAAGCGAGTGGCAAGGCCTAGTCGGTAGCCACGTAAGGGCCCCTACACGCGCTAGCCGCACACCCGCACCGCACAAATGGGCGAGAGCGGCCGTCTCTGTGACGTCAGGCAGAGCGGCTCTCAACTTTTGCAAGCCGCAAGCCAGCTCGCATGGCTCTTCCTCATTGCCTACTGCGAGAAACGGCCCGGACGGCCGCCCCGTCGGCTCGCTTGGCAAACATGGCGCTTGCTGAAGTGGGCGCTACAGCGACATGGAAAAAGAATAGCTGATTTTACCGTTGTGACCATCGTAACTGCAGCGAGTCTCCCGGAAAGGTATCGGTTGCCAGATATCGGTCGGTTCACTGCCTCTTCAGAAGAGCACGTGTGATCGACAGCGGAGACGAAGAAACGAGCACAGTGTAGAAAGTGTGTTCGCGGATGCGAGTGTCGTCGTTTCGTGTGTTTCCTGGGTTGTACCGTTCATCTTTCAAGTGTAAACGCAAAGAACTTCGAAGATTTCCGTGATGTAATCATCCACCTTTCTAAAGCAGGATATGTGTTTAGTGCGCGCCGAAGGGAAAAGTTTGTAATCATCGCAACAAGTGTTAGCGTCGGGTGTGTTCTGTGTGTGCCGTACGTCGCAGCAAATAGTATGGAAGAATTTTAAACGCTTGCGAGCATTAACTTCTGCTAGGATACGGATGGGCAAGCTTTATTGCCCGTCTTTGTTGTCATTCTTAATTCGCAACGTCGTACGAGTGCTGTTGTGTGTAGCGCTGTGGTGAAGTTCTGTGGACCATGTCACATTTGAGCGATTGTCCAGTGTTGTGAAGTGTGTTGATGAAATGGAAACCGTGAAATATTTAGGAGTGTACAGCTCAGTTTCCGATTTGTGTAGTTGCGTGCACGTGCCCTGAAGAGGAGCTTGCATGCAAGACATTTTTGTGCCCCCCTTTATTTAAGTTACGCTTCATGATCGATTGTCTAATGAATGCGTGAAATAAGTTATTGTAGACCAAGTTTAAGACAAGTGTATAAGTAATGCAATAAATTGTCAGATGTTCGACAGTAGCTGCTTATGCAGTATCAATAATTTTGTCAAGAATACGGGTAGTCATGCTACATTACTTGAACACCATGACAACTGATATAACATGCGATGGTTATCTGCTTGCATCAAGCACTTGAAAAATGGTTAAGCAATATTTTCAATATCCTGCCGAAATGCCCATGTCGGTCTTGTTAAACATGCATCTGTCATCATCAAGTGTGTAGCAAAATATTTCAAGCACATGTCAGGTCAAGAAAACTTTAAACAACCAAAATGCTGATTATTGTTAGCTCAGTTTTGGATGTCTGTTCCTTCCCAATAGTGCACAGGAACTGAAAAAGGTACGCCTTGTCTCCAAAGAAGGATGCCGTCTCTCAATTAGCTATAATATTTTATTAATTAATTACATTAATACGATGAGAATTCATCATTCTTGTCAGTAGTAGATATTTTGCAATTGGTACAAAGTAGCCAAAGAAACTTGTCGGCATTCCTGTACACTGACCACCCATCGTTCGTAGTTGTCAAAACTTTTGAGGTAAATGAAATCAGCATAATCTTCCGAGCTGGCTATAATGATTAAATCCAGCTATATGTGCATGTTTTTGTGGAGGAGGTATTGCAAACATTTCTGGAAAAAGCTGGAGCTATTCCACTCTGTGAAGGTGGGTGACCAGCCAAGCTGTGTCGCACAAGGATTTTGTTTGCTTACTTTGTATAATTATACACCTATTAGTTTTAGCATATGCTTTTTTAAAGCAGTTCCACCTCACTTTATGTGGCCTAGAAGTGCAACATGCAGGTTATGTATACATTTATCTCTTTGCTAATCATTTTTTTTTCATTCACCTTTTTGTATCTAATTTTTCATGCACCAGTAGTGAGTGGTAATGTTGGCCCCATTTCTGTGGTGCATACCCTCTAGGAGCTTTCTGTAGATTAGGTATGTGTTTACGAAGTCGCAGTACATCCATACTTATTACTCTCATTGTTACACTAACGTCAGTCAATTCGCCTAGTGCGTCAGCTGCCAATTGAACTCAGCCTGGACGCACACTGTCTCTTAATTCGAACTTTCAATCTAGAGACAATTGAGGACCATAATTTTCTGCTGAATATGTAAGCTCGTGGAGTTGTGTGGACCTATACAGTAGAACCTCACTGATACGTTCCCGCTTAATACAATTTCCCAGCTGATTTATATGTGTGGTTTAACATCACAAAACCACGATATGATTACGAGACGCCGTAGTGGAGGGATGTGAAAATTTTGACCACCTGCGATTCTTTAACGTGCACGCAAATCTGAACACATGGGCCTGCAGCATTTTCCCCTCCACCGTAAATGCCGCCACTGCAGCCCGGATTCCATCCCCCGACCTGCGGGTCAGCAGCCGAGTACCTTAGCCACAGACCGTTGCGACAGGGCAATGATTTCCCGGCTGCTACGCTCGCAATTGTGAAAATAAATTAAACCGATTTAGATTATAAGTATTCTCAGATCCTGCATTATTTTGCACATTTTTTTCAGAAACGTATCCATGTTTCATTGCATCACGAATGTAAGACATGATTCTAACATCGCGACTTAGTTGACTTCGAGGCAGTCTAATCACGTAGAGATTAACATGTTTTGCTGAGACAGCGACATTGCTGGAATTTTGTTGTGTCTCTGTGCATGAATAACCAAGGAACCAGCACGTAATGTACTGATAGCACTGACGTAACATCAGAGTTCACATCCCACTGTTTCGGTGCTGCAACATGGCTGTTTTAGGGCCAGCAGTGCAAGCCATTCTTAGCCTTGCTGTCAAGAACACTGAGAATACTCGAGTGCAGTGTGATAATATTAGCAGCAGCCATTTTACTGTATTCACATTTGCTTGCCATTCGTTTCTCTATGAACACGTGAACCATGCTGTGCCATTGTGCCATTGTGCTCTGGGTTGAGGTCAAGTCCAAATTCGTGCACATTCTAGAATATTGGCCGTTGTAAACTCTCCTAGGGTTCCAATTGCGATTGCGACCGCAAAGTACCTATCTATGTTTCTGTTAAACAAATCACGCTCCTGTGTAGCTGTGAATTTTTTAAATGCTGTGGTGATTGATGACGACGAATTATAGCTGGGCACTTTGTACTGGTTTGTCTTGCTATGACTCATATCAGTGGCCGATAAAACACTGGACTTTTGTTAAAAGGAACCTGGAACGGTTTTGGTGTTATTGTACAAACACATTGGGCTGGTAGATTAAGTCTCAAGGGTTATTTAGAGACCGATTTAACCACTCTGCATAAACTGCGTAATTTATTACTATGCTTGAAAGCTGCCGATCGCAGGAAATCGGTGCAGATTGTTGCAACTTGGCCGGATGCCTTTTAAACTGCCCATTCATAGAGCAACATGCTCTGCCCAGAGCACGTCAGCAGCCTTGTCAACATGGCTGCTTATCTGATTGGCTGTCATGGGCTGTAGAATGTGCAGAAGTAAAGTCGACTGGTAGGGAGGCAGCACCGGTCAGAGCAGGTATCAACCACTTACTTCGTGGTCTTTGTTTCTGTTGCCAGACGACGTGCGTGCTGCCAGGCGCACTGTGTGATGGCCTCCAAGACTGCACGCAACCTGTCGGTGTGCCATCTCGGAGGTCTAGACTGGTAAAAGCACCAAACGGCGAGCGCACTCATGAGAGCTCTGCGATCATCAGCGTGCCTCGTAAGTTGCGGCGGTCAGGCGTAGGTGAGGAGGGCATGATATAATTGTCTGTAGCGGCCTTGGTACACTGCGTGTCAATCAATTTATGGTGCGAATAGTTTCATGATTCTCTAACCTAAATGCTGACAAAACTTTAAAAAAGTGTTTCAGGGTCTCTTTAATGGAAGTTCGCAGAGTTGAATAAGCGTTGAAGTACAAGAATAGGTAGGGCTATGTAGAGGCAGGAATGCATAATGGAGATTCAGGTTGGGGAGCGGCCTATGTGCAGAGTCGGAGGGGCAGACACTTCATACTGCCTGCCTGCCTGCCTGCCTGCCTGCCTGCCTGCCTGCCTGCCTGCCTGCCTGCCTGCCTGCCTGCCTGCCGCCTGCCCGCCTGCCCGCCCGTCCGTCCGTCCGTCCGTCTGTCTATCTATCTATCTATCCACCTACGACTTCTAACTCTCCTAGCTGTTTCCATAATGGCATAACATGACTGTATGACGAGCATGACGAGAGTGTGTTGGACTTCCTTGATTTTAGTCTCAACAGTTTTCATGGTGACGATGTTATCAGTTTTTGGAAAAAGTTTATAAACATGTGCATGTACTGTATTATTAATTTTATTCCTGAAAAAAACAAAGAAAATAGCAAAGAAAAATCCCTGGATGACGCGAGAAGCGCTGCAACTAAAAAGAAAGATTAAACGCTTAAGACGACAAGGCGCTTCTCGTGATACTATTCTAAATATTCTACCTAAATTAAATGAAATAGTGAAAAATGCAAAAGAAGGGTACTTCCAGCACACGCTGCCACGTTTTATGCGAAATGCCCCGGAAAAGTTTTGGAGGTACTTAAAAGAAAAAACAAGGTCAATTGACCAAATTGTACACGAGGGAAACCCTAGTCGTTGAGAAGCAAAGCATTGCTGATCATTTTAACAAATTTTTTCACAGTGTTTTTTCCCGTTCTTATGATCTGCCGTTAATAAAACATATGCCTCACATTGTACCACCCGATATAGTATCGCAACCAGGCGTAGTTCCTATGTTGCTCAATCTGAAAACTAAGTCATCACCTGGTCCGGATGCCTTACCAAATGCTTTTCTGCGCAGATATGCAGAAAAGTTGTCCCATTTTCTAGTTGTCATTTTTCATGCATCGTTATCTTCTGCAGTTCTTCCTAGCGATTGGTTGAGGGCACGTGTCGTACCTGTGCCTAAGAAAGGAGATGCAACACTTTTAACTAACTATCGTCCGATTTGACTAACATCCTCTTCGTGCAAGCTGCTTGAACATATCATAGCAAACGAGATTAACAAATTCCTTTCTGATAGAAATATTCTCTCTAACTACCAGCATGGCTTTCGTAAAGGCTTCTCTACGGTTACCCAAATGACTTCTATCGTTAATAATTTTTCGTCTGTCCTTGACAAATCTGGGCAAATTGATGTAGTTTTTTTTAGATTTTAGGAAAGCGTCTGACCTTGTTTCGCACTGTAACCTTATAAAAAAACTCGAAATGATTAACTTGCCAGCATATTTAATTAATTGGATTTCTGCCTACCTGACTAACCATAAGCAATGTGTTGTTATCGATGATAATTTTTCGGGTGAACTTCCGGTAATTTCGGGAGTCCCACAGGGCAGCATTTTAGGACCTTTGTTATTTTTAATTTACAATAATGACATCACTGACACAATTACAGAGCCCGTTCAAATCAGATTGTTCGCCGATGACTGTGTGCTGTTCAATGAAATAACTTGCAGTGACGACCAAGCTGCACTTAATTCTAACCTTCAAAATATCGTATCCTGTTGTGGAAAATGGAATATGGAATTAAATGCAGAAAAGTCTGTCTATATGAAAATCACCAAAAAGGTTAAAAAAGTTATCCTTGCCATATAATATCGCTTCCAAAGCCCTAATTGAAGTTAATCAGTATAAGTACTTAGGTGTTACTATTACTAACAATTTATTCCTGAATACGCATATCTCTAGCATCTGCAAGTCGTCTTTCCGTAAACTCTGCTCTCTGAGGCATAAATTGAAACAGGCTCCCCACAACACTCATCTAACAGCTTATTACTCGCTAATCCGTCCAAAATTAGAATATGCATGTACTGTGTGGGACCCTTACACCAAACGTAACACTGGTGCATTAGAAATAATACAACGCAAAGCAATAAGATTCATTTTCTCCAAATACCCTTGAACTGATTCCCCATCAACCCTAATGCTAACTAATAGCATTCCAACTTTACAACTACGGCGTAAAATTCTCAAACTAAAATTTATGTTTTTGATGAAAAATAACCGTTAATCCCTTAACCCACAGCCTTTCATAACTCCGCTCGAAGCACGACGGACAAGGCATCGCCACGCTGAATCCCTAACGCCTTATAGCACTAAAACCAACGTATTTAAGTATTCATTTTTTCCGCTGACAATAACAAACTGGAACAACTTGCCTTGTGAACAGCTGTCCGATATTGACGCTATTGCTCAGTTAAGATGTCAAGTTTTTTATGCCTTGTATATGCCTTGTGTATACCTTTTTGTTCTTGCCTTGTATATGCTTTGCATATGCTTAGTTTATATGCCAACTTTTGTATTGTTTCTTTTCCCGTTCCATACTTACAATGTTGTTTCCCTCTGGTTATTATAATGTGTACTTCCCATGCCCCTCCTGCTTGGGCCCTTACCTGGGCCTGCAGTATGTCATAAATAAATAAATAAATAAATAAATAAATAAATAAATAAATAAATAAGTGACTAGTCGTAACATGAAAGTCATGACATGTATGTCATGAATGTCATGATTTACGTTTCATGGTCTTACTGCTCTTGTGGTGCTTTTGGCCACATGGGATGTTCAACACTGGTATGGTGTGACATGACTACATGGTGAACACAAGTGACACATCCAAACATGATAATCACGACATGCGTGTCATGTAACAACGTGACTACATGCCACTCTCGTGATGTCCTCACGGCCGTTTTGCTAGCTTCACATATGTCAAATTTGGTATTGCGTGGCGTGAATGGAAGATGAAGGTAAATTACGTGTCCAAACATAATATTAATGGCATGCGTGTCATGTAAAACATAACTACATGCTACGCTAATAGCGTGCTCGCGGCCATTTCGCTAGTTCCACATATTCTAAATTTGGTATTACGTGACGTGAATAGACGAGGAAGGTAAGTGACACGTCCGAACATGATAATCATAATCATGATAATCATGACGCTGAGAACTTCAGTGCTGCGTTTCACTATGTTTGCTTTTTTGGTGGCGGGGGGGGGGGGGGGACAGGTGGAAATTTTCAGGAAGCTCCAGCTCCCCACAACCTCCCCCCCCCCCCCACTGCTGGCACTGGCCCTAGAGGTGCACTTACTCAATGGCAGGCAGCTGTTTGCCATCAGTAATCCCCTCTGCAATTTTCTAGAAGCCAGTTTTCCATTCAAAAACGTCCCTGCGCGAAAATTGTTACAAGTTGAACGCACCATGTAAGTGGCAACATATGCTGTTTACACTTGCATTTAACCACTTTAATTGTTTCAAACCAATCACTGGTATAGTAATTGGCAATGTGGTCGCAGACGCACTTCCAAAAACTTAATTTCAGTTATGCGTTCAGTTGTGGTACCGCTGGTTCGATATGATGTCCTACATTTGAACGTTTTGCTCTAAATTGGCAACATATGTTTTTTGGCTTGGGTTCAGGTGGGTTTTGGAAAATTGACTTAGATTTATTCTTGCTAAAAATTACTCTTTGGGTACAGTTTTTTTATTGGGGTTTGATGCGACACCATGGTGTTACAACAAATAATGAACGGGCATATATGTTGCGAAGAAGGCATCTTACAACATGCATGCCGACTAGTATAAGCATGACGTGCACAGTGCCATCCTCGACGACCCACTTAAGGTTGCTTTCAGTGCAATAAGTAAAATGAGGCGTTTTAGAGTAGCACTCTCTTATAAAACACGAGAGCGGTCACGACACGTCAAGTGGTAACGGCGGAACCAGTCTGAGTACCCAGCCAACCAAACGTCGTCTTCTTCACCGACTGAGTCATACCCCCTGCCTTTCTGAGTAGCACTCATCTTCTTCACTACATTTTCCTCCCCTCCGGAAAAGAGTCGTCCTGGCGACTCATATAGGCAGGAGACAATAGAGGGATCGTAGTACGGTTTTAGGAGGTCTATGTGCACGGTCTCACGTCCACGGCGTCGTTGATCATGGGGCTGCTCTAGCGGCTCGACGATGTAATTGACGGGTGAAGTTTGCTTAACCACACGGTAAGGGCCGTCACACCTGTACGTCAGTTTCGTTGAGAGACCAGGGCTGGTTGAAGAATGCGAAGCCAGACAAGGTCATCTGATGCATAAGAATCCGGAGGCGTCGGGCTATCATAGTGGTGTTTCTGGCGTTGCTGTTCAGCACTTGTGAAGGAGCGGGCAAGCTGACGACACTCTTCCGCGTATTTAGCAGCTTGTAACATCGTCGTCGACTCAGAAACATCCGGCTGGTAAGGAAGGATAGTGTCTAGCGTGCAAGAGGGTTCGCGATCATAAAGGAGGAAGTATGAAGAGAAACCAGTGGTTGTCTGGACAGCAGTATTATGCGCGTATGTTATTAAAGGGAGAATACTGTCCCAGTTGGTGTGATCGGTTTCGACGTACATTGACAGCATATCTCCCAATGTACGGTTGAATCGTTCTGTAATGCCATTAGTTTGAGAATTATAAGCGGTGGTGGTGCGATGAATGACTTGGCATTTCTTGAGAAGCGATTCGACGGCGTCCGACAAAAATACACGCCCTCGGTCACTCAGGAGTTCGCGTGGTGCACCGTGACGTAAAATGATCTGATGCAATATGAAACGACCGACGTCACTGACTGACGCAGAAGAGAGTGGTGAAGTTTCTGCGTAGCGCGTAAGGTGATCGATAGCGACGATTACCCAGCGATTTCCAGCTGGTGTAATCGGAAGAGGTCCATACAGATCGATACCAACACGGTCAAACGGTCGGGCAGGACAAGGTAAGGGTTGTAGTGGAGCTGGAGAACTTGGAGTGAGATTCTTCCGTCGTTGGCAAGCTAGCCTGAAACGTACGTAGCGACGAACAAAGCGATACATTCCACGCCAGAGTAGCGGTGGGACAGGCGGGTGTAGGTTTTTAACACTCCAGCATGGGCGCATTGTGGGTTGGCATGAGAGGAGGCGCATATGTCGGAGCGGAGACTGGGAATGACTACAAGCCAATGGCGTCCTTCGGAGAGGTAATTCCGTCTGTATAGCAAACTATCTCTGATAACGAAGTGCTGTACATGACGGCGCATACCTCTAGGGATATTTTGCGAGGGAGCTCGACTGAGCAAGTTGATAAGTGAAGCGATCCAAGGATATTTTCGTTGCTCCTGTAGCATGTCGCTAACACTAAGTGCAGATACATCGGGGGCAGGCGAAGACGGCGACTTGTCACTACATCGTAGAGGTGATCGGGACAAAGCGTCTGCGTCGGAATGTTTTCGGCCAGATCGGTAAACGATGTGAATGTCGTACTCTTTTAGCCGAAGCGCCCAAAGAGCGAGCCGGCTGGTGGGATCTTTTAACGAGGAGAGCCAACATAATGCGTGATGATCGGTAACCATGCTGAATGGGCGCCCGTAAAGATAGGGTCGAAACTTGCCTATGGCCCATATGACGGCTAGACGCTCTTTTTCGGTGACTGAATAGTTGGCTTCTGCTTTTGTGACTGCACGGCTAGCGTAAGAGACGACGTACTCATCAAATCCAGGTTTACGCTGGGCAAGCACAGCACCGAGGCCAACTCCGCTAGCATCCGTGTGTATTTCCGTCGGGGCAAGAGGATCAAAATGTCGCAGTATAGGAGGTGGCGTAAGAAGGTGGCGGAGTGTGGCGAGTACATCATCGCAAGCTGACGACCAACTAGAAAGGTCGTTGTTGCCGGCAAGAAGGTCAGTCAAGGGCGATATGATGGAGGCGAAGTTGCGAATAAAATGACGAAATTATGAACATAAACTGAGGAAGCTGCGAAGTTCTTTTAAGGTCTTCTGCTTAGGAAATTCGGCAACGGCACGGAGTTTCGTCGAATCCGCATGAATGCCATCTCTGGAAACAACATGGCCCAAAATTGGGAGTTTTCGAGCGCCGGAGCAGCTCTTTTTTCAAGTTGAGCTGTAGACCGGCGGAGGTGAGGCAAGTAAGCACTGTCTCGAGCCGCTGAAGATGCGTTGAAAAGTCGCTTGAAAATATCACGACATCGTCGAAATATCACAGACATGTCTGCCATTTCAGGCCACGGAGGATGTTGTCGATCATGCGCTCGAAAGCGGCAGGCGCATTGCAGAGCCCGAATGGCATGACGTTAAATTCGTATAAGCCATCAGGGGTAACAAAAGCCGTCTTGGGGGCGATCAGCCTCAGCCATGGGAACATGCCAATAACCTGAACGCAGATCTTGTGACGAGAAGAACTCCGCACCTTGTAAGCAGTCAAGGGCATCGTCTATGCGAGGTAGCGGGTAAACATCTTTGCGCGTGATCTTATTCAA
This sequence comes from Rhipicephalus annulatus, assembly GCA_013436015.1. NCBI lineage: Eukaryota > Metazoa > Arthropoda > Arachnida > Ixodida > Ixodidae > Rhipicephalus > Rhipicephalus annulatus. The sequence goes on from WOVY01004367.1 coordinate 142,917, forward strand.
CCGGCGGTAGCCGACGCAGAATGTTATTGAGCCACCTTTTTTTCTTTACTAGAACAACTGGGGATGCTCACGGGCTGTTAGAGGGCTCAATAATACCTCGCTTCAACATGTCGTCAACTTGTTCCGCGATTATTCGACGCTCAGATGCCGATACCCGATACGAACGCTGACGTAAAGGAACGTGAAGGCCAGTGTCGATTTCGTGAGATACTGCGGAAGCACGGCCCAAAGTCAGTTGCTGGTGGTCGAAGCTGGCGCGGAAGCGCTCGAGGAGGGCGATGATGTCGGTGCGCTGCTGGGCCGTAAGATTGGTGTCGATGCAGCGCGAAATTGCGTCGGTGAATGATGGGGAAGAGGATGTCGCGCAGCAATCAACAGCGTTAATGGATAGCGTAGTCGAGTGGTCAGGAACTACACGAGCAGTCGAGAGATCAATGTCATCGGCAAAGCCCAAGCACTCTCCGCACAGTAACTTGGGAGACGAGGCAAACGGATTTGAAACATAAATTGCACTTGATGCATCGTGAACATTCAGAACGGCGAAAGGAAGCAGGAAGCACTTGCGGCGAACAGCGGTTTCAGAAGGCGTGAAAAGAACAGTTGAGCCAGTAGAGATGTCACAGAAAAGCGGAACTAGGGCGGATGAGAACGGGGATATCGAAGTGTCGGCGGCAACGAAAACCTTCGTAGGTGAAAGGGACGAGCCGAGTGAAGCAGCGTCGCATAAAGGCGCGAAGTCCACTTCGGCGCGAGTACAGTCGATGACGGCATGATGAGTGCAGAGAAAGTCCCAGCCTAATATAATGTCATGGGAACACTGCGGGAGCACTACAAACTCGACGACATAAATATCGTCAGCAATAGCAACACATGCTGTGCATGCAGCAAAAGGGCGAATTCGTTGCTCGCTCATAGTGTTCAAAACGAAGTCGTGAAGAGGCATTGTGACTTTTTTTTTGTTGACGGCAAAGTTTTTCTGTCATTACAGGCACTGCGGTGCCAGTATCGACCAATGCAAAAACAGGTATTCCTTCAACGGAGACAGCAACGACGTTGGACGGCGAAAAACAAGGTCTTATGGAGTTCGAAAGATCCGCAGTTCTTGCCCCCGGAACTGCGGCTCCTAGTTTTCCTCAGGGACAGGGCGAGGTCGACGTAGCATAGGGAAAAGGGAACGGCATTGAGGTGAAGGCGACCGGTGTCTGTTGAAGTTCCGGCGAGGTGAAAATGTGTCCATTGTCGCAGTCTCGCCAGATACAGCAGGCTCTGGTCGTTGTGGGAAATCATAATTGTTGGGCCTGACGTCGTCACGCAGAAAAACTCACGCCGTCGAGAAAATCGTGAAACAGAGAGCATAATGATGCTCGATCCCATCCACGGACCGGGCCCCACTCAAGATCATAGGGGTGCCCCTCCTCCGATTCCACGCCGACAAAAAAATAAAATAATAAATCTGACTACACCCCAGTGGCAGCCCACACACATTCTGGTTATCAATCGTTGCCATGACCATGTGTACACGTAATGTGAAGGCACACATTACATGCACATTTAGAATAGAAGGACATGCGTACAAAAAAAATAAAGTGCTGAAGCTCAAGCATTTTCACACCAGTCGAAATTCAGGATAATGTGGCAGATTTTGCAAAATAGGCTATACTTGTCAACTTGGCAGCCAAAAAAGGAGAAATCACAAATTGTATCACAAGTTGTCCCGAGGACAGCTAGTTAAATCCAAGGTCATGCCTTGTGCCAATAGAATGGTCTTGCACAGCGTATTACACTACGTTGTGCTTGTTCTTGTTTATGTAGCCAGAGTTAAAGGGAACAGAAGTGTTCTCTTTGCCCACTGAGGAGTGAATAGATTTTGTCTCTTGTGAAGCCTTACACATTTCATCACAGTTACATCTTCAGCAAAGTTTCTTTGCAAGAACCTTAAAATTCATGAATTGCATAAGTGACAAATGATTTGAATTTACTGATACAATTATGCCCCAAAATGACTACTTGCTGCAAATGTGTCTTAGAAGGAGACGTTGTGCGCAGTTCAACTGATCATAGAGGGAATGCCTTAGATGCTGCGCATGTTTTACTGCATTTGGCACTCTGCGCCAGCTAGCAGAATATGAAATGGAGGAATTCAGGCTCCCCAGAAGAAACTGAGATATTAAGGGATGAGAAAGAAGGTTGACCTTAGAGTAAGCACAAATATGTGTCAGTGAACGAGATTCGTGGTTTCATTGGCGTCCAAAAAGAAAAATCCATTTCATTCAAACATGCCTTTCACTGGACTACTGTGAACATAGCCAAAGAGAAGATTTCCTGCTAAGAATTACTCAAGCAGGAGAAAAGGGAGCTGAAGCACTGAAAATTTGTCACACATCATCCACAGAACATTCAAGTGGGTGGAGAAAGCTAATATTTTGAAATAAAAACCTGGTTATGACATCATGTTAGTCCGTGTAGCATTGAGGCTGTGTCGGAGTATGCAATGAACCATATCCATATTGCCAATGGGAAAAGATGATGAAGTGAGCAACAGGAATGTAGAAGTGAATGGGTTGTAGCAAATAAATTGTGAAACCTTCAGATGAGTAAAATAACAGTGATGTTTGTGGTGTCATTTTTACGCACACCAACAAAATATGTAGACTCTGTTTTCGACAGCAACAAGGTGTCTTGAAAAAAAAATGTAAACACACATTACGCTTCATATTTGGTTTCTTTTAAAAACAAGCTATAGCACCTCTCGTATGATGCGTAACTACTTGATATGCGCATAAATTTAATTCCAGCTTTAATGAATATATCACACATGCTAAACATTTTCATCTAGGCTGAAACTTCAATTACTTCAATACTTGTCGATCTCATTGTGACATGTTATAGAGCAAACGCGAACTTGTATAGAATGAAGTAAAGAGAGCGTCAGCAAGTCGCGCAACACGATATAAACCAGAGCCCAATCATAAACATTACTGACCAGTCAATTCCTTTGGCTACTTGTAGATAGCATCGCGGTATCGCAGCGTGCAATGCCGCTGCCACTGTAGGCCTTTTCTTCATTGTAATACAAAACGTTTGTGCGTGTTGGTGCCCGAATTCCTACTAGCTGTAAAAGTTCGCCATGGTGCCAAATGCAACTCGAGCGATTACGACTTGTGTGCGGTAACGACGACAAAAACAAAAAGAGAGCACGTAATTAGCCTCGAACACAGATGACCACGGCGATGAAACACTTGCGGCTGAAAAACGCTTCGTGATAATACAACAGCCTCAATTTCATGATAAACGTGGTGGCTTGAACCAACGCATTCATGAACTTGTCAGCGTCGTCTGCTGTTGGTTATGGTTGCCGGCCTCCAAAACTGATGCTCCGCCAATCGGTTGCCAGCCTCAACAGTCGTAGTGTCGTCCAAACATCTCGCAAAGCTCATGCGGCTAGCGCTTGTGTTGCCTTTTGGCGCCGGGCCGCGAGTTTACAAAAGCGAGCGAATAAAGCCCCCCCCCCCCCCCAATACACCATGACTCAACGCTCTTGGAGGCTATGCATTTCCACCGGCCTACCTGTTCATCGCCCGGTCGCTACCCGCACTTTCGCATAGTGTTGCCGGAGGCTGCTGCTGCAGCTAGCGGGGGGTCGGCCGCGTCTGCTGCCACCGGGTGGCACGAACCTTTTGAGGGCCAAAACGTTCGCTTCACCCAATAGCCGCTCAAAACCGGCTTGACTTGGCTGGAAATGTATAAATAGACGGCGACAGAATCGCCGTGTTGAAAATTTTTTAGGGACGTTTAGGTGGAGGGAACGAAAGGTCTAAGATTTTTCACTAACTTGTGAGGATCTTTACCGTGCGGTAGTTATTTATCCGTGGTCATTGCTTGAGCGGGAGTTGTATGCATTCGCGAGAACCGCCTCTGCGCATGGATACGTGGTCTCGTTCTGTAATACTGTCTATAAGCAATGTGGTAACGACTTGCCCGATCATGAACACCGTGTGTTATGCTATTTGTGGATGTATGCCGTACGTGTATGTCTGGTAAGTGCGTGTGTAGCGTAAAGATCGATGTGTCGCTTGGGTGAAGTGTATGCTTGCGCCAAAACTTTCATTGAAGCTTCTTCTTGCGTAACTGCGTGAGACAGATACGAAATGCACAAGTTGGAAGCGATGGAATATTACCAGGCGCTCACACGACGTTATTTTCCAAGTGGCTTAAATATGCTGTCGCCAATTACGATAATCGGTTTTCTAAGCTATGTCTGTTCTTGTGGGTGTATACAAAGGAAAAAAAGAAATGAAGTTGAAGATATGCTGGGAGCACTATAAATGTTCGCTCAAAATTGCCACCTTAAGCGTCTTCTTAAAATTAAACAGTGCCGCAAGGCAGTCGTGCCTTGCGGTGAGGTGCACGTTGTGTATTGCGGTAAAGCATACATATTGCGCGCGCTCGTGTGTAAATTGGAAATGTAGCACTGACATTGGGCCTCATGTGTGCACCTAAATTGTACACGCGCTATCCTCTGCCTCATCAGTGACGATGCGGCAGTCAGTATCGTCATCATCTTCAGCTTGTGTAACAAGCCCAGAACAATTTACTAAGTAAAATACATTTGTGGCAGGCAATTCGCAAGGCATTCAGATTTTAGTTCATTGCAAGATTAATTCAGCATTGTTAAATGGCACCTTCAAATAAACGAAACATGCATATGAGAGGCTTCAGTCGTACTTCAAAATTTGTGCCATGCCTAAGTGCAATGTGGTTAGAGGAAACTGGTCATGACCCGACTTAATAGCGCATGTTCGAACGTCTTACATGGGCTGCTTGTTGGCTGAATGGGGTGGTAATTAGGTACGTCCCTGCAGTGATCTGTACCAAGAAACGAAACCTGCTACACCTTTTTCAAAAATTTCATTATTTGTGTCAAGCATGCGTGCACTCTTCGTTGTTGTGTTCTCTTAGGGAGCAAGTATATGGCATACGCTTGAAATCCATACGTTACCCCTGCGATTTGGAGATGTCACCACAGTGGTCATGAACGTGCAATGTAGTTGAAAACGTTGCTGGGCACCAACTTTCTTAACAATTTGAACCCGCTTATACTACAAAAGTTACCACGTGACTTCAGCCAAATAGTTTCTAACTGTTGTGGTTACTGTCAGATAAAAGTAATAATGAGCTAGTTGTGCTTGGACAACAGTGGTGCTTTACTGTATTAAAAGTACAGTAATTTAGTACCTGCATATAGAACTGACCACTTAGTTATTTTTTATTTATGGTCCTATTTGTAACAGTTTACTTTCAAAATATTTCATACAAGGTGGTTAAGTTTTAAGTCCATACAGTGGACAAATTTTATCAGCAGTACCGCATGCTGTACAATCAATGTTACTTCTCCTAGAAAGCATGGTGTTCCACTATTCGTGTATATCTCGGCTGGGCTTCTCGACCTCGACGACTGTACATGTCAAAGAGTTTGCCAAGTGTAACTACATACTCCCCCATAACTCTAAATTTTGTCGAGGCATAATAATAATTGGCAGTAAGGACCAGTTACAAAACCCTTTTTTATGAAGTGCTCATTAATCAGGAACCTAACAATTCTGTACATAAACGATGACAGCAACCACTTCTCCACACATTGAACGATTAGGTTGTACTAATAAAAGCATTATTATAATCAGACTCTTTTTTTTGAAAGTAAACACAATGCATAAATAGTCTTACCAGTCCTTGATTCAATATTGTAGCTAAACTATCACTGAAGGCCAGAGCCATTTACAAATGCCATGTGAATTCCCGGAAAGCGCTAAGTAGCTTGATATAAATTGGGGATGTCTGAAAAAAAGCAAAAAGCCTACGTTTATGTTGAGCAGAAGTCCAAGTGAACATGCATGCATATGTTAATGAACTAGTTCCCTGTAACATGTGGTGCAACAGCTCTAGCTTAAAAGCTTCAGGCGGCTTTTATGCTGCTCCAAAAAGATTTTAGTTGCACCACAAGCTCCGGATATGCCTTTCATGAGTCATGTCGATGTGCCTGTTGAGTCTTTAAAAAAACAAGTTTGAAGGGGATGCTAAAAATTTTTTGAAGGGGTGAGTAGCAGAGAGAAATATTTATTAAAGTCTTCAATTTTATTATGTTAGCTCTGAGGCTTGCAGGTATGTTAAATGAGCATGGTCACATGAGTAACACCTCATAGGTTAATAATTTTTTGGTTGACAGCAAGGTATGCACGAGACAGGATTATGTAAATTGCAGAAGTAGAAGTAATGAAGTTGTCGAAAAGACTTTGTTAAAAGTGCATTTACAGGCTTCACGCAGAATTTGCTTTCTATCAGGGTGAATTTACTTTTGCTGATGCTTCCGATGGCATCATTGCACTTCATAAGCACTGGTTTTATGCACTGCACGTGACGATCTTGTTTTTTCAAGGTTCATGTACTGATTAAAAAGTATAGGATTAAGAAACTTTCATGCTGTCTCAAGGTATAATCAGGCTCACCATAGAGGTAATTGGTGACATTTTAGTGAGTTGTATGTGGGAGGTCTGTGTACATAACATCATAGTAATCTTGCAATGCTGTAGCTTTATTTGTGTAACAAGTGAAGCTTTTTTTTTCTGTTAAAAATTTCTGCCAAGCAAACAAGTTCCAACAGTAGGATTTGCCCTTGGGTAAAGCAGGTGGTAAGAGTGAGCTTATTCAGAAGCCCTTCAAGAGTACCCACTGAAGGAATTAGTACCTATAGGGCAAAAATTCCAGTGCACCAAGAAGAGAAGGACGGTGCAGGTTAACATTTGAGGAGGGTATCTTCTGGACATCATCCTTCTCTAGTCACAAGCTTGTATGGCCAATGTTTAGCAGACTCCTACTAACATAAACTAGATATAAATGTTGCTTTTCTATTGCAAGATGACACACCATATACCTTTTGAGAGTCTCCTCACCACAAGCCCTTACATTAGCCTAAAAATATTTTTTCTACGGTGCCCTTTCTTTGTCCTAAACAGTTGTCTCAAGCAACAATATGCACATTGTGATTGTCTAGCTGGTGACCACAGAGACTGCTCCAGCCATCACGATGTATACTCCACTCAAAATGTGAGACACTGCAAAATCATAGTCCAGTGTGCGTGCATAGGACTTTGAACATGTAAGCAGTGACCACTTGTCTTGTGTTCTCTGCACTGGCGCATGCTTGTCGCACACCTGTTAAGAATGCGACAGTGAAATTACTTCTGCCAATGCTGTCTAAGAGGTAAGACTGTGTACACCCTTAGGAACACCATGGTGGAGCGAGCAGAGGTTCATATCAAATGTATAAAACTAGCAACACCATGGTGATATAAGCACACTTGCATTAATTCATTACATTTTTATTGAGGCAGACATCACATAGCTAAGCCTAGTTATGATCTTTTTTCGTTATTGTCTACATAGTTTTACCGTTGGTCACAGCACAGGAAGAAAAAGTTCTCTGTGGGAGCACCATATTTTAAGCTTGCATGACTCTAATGAAGCACTGTGCGAACAGATACATTGAAAATGTCAATACTTCGGGTCCTATAAATGGTGAACTGGTTGTCACATTCAGCCGGTGATCCTGCAGGAGCTTTAGCATATACTCTAAAGTCATTTTGCATCAACAATGCCACATACAATAGTTTAACAATGGTTGTTAATGGACAAGATGATGAATAGCTTCAGGGAGGTAATTAAGCTAAGGGGAAAACTTATAGATGCCTAAGCACCACTGAAAAAATGAAAAAGCACAGAAAAAGAGCGCCAGTCGTAGCTGAACTACAGAAAATATTTACACTTCACCACACATTCGCGTCGTCTAGAATTTTCCCTATTAATGTTATACCAGCCTGCCCAGCAACAAGTACTTCTAAGGTAATAAAGTGCAGAATGACACTTGCATAAGACAGGAAACACAGGACGCGAGTTAACTGCCATCTATCTTTGTTTGTGCAGGGTGCCTACCAACCTGGGAAAGTCGGGGAATTGGGGCCTTGCTGAAAAACTGGAGGAACTTTGGTAGAACCTGGCTAATTCATAGATACTGGCGGCAGTCTGTGCCACCATCACAAAAATAAGCATTACCCTTGATCAATACTCAAAAAGTCACTCCTTCGACTGCAACTACAGTGAACAGCTAGAAGAGGCCTAAAAAAGGCAATGCATAACTGTTTCTTCTTAGTGTACAAACAAAAAGATACACCGACCAAAATAACACGAAGTTTATTGATGTTTTGGCACCTGATATTGTTCTGAATGACAGCCATAAGAAAGGTACATCGTATTTAAGTATGACTAGGTGCATGATGTAAGCACCAAAAGTATATGGTCAGCGTTCCATAAATCTTATTGAGGATATGTGCAGCTGTGTGAATGTGCAGAGATTCCAGGTGCTGGCATGATGCAAGCTTGTTTTCTTCGACCAGAACACGGTTGCTTGACCAGTCAATTTGAAAGCCTGTATATTCCACACGTTCAGCGAGGGCATTCAAGGCCACCCATGATTTGGTGACTTCATTTTGAACTGTTGTGTTGTTTAACTCTTTCATTGAAATCACAGCTCTCATAGACTGACATGTTGTCATACTCGTGGCAGACTACAGTGTAAAGAAGACTACAGAAATTTCCGCTCGGCAGCTTATTCTTCCCACTGACTAAAGCATTCCTTAGCTTCCATGTTGGTACATGCACTATTTTGATGTATGTTACTTCTACATATCACATAGCATATCTGACTTTCCAAGCACAGCATTTCTCACATTGGTAAATTTGTGCATATTTGTCATGGCCACAAATTCGGCTTGGCTTGAAGGCCTTTTAGTTAGGTGCTTATGTTAGAACTGCCATCACAAGAGGTTTGCTGGGCTACCTCACAGAATTTCCTTACGTGCAGTGTTGTTTGGCATTTCAGCTTCAATGGAGCGACACCAGGTGCTGTTTGTCTACATGACTTTGTGTGAGCTGATGCCGACCTCATTGCATGCGAGGAGTTCTGAAATGCTGCCAACATCAGAAGTACATGCCACAGTGGAAAAGTAAGAAGTGTATGAACTGGTCTCCAGATTTGGTAGGCAAATCAATAAGGCTGCGCTCTATCTGCAATAGATGGCACAATACGTAGTGAGCTGTGCACCAGGGTCTCACTGGCTTGCCATATGCGTATATAAGGAAAGCGCAGCTGAACCATTGAGGGCAATAATATGGGTTTGTTGACATTTTTTTTTGCCTTTGTCGAAGTTCTTGCAATCATCTCCTCATGCTGTGAAAGTATAAACGAATGTAGGCTGTCGCCACAGGCATGGCGGTCATGCACAGATACCTATGCGCGCACACCAGTCACATGAAAATGTCTGAAAAATCAACATCATTATCATCATCATCAGCCTGACTACGTCCACTGCAGGACAAAGGCCTCTCCCATGTTCCGCCAGTTAACCCGGTCCTGTGCTTGCTGCTGCCAATTTATACCCGCAAACTTCTTAATCTCGTCTGCCCACCTAACCTTCCGTCTCCCCCTAACCCGCTTGCCTTCTCTTGGAATCCAGTTAGTTACCCTTAACGACCAGCGGTTATTCTGTCTACGCACTACATGCCCGGCCCATGTCCATTTCTTCTTCTTGATTTCAGCTATGATATCCTTAACCCCCGTTTGTTCCCTAATCCGCTCTGCTCTCTTCTTGTCTCTTAAGGTTACACCTACCATTCTTCTTTCCATTGCTCGCTGCGTCGTCCTCAATTTAAGCTGAACCCTCTTTGTAAGTCTCCCGGTTTCTGCTCTGTAGCTAAGTACCGGCAAGATACAGCTGTTATATACCTTCCTCTTGAGGGATAGTGGCAATCTACCTGTCATAATTTGAGAGTGCTTGCCAAATGTGCTCCACCCCATTCTTACTCTTCTAGTTACTTCAATCTCATGGTTCAGCTCCGCGGTTATTACTTGCCCTGAGTAGACATAGTCTTTTACAACTTGAAGTGCACTATTACCTATCTCGAAGCTCTGCTCTTTTTCGAGGTTGTTGTACATTACTTTCGTTTTCTGCAGATTCATTTTAAGACCCACCTTTCTGCTCTCCTTGTCTAACTCCGTAATCATGAAATGCAATTCGTCCCCTGAGTTACTCAGCAATGCAATGTCATCGGCGAAGCGCAGGTTACTAAGGTACTTTCTATTAACTATTATCCCTAACTGTTCCCATTCTAGGCTTCTGAAAACCTCCTGTAAGCACGCGGTAAATAGCATTGAAAAATCAACATACACATTTGTATAATAGGCATCTGCAACGTGTATGCCCCACTAGAGGGATGGTTTTGTTCCGTAGCACAATGAAGCTATAGGGAGAGTCAAAGCTGGTTTTTATTTTGCTTTTGTTTTTAATTGAATATTGGAATTTAGTTTCTATTATCTAGACGTGTACTCTGTCAACACTCAAAACGTACTTACGTACGTCGACAACTGTAGGCTGCGGTACCCGCACTTACTTTTTTAAGGGCCTGTGATGCAGTGGTTTCTGTCATCTTGAGTTGTAAAATAGCGCCTGTACATTCTAGCAGGACCAGTGGTTTAGCTGGACTCACATTACTCACATACTCAAGCAATTTTTGTTACAAATATATTTTCTAACTTTGCCAATTGTGTCATTGCTTATGTGAGCATGCATGAGGCACCACAGCACAGTACATCACATCACATAAGCTGCACAGACTACATGAAACAAAACTATGGTTAACTAAGACAGTAAAATACATGCAATACCTAAAAATAAGCGGTAGCGACGCTCTATTCAAAACCTCGGCATAACCAAATGCTTCACTGCGCTTAGCATCTTGGCATTTAATGCAATGTTTTCTCACATTGGTCGGGTATGCCAGGCAGGGAACTTTACCGGCACAGTGTCCCTTGAGAATTTCCCCCTTTGCAGCATGTTCCTGAGAACGTGTTCATTGTAGTGTGTTGTTCATTCTTTGCACAAGCATTTGAGCTCGAAATGTTTTTTGCAGGCAAAGTAAGTTGAATGAAGGACCTGATTGTTCATGAGGACTGCTCGCCTCCACTTGTCCAGAAGATCACCATCTTTTGTTGCACAAAACAAGGAAAACTTTTTTCTCACACCTTATACCCCAGTGTGTATTGCAGCAGGGTACAAAACGTTTTCTCCCAATTATGAACTGCAGACTGCGACGCATTCTTATGAAACGATGTGTTAAATAACTGGGCAGCAACTGATGCTACTTATCATTGAAACCCAACAATTACAGCGAGAGCGTGTCACACTCTTTTCACAGTGCTCCCACGTAGTCTTCTTTACATTATCTTTTTGAATGTGGTGCTGCATGCTTTGTTCTTGCATAGCAGACGCCCTTTCGTGGAGAGAGCACTTGCTTGCCAGGCAGTGCTATGAGAGCTTGCACACCAGCTGTCAAACTCACCATAAAATTATCTAAACAAGTGTCACGTTGGCCAATGAGAGCTGTGTGAAGTGCCGCATAAGGTATACAACATGTGCAGAGAGTACGCACAATGACTTTCAATAGAAGCAACAGCTCGCATTGATGCCGCCGACGTACGACGGCGATGTTGCCGACGGCCAATATTAGTGTTTGGGGAGGCATATAGCTGATACATTTTTTGGTGCACATAATTTATAGCTGATACATTCAAACGGCAGTAGTTAATTCGTTAAGTGGTTAGATGCACCAGCCATGTTTTGCAGGTACGCCTTGTGGTGTCTGACATACAAACTATACCGCTGAAATAACTATCTAGCAAATTAATGAACTAGCATGCCACCATAAGCGATTCCTTCACAAGAGCTCCAGTCGTGGATATAAATCTTCACATTAATTAGCGCGAAGACCTTCACGCGAAATTGCACGTCTACGTGAGGTTCCTAAACGATGAACACACTCATTGACTCAGTAGGTCATGTCTACAGTGTTAAAGCAGGCTTTAAATTAAGGAAGCCTTGACATAACCCATACTCGTAGTGATAGACTTGCAACTTAAATCGCAAAGTGGAGTGAAAAATGTCTGTCTGAAATTCTGACTTGATTAATTTTATTGATTGATATGTGAGGTTTAACATCCCAAAACCACCCTATGATTATGAGAGACGCCGTAGTGGAGGGCTCCGGAAATTTAGACCACCTGGGGTTCTTTAACGTGCACCCAAATCCAAGCACACGGGCCTACAACATTTCCGCCTCCATCGGAAATGCAGCCGCTGCAGCCAGGATTCGATCCCATGACCTGTGGGTCAGCAGCCAAGTACCTTAGCCACTAGACCACCGCGGCGGCGCTGCCTGAAATTCTTAATTCTGATTCTATGCAACCGTGTCTTTTGTCGCAACTCGTTACACTTAACAGATGGCATCATGAAATGCTTTCGGTCGACATGAACAGGCACCGATGGCATCCAACAGCAAGGTCATTCTAGGGTGAAAGGTATTTCGCAGCTCAATGCGCACTAAAGGACAAGTGCATATCCAAAAAACAGATGCATTATTCACCATCGAATCCGTGCTTCTAAAGCAAAGTTGGTAATCGAGAGCGGCTGTAAACAAACGAGAGCTGCGAGCAGTCCCACGTGACAGCATCTGGCCAAAACCAACTCGGCGCCAGCCTCGGAGAGGTTCGAGGAGAGAGAAAGAGGGAAGTGTGCTTTTAACCACATATATTGTGACTTAACGAAGTTGCAGGGGTGTTCGCACACCTCTCCTATTGGGCGCAAAGAAAAATGAGTATGACAACAAGAGTGAGGAAAGCCGCAAACAAGTTTGGGTGAAGTTGTTGATGCTTTTAACAACGCTCGCACATTCTTTAGCACCCACGACTGTGACGAAGCTATGCAAAGCGTACTAAGCGGTCAGCCATCAAACTCCTTCAAAGCAATGTAATTATATGAAACACAACAAGGTCTCCAACAACCTTAAATAAATTTTAATTGTGCTGTGTAATTGCAAGATTTGCATATTTTTCAGTTCTCGCTGCAAAGAAATTGTGACAACGAATAGAGATTAGGGGCTCGTCTGTACAGCAGTTGCAATAGTTGAAAAAAAAGCTATGAAATTTTTGTGCACAGACATTTGTGGTGTCTCACATATCATGTTACTAAATTCATGTTTCTATAGAGCTTGTGTGGGTTCCGGCTCACTCACAGGTAGCAGGCAACATCATCGCTGACTACCATGCCTGAGAAATGTTAACCTGGGCCGAGCAAGAACCGCAAGAGGTACTGCACCCGGGTACCGGCATTCGGGACATTACCCGGTTACGCCAAAAGGAATGGTGCAAACTGCCAGAACCGCAGCCCAAACTGGCCAGGCAACAGCAGACGATCCCACATTTAGTGCAGGGAGGATCGCTTAAGCATCGCGTCCTATTTACTAATTTTGTTTCCTTCCTCACATCAAACTCCTTATTTTACTTCTTTTTCCGCATGGGTTTTGCAAGAACTACTCATGCGAAACAACACTAATATTGTTTAACCATAACATTTCCTCTACTTTTGACAAAGGCCATATTATTCACTGTATATTTTAAAATTTTGCTAAAGCTCCCGACAAGGTGTCTCATCGCTTACTAGTTCTCCAACTTAGTATTCTTAACATTGACCCTAGCATCTTGAACTGGATAACCATACTCAATTTGCAACTTGATGCTGCATCCCCTTGTTGTGATGTAAAGTCGGGCGTCCCTCAAGGCTCTGTTCTCAGCTCATTGTTATTTCTATTTTATATTAATGACTTACCTACAGTAATTATTACTCCCAATAAACAATTCGCTGATTGTGTTTTATGCCATGAAATCACTAATCAGCATGATAACTCTATTCTTCAATCTGAATTGAATAACATATAAAGCAACTGCTCGCAACGGCTTATGTTCTTAAATCCCACTATAAATGCTAAATCATGCATTTATTGGATCGCCCTGACTCGAGAAAATCTTTCAGCTATGCCATCAATAACATCAAACTCGAGTAGGTAACATGATATAAATACCTCGGAATTCAGATTGCCAATAACCTTTCTTAGCATGCACACATTGAATACATCAATAACAATGCTAACAGATCTGCTGCAGTGGCGTACCAATTCTTTCGTGAGTGGGCGGGCAAGCCTACCTCACTCGTCACCAGTGATATATATATATATATATATATATATATATATATATATATATATATGGCACAACGGGAGCGTTGTCAACAAGGATAAATATATTTATTTCCCAACAATTTCGGGAGGGGTCCTCATGTATATATATATATATATATATATATATATATATATATATATATATATATATATATATATATATATATATATATATATATATATATATATATATATATATATGGCACAACGGGAGCGTTGTCAACAAGGATAAATATATTTATTTCCCAACAATTTCGGGAGGGGTCCTCCCTTCATCAGGGGATGAGTTATACTGACATGAGCTTCCAAACTTCGTTGCTGCCGCGTCCCTCTCGCCTTGAAAGATGTTTGCGAGAGTAAGAGGGAACTAGAAAAAGGAAAAAAAACAAAAAGGGGAAGAAAAAAGACGAAAAAAAAAGAAAAGAAAAAAAGTAAAAAAGACGAAGAACCACTGTCAACACTGAGAACGAAGCCAACTGTCCGTCTACATCCCCATACGGTTCATATCACGTGCTGTTCAGTTCTTGACGTGTGTCGGGCCACCCAAGATTGTCGCCGCGGTGCCGGGAGGGTCCGTGACGGCGTGCGTAAAGAAAGGGGTTTCCCCGTAATGGGTCGGTCGGCGGGCGGCGTGCGTAAAGGAAGGGTTTCTTGTTAATGGGTCGGTCGGCTATTTACCTTTATTCTTCGTCCGTTTCCCTTCAATAGTCATGAAGTGGTAGGCGAACGTAAACACTTTGTATGTGCATGTGGAAAAAAGAAAAAAAAGAAAGAAAAAGAGAAAAAGGAAAAAATAAGAAAGGACAGTGTACACGTACGAGTCAGTCAGAAAAAAGCATGGTCTCCAGCTATCAATCTTTGTCACAAATTTTCTCCTGGCTTACTTCTCGGAGGCAGTTGAGTTTTCCGGGGTCCTCGTTGATGCCGGCTACTAATGCACAAAATTCGAAAATAAAATATGCCTCACGCTGTTCGCGCTCGCGTCTGTTTGAGAAACCGGACTGCAAAAGAGTTACGCTGATATTTTCAAAACTGTGGTTTGGCAGGCGCAGATGTCTAGATAAAGGTAGCTTCGGCAGTGAAGTGGCGTAGTACCGGTGATTATTGAACCGCAGCCGAAATGGCGTGTCTGTTTGGCCGATAAATTCTTGTCCGCAGATGTTGCAATGTAGCATGTATATTACGTTACTGGAGTCACAATTAAGGCTTTCAGTTATGCAGAATTTGAAATCCGAGAAGTTCGCTTTGGATTCACGTGTTGTGACCATCTGTGGCCATACCTTGCATCGAGCTTTTCCGCAGGGATGGCACCCTGATTGAATTTTGGGGGTGTTTGTTTTTGCTCTGACAAGAATGTCCTTCGGATTTTTATCCCGGCGGTGCACCACGTGAGGTGGCTTCACGAAAATGAAAGTTAGTCGTTTGCTTTGCCTGATTATGTTGAAATGGCGGGAAAGTATGTTGTTGATTCGTGGCGCTGATGAGGAGTAAGTTAGTACAAGGTTCGTTTGGGAAGTCGTTTTAGATACTCTGTTTGGCCCCTTAATTATATCATTCCTGTTCACGTTGCGAGCACGTAGTATGACATCGTCAATAATGTCTTCCGGATAATTTTTTTTTCGATAAGGAATGCTTTAGGTGTTCCGCGTGTCTGTCAAATTCCCGCATATCGGTGAATATTCTTCGTTACCGGCAGGCCTGAGAATATGGAATACCCGTTTTGCAATGCTTTGGGTGGCTGCTGTTGAAATGTAGGTACATTTGACGGTCTGTAGGCTTTTTGTAAAGGTTTGTTGACAAGCGGTCATTTTCGACCATGACAGTGACGTCCAAAAAGTTAACGCTAGTTTTGGA
The DNA here is from genome assembly GCA_013436015.1 of Rhipicephalus annulatus. Taxonomy (NCBI): domain Eukaryota; kingdom Metazoa; phylum Arthropoda; class Arachnida; order Ixodida; family Ixodidae; genus Rhipicephalus; species Rhipicephalus annulatus. The sequence continues at coordinate 158,949 of WOVY01004367.1, forward strand.
AATTTTGTGCGTGAGTTTTATTGACGGGTGGCATTTGTTAAAATCCTCTATGAAGCGGAAAAGACTTACTTCATCATGGTTCTATATAATAAAAATATTGTCTAAGTATCTTCTGTAGTAGAAAGGTTTCAAGGTGCGTCCCTCAATGAATGGGATTTCAAGTGAAGCCATAAAGGTGCTCGCGAAGTTTGGGGCCATTTTCGTGCCCATTGCAGTGCCACTGCCCTGAAGGAAATGCTTGCCGTTGAACTCAAAATGGTTATTATTTAGTACAAGTTCAAGAAGTGTAAACAGTACCTCGCCACTTACACTAGTTGATGAGTCATATTTTACATATTCAGAAACCAAAGCCGCTATTCCGTCATGGTGGAGTATGTTGGTGTACAGTGAGCAGACGTTCATGGTCACCAGAAAACTACCGCCTGGGATGTCGAGACTTGACGTTTCGCAGATGAAGTGGTTTGTGTCCTTTAGGTAATAGGGAAAATTTGGGGGGATGTGTTTTATTAAGGAATTGATGAATTCTGATATATTTTCTGTTGATGTGCTGTTACTGGATGCTATCGGACGTCCCGGATTACCTGCCTTGTGTATTTTGGGGAGCAAATAGAATCGACCGGGAACAGAATGGGCCAGTAACATTGCTTTTAACATTTTGCCGGTAATTTTCTCGTCCCGGCGGAGATTGTTTAGGGTTACTTTTATCTCCCTTTCAAATTCGGGAGTCGGGTCCGTTGGAAGTTCTTTGTAGAATTTTGTGTCTGATAGCTGTCGTTCCCCTTCCTTTAAGTAGTCCGACGTGTTTAGAATTACTATGCAGCCCCTTTTATCAGCCGGTTTGATAGTAATTCCAGTGTTTTTTCGTAGTTCATTGAGTGCCCTTCGTTCTGACTTTATGTGTTGTTTTGAAATGGCCGATTTTTTTCATACGCTCTGATGATATCTTTTTGAACTGCTGATATATACATATCGAGGTGTTTGTCCCTCTGCTCACCCGGACACCATGATTTGTCACCACCAATCACTCTATTCTCGTCCGTACAGACCTTGCGATCATGAAAGTATTCACGGAGGCGGAGATTACGCGCAAAGTTATCGAGGTCTTGGTACAGTTCAAATTCATTGAATCTACCGGATGATGGACAAAAGGTCAAGCCTCTCGACAAAAGTTGAAGCTGAGCGGGTGTGAGTGTTGTGTTTGACAGATTGAGGACATTTTTCTCGTAAGTTTTCGGCTGCTCTTGGCTATCACGTGGCACGGGAGTGTCAGCGTCATATTCGAGAGTAAGGATGTTTTGATTAGGATTGCACTGTAGTTTTGAGTTCCCATTTTTCTCCTCAAAGTTAGGCTGTGGTACGGGTGGTCCCTGTCGTTCTTGTACGGCCTCATTCCTATTTTCCTGTTGCAGAGCAGTGAAGCTACTGCAGTCCCGCTTGAATTTTCTATTTTTTACTACTCAAATTTCGCCTCTCTTCTTTAGTTCATATCTTTTCAGTTCTCTTGCCTCATGCTCTCCGAGATTAGATACCAATTTCTGCGTGGCCTCCGTGACACTGTATTTGGCGTCCTTACGCTCACTATGGTCCGCAATGAGCCGAGTCAGTTGCAAGGACGCTTCTAGTAACATTTTCCCCACTTCCCCCTTTCTGCTTCACTTAGTGTAGACATTGAGGGGTTGCAGGCTAGGCGGAGGCCCTTAGGTGCAATTTCGTGAGATAGATATTTGGTTAGTTGTTCCGCGTGTTTTTCGTATTGCACCCGCTTTTCAATGATTTTCCTAATCGATAGAAATGAGTGGGACCATGCGTGTTTAAGACTGCCCATACCTTTTGTTTCCCCGTGTCATTTGAAAGCCGACGCCTTGGTCTTCGCCGCATTCGTCCGCCTGGTGTTGTAAGGCCTCGCTCTTTGGAGTGGCGACGTCGTCACTGCTGGGACCCTGGATGGCTCTTTGTGTCCCTCGGCTCCCTGTTGTTGAGTGGGTTTGGCACTGGAGTTTGCCGTGCAAGCCGTTGCCGCCGATCTATGACTCACTGGTGGGACTCGCTGGCTCGCTGGCCTCGCTAGTGGTAGTGGCGACATCGTCACTGCTGGTGCCCTGGATAGCTCTGTGTGTCGCTCGGATCCTTGTTGTTGAGTGGGCTTGGCACTGGAGTTGTCCGTGCAAGCGATTGCCGCCGATCTCCATGCCGCCGACGTCCATCGCAGCTGCACCCTCGTGTGCTGTGCCAGCAGCGTGACTCCCTCGAAGCTTGCATGTAAGCCGTCAGCAGCCAGGAAGCGTGCTGACGGCTTCAACAACAAGGAGCCCCTCAACAACAAGGAGCCGAGCGACACACAGAGCTATCCAGGGCACCAGCAGTGACGATGTCGCCACTACCACCAGCGAGGCCAGCGAGCCAGCCAGTCCCACCAGTGAGTCAGAGATCGGCGGCAACGGCTTGCACGGCAAACTCCAGTGCCAAACCCACTCAACAACAGGGAGCCGAGGGACACAAAGAGCCATCCAGGGTCCCAGCAGTGACGACGTCGCCACTCCCAAGAGCGAGGCCTTACAACACCAGGCGGACGAATGCGGCGAATACCAAGGCGGCGGCTTCCAAATGACACGGGGAAACAAAAGGTACGGGCAGTCTTAAACACGCATGGTCCCACTCAGTTCTATCGATTAGGAAAATCATTGAAAAGCGGGTGCAATACGAAAAACACGCGAAACAACTAACCAAATATCTATCTCACGAAATTGCACCTAAGGGCCTCCGCCTAGCCTGCAACCCCTCAATGTCTACACTAAGTGAAGCAGAAAGGGGGAAGTGGGTAAAATGTTACTAGAAGCGTCCTTGCAACTGACTCGGGTCATTGCGGACCATAGTGAGCGTAAGGACGCCAAATACAGTGTCACGGAGGCCACGCAGAAATTGGTATCTAATCTCGGAGAGCATGAGGCAAGAGAACTGGAAAGATATGAACTAAAGAAGAGAGGCGAAATTTCAGTAGTAAAAAATAGAAAATTCAAGCGGGACTGCAGTAGCTTCACTGCTCTGCAACAGGAAAATAGGAATGAGGCCGTACAAGAACGCCAGGGACCACCCGTACCACAGCCTAACTTTGAGGAGAAAAATGGGAACTCAAAACTACAGTGCAATCCTAATCAAAACATCCTTACTCTCGAATATGACGCTGACACTCCCGTGCCACGTGATAGCCAAGAGCAGCCGAAAACTTACGAGAAAAATGTCCTCAATCTGTCAAACACAACACTCACACCCGCTCAGCTTCAACTTTTGTCGAGAGGCTTGACCTTTTGTCCATCATCCGGTAGATTCAATGAATTTGAACTGTACCAAGACCTCGATAACTTTGCGCGTAATCTCCGCCTCCGTGAATACTTTCATGGTCGCAAGGTCTGTACGGACGAGAATAGAGTGATTGGTGGTGACAAATCATGGTGTCCGGGTGAGCAGAGGGACAAACACCTCGATATGTATATATCAGCAGTTCAAAAAGATATCATCAGAGCGTATGAAAAAAAATCGGCCATTTCGAAACAACATATAAAGTCAGAACGAAGGGCACTCGATGAACTACGAAAAAACACTGGAATTACTATCAAACCGGCTGATAAAAGGGGCTGCATAGTAATTCTAAACACGTCGGACTACTTAAAGGAAGGGGAACGACAGCTATCAGACACAAAATTCTACAAAGAACTTCCAACGGACCCGACTCCCGAATTTTAAAGGGAGATAAAAGTAACCCTAAACAATCTCCGCCGGGACGAGAAAATTACCGGCAAAATGTTAAAAGCAATGTTACTGGCCCATTCTGTTCCCGGTCGATTCTATTTGCTCCCCAAAATACACAAGGCAGGTAATCCGGGACGTCCGATAGCATCCAGTAACAGCACATCAACAGAAAATATATCAGAATTCATCAATTCCTTAATAAAACACATCCCCCCAAATTTTCCCTATTACCTAAAGGACACAAACCACTTCATCTGCGAAACGTCAAGTCTCGACATCCCAGGCGGTAGTTTTCTGGTGACCATGAACGTCTGCTCACTGTACACCAACATACTCCACCATGACGGAATAGCGGCTTTGGTTTCTGAATATGTAAAATATGACTCATCAACTAGTGTAAGTGGCGAGGTACTGTTTACACTTCTTGAACTTGTACTAAATAATAACCATTTTGAGTTCAACGGCAAGCATTTCCTTCAGGGCAGTGGCACTGCAATGGGCACGAAAATGGCCCCAAACTTCGCGAGCACCTTTATGGCTTCACTTGAAATCCCATTCATTGAGGGACGCACCTTGAAACCTTTCTACTACAGAAGATACTTAGACAATATTTTTATTATATAGAACCATGATGAAGTAAGTCTTTTCCGCTTCATAGAGGATTTTAACAAATGCCACCCGTCAATAAAACTCACGCACAAAATTTCCAAAACTAGCGTTAACTTTTTGGACGTCACTGTCATGGTCGAAAATGACCGCTTGTCAACAAACCTTTACAAAAAGCCTACAGACCGTCAAATGTACCTACATTTCAACAGCAGCCACCCAAAGCATTGCAAAACGGGTATTCCATATTCTCAGGCCTGCCGGTAACGAAGAATATTCACCGATATGCGGGAATTTGACAGACACGCGGAACACCTAAAGCATTCCTTATCGAAAAAAAAATTATCCGGAAGACATTATTGACGATGTCATACTACGTGCTCGCAACGTGAACAGGAATGATATAATTAAGGGGCCAAACAGAGTATCTAAAACGACTTCCCAAACGAACCTTGTACTAACTTACTCCTCATCAGCGCCACGAATCAACAACATACTTTCCCGCCATTTCAACATAATCAGGCAAAGCAAACGACTAACTTTCATTTTCGTGAAGCCACCTCACGTGGTGCACCGCCGGGATAAAAATCCGAAGGACATTCTTGTCAGAGCAAAAACAAACACCCCCAAAATTCAATCAGGGTGCCATCCCTGCGGAAAAGCTCGATGCAAGGTATGGCCACAGATGGTCACAACACGTGAATCCAAAGCGAACTTCTCGGATTTCAAATTCTGCATAACTGAAAGCCTTAATTGTGACTCCAGTAACGTAATATACATGCTACATTGCAACATCTGCGGACAAGAATATATCGGCCAAACAGACACGCCATTTCGGCTGTGGTTCAATAATCACCGGTACCACGCCACTTCACTGCCGAAGCTACCTTTATCTAGACATCTGCGCCTGCCAAACCACAGTTTTGAAAATATCAGCGTAACTCTTTTGCAGTCCGGTTTCTCAAACAGACGCGAGCGCGAACAGCGTGAGGCATATTTTATTTTCAAATTTCGTGCATTAGTAGCCGGCATCAACGAGGACCCCGGAAAACTCAACTGCCTCCGAGAAGTAAGCCAGGAGAAAATTTGTGACAAAGATTGATAGCTGGAGACCATGCTTTTTTCTGACTGACTCGTATGTGTACACTGTCCTTTCTTATTTTTTTCCTTTTTTTCTCTTTTTCTTTCTTTTTTTTTCTTTTTTCCACATGCACATACAAAGTGTTTACGTTCGCCTACCACTTCATGACTATTGAAGGGAAACGGACGAAGAATAAAGGTAAATAGCCGACCGACCCATTAACAAAGACCCTTCCTTTACGCACGCCGCCCGCCGCCCGCCGACCGACCCATTACGGGGAAACCCCTTTCTTTACGCACGCCGTCACGGACCCTCCCGGCACCGCGGCGACAATCTTGGGTGGCCCGACACACGTCAAGAACTGAACAGCACGTGATATGAACCGTATGGGGATGAAGACGGACAGTTGGCTTCGTTCTCAGTGTTGACAGTGGTTCTTCCTCTTTTTTACTTTTTTTCTTTTCTTTCTTTTTTCGTCTTTTTTCTTCCCCTTTTTGTTTTTTTTTCCTTTTTCTAGTTCCCTCTTACTCTCGCAAACATCTTTCAAGGCGAGAGGGACGCGGCAGCAACGAAGTTTGGAAGCTCATGTCAGTATAACTCATCCCCTGATGAAGGGAGGACCCCTCCCGAAATTGTTGGGAAATAAATATATTTATCCTTGCTGACAACGCTCCCGTTGTGCCATATATATATATATATATATATATATATATATATATATATATATATATATATATATATATATATATATATATATCCTGGTGACGAGTGAGGTAGGCTTGCCCGCCCACTCACGAAAGAATTGGTACGCCAATGCAGACAGATCTGTTAGCATTGTTATTGATGTATTCAATGTGTGCATGCTAAGAAAGGTTATTGGCAATCTGAATTCCGAGGTATTTATATCATGTTACCTACTCGAGTTTGATGTTATTGATGGCATCCTGACAGATTTTCTTGAGTCAGGGCGATCCAATAAATGCATGATTTAGCATTTATAGTGGGATTTAAGAACATAAGCCGTTGCGAGCAGTTGCTTTATATGTTATTCAATTCAGATTGAAGAATAGAGTTATCATGCTGATTAGTGATTTCATGGCATAAAACACAATCAGCGAATTGTTTATTGGGAGTAATAATTACTGTAGGTAAGTCATTAATATAAAATAGAAATAACAATGAGCTGAGAACAGAGCCTTGAGGGACGCCCGACTTTACATCACAACAAGGGGATGCAGCATCAAGTTGCAAATTGAGTATGGTTATCCAGTTCAAGATGCTAGGGTCAATGTTAAGAATACTAAGTTGGAGAACTAGTAAGCGATGAGACACCTTGTCGGGAGCTTTAGCAAAATTTTAAAATATACAGTGAATAATATGGCCTTTGTCAAAAGTAGAGGAAATGTTATGGTTAAACAATATTAGTGTTGTTTCGCATGAGTAGTTCTTGCAAAACCCATGCGGAAAAAGAAGTAAAATAAGGAGTTTGATGTGAGGAAGGAAACAAAATTAGTAAATAGGACGCGATGCTTAAGCGATCCTCCCTGCACTAAATGTGGGATCGTCTGCTGTTGCCTGGCCAGTTTGGGCTGCGGTTCTGGCAGTTTGCACCATTCCTTTTGGCGTAACCGGGTAATGTCCCGAATGCCGGTACCCAGGTGCAGTAGCTCTTGCGGTTCTTGCTCGGCCCAGGTTAACATTTCTCAGGCATGGTAGTCAGCGATGATGTTGCCTGCTACCTGTGAGTGAGCCGGAACCCACACAAGCTCTATAGAAACATGAATTTAGTAACATGATATGTGAGACACCACAAATGTCTGTGCACAAAAATTTCTTAGCTTTTTTTTCAACTATTGCAACTGCTGTACAGTCGAGCCCCTAATCTCTATTCGTTGTCACAATTTCTTTGCAGCGAGAACTGAAAAATATGCAAATCTTGCAATTACACAGCACAATTAAAATTTATTTAAGGTTGTTGGAGACCTTGTTCTGTTTCTTATAATTACATTGCTTTGAAGGAGTTTGATGGCTGACCGCTTAGTACGCTTTGCATAGCTTCGTCACAGTCGTGGGTGCTAAAGAATGTGCGAGCGTTGTTGAAAGCATCAACAACTTCACCCAAACTTGTTTGCGGCTTTCCTCACTCTTGTTGTCATACTCATTTTTCTTTGCGCCCAATAGGAGAGGTGTGCGAACACCCCTGCAACTTCGTTAAGTCACAATATATGTGGTTAAAAGCACACTTCCCTCTTTCTCTCTCCTCGAACCTCTCCGTGGCTGGCGCCGAGTTGGTTTTGGCCAGATGCTGTCACGTGGGACTACTCGCAGCTCTCGTTTGTTTACAGCCGCTCTCGATTACCAACTTTGCTTTAGAAGCACGGATTCGATGGTGAACAATGCATCTGTTTTTTGGATATGCACTTGTCCTTTAGTGCGCATTGAGCTGCGAAATACCTTTCACCCTAGAATGACCTTGCTGTTGGATGCCATCGGTGCCTGTTCATGTCGACCGAAAGCATTTCATGATGCCATCTGTTAAGTGTAACGAGTTGCGACAAAAGACACGGTTGCATAGAATCAGAATTAAGAATTTCAGGCAGCGCCGCCGCGGTGGTCTAGTGGCTAAGGTACTTGGCTGCTGACCCACAGGTCATGGGATCGAATCCTGGCTGCAGCGGCTGCATTTCCGATGGAGGCGGAAATGTTGTAGGCCCGTGTGCTTGGATTTGGGTGCACGTTAAAGAACCCCAGGTGGTCTAAATTTCCGGAGCCCTCCACTACGGCGTCTCTCATAATCATAGGGTGGTTTTGGGATGTTAAACCTCACATATCAATCAATAAAATTAATCAAGTCAGAATTTCAGACAGACATTTTTCACTCCACTTTGCGATTTAAGTTGCAAGTCTATCACTACGAGTATGGGTTATGTCAAGGCTTCCTTAATTTAAAGCCTGCTTTAACACTGTAGACATGACCTACTGAGTCAATGAGTGTGTTCATCGTTTAGGAACCTCACGTAGACTGTTAAAATGTTAAAAGCAGTGTTACCGGCCCATTTTGTTCCCGGTCGATTCTATTTGCTCCCCAAAATACACAAGGCAGGTAATCCGGGACGTCCGATAGCATCCAGTAACAGCACATCAACAGAAAATATATCAGAATTCATCAATTCCTTAATAAAACACATCCCCCCAAATTTTCCCTATTACCTAAAGGACACAAACCACTTCACTGCGAAACGTCAAGTCTCGACATCCCAGGCGGTAGTTTTCTGGTGACCATGAACGTCTGCTCACTGTACACCAACATACTCCACCATGACGGAATAGCGGCTATGGTTTCTGAATATGTAAAATATGACTCATCAACTAGTGTAAGTGGCGAGGTACTGTTTACACTTCTTGAACTTGTACTAAATAATAACCATTTTGAGTTCAACGGCAAGCATTTCCTTCAGGTCAGTGGCACTGCAATGGGCACGAAAATGGCCCCAAACTTCGCGAGCACCTTTATGGCTTCACTTGAAATCCCATTCATTGAGGGACGCACCTTGAAACCTTTCTACTACAGAAGATACTTAGACAATATTTTTATTATATAGAACCATGATGAAGTAAGTCTTTTCCGCTTCATAGAGGATTTTAACAAATGCCACCCGTCAATAAAACTCACGCACAAAATTTCCAAAACTAGCGTTAACTTTTTGGACGTCACTGTCATGGTCGAAAATGACCGCTTGTCAACAAACCTTTACAAAAAGCCTACAGACCATCAAATGTACCTACATTTCAACAGCAGCCACCCAAAGCATTGCAAAACGGGTATTCCATATTCTCAGGCCTGCCGGTAACGAAGAATATTCACCGATATGCGGGAATTTGACAGACACGCGGAACACCTAAAGCATTCCTTATCGAAAAAAAAATTATCCGGAAGACATTATTGACGATGTCATACTACGTGCTCGCAACGTGAACAGGAATGATATAATTAAGGGGCCAAACAGAGTATTTAAAACGACTTCCCAAACGAACCTTGTACTAACTTACTCCTCATCAGCGCCACGAATCAACAACATACTTTCCCGCCATTTCAACATAATCAGGCAAAGCAAACGACTAACTTTTATTTTCGTGAAGACACCTCACGTGGTGCACCGCCGGGATAAAAATCTGAAGGACATTCTTGTCAGAGCAAAAACAAACACCCCCAAAATTCAATCAGGGTGCCATCCCTGCGGAAAAGCTCGATGCAAGGTATGCCCACAGATGGTCACAACACGTGAATCCAAAGCGAACTTCTCGGATTTCAAATTCTGCATAACTGAAAGCCATAATTGTGACTCCAGTAACGTAATATACATGCTACATTGCAACATCTGCGGACAAGAATATATCGGCCAAACAGACACGCCATTTCGGCTGTGGTTCAATAATCACCGGTACCACGCCACTTCACTGCCGAAGCTACCTTTATCTAGACATCTGCGCCTGCCAAACCACAGTTTTGAAAATATCAGCGTAACTCTTTTGCAGTCCGGTTTCTCAAACAGACGCGAGCGCGAACAGCGTGAGGCATATTTTATTTTCAAATTTCGTGCATTAGTAGCCGGCATCAACGAGGACCCCGGAAAACTCAACTGCCTCCGAGAAGTAAGCCAGGAGAAAATTAGTGAAAAAGATTGATAGCTGGAGACCATGCTTTTTTCTGACTGACTCGTACGTGTACACTGTCCTTTCTTATTTTTTCCTTTTTTTCTCTTTTTCTTTCTTTTTTTCTTTTTTCCACATGCACATACAAAGTGTTTACGTTCGCCTACCACTTCATGACTATTGAAGGGAAACGGACGAAGAATAAAGGTAAATAGCCGACCGACCCATTAACAAAGACCCTTCCATTACGCACGCCGCCCGCCGCCCGCCGACCGACCCATTACGGGGAAACCCCTTTCTTTACGCACGCCGTCACGGACCCTCCCGGCACCGCGGCGACAATCTTGGGTGGCCCGACACACGTCAAGAACTGAACAGCACGTGATATGAACCGTATGGGGATGAAGACGGACAGTTGGCTTCGTTCTCAGTGTTGACAGTGGTTCTTCCTCTTTTTTACTTTTTTTCTTTTCTTTCTTTTTTCGTCTTTTTTCTTCCTCTTTTTGTTTTTTTTTCCTTTTTCTAGTTCCCTCTTACTCTCGCAAACATATCTGAATTCCAAGGTATTTATATCATGTTACCTACTCGAGTTTGATGTTATTGATGGCATAGCTGAAAGATTTTCTTGAGTCAGGGCGATCCAATAAATGCATGATTTAGCATTTATAGTGGGATTTAAGAACATAAGCCGTTGCGAGCAGTTGCTTTATATGTTATTCAAATCAGATTGAAGAATAGAGTTATCATGCTGATTAGTGATTTCATGGCATAAAACACAATCAGCGAATTGTTTATTGGGAGTAATAATTACTGTAGGTAAGTCATTAATATAAAAAGAAATAACAATGAGCTGAGAACAGAGCCTTGAGGGACGCCCGACTTTACATCACAACAAGGGGATGCAGCATCAAGTTGCAAATTGAGTATGGTTATCCAGTTCAAGATGCTAGGGTCAATGTTAAGAATACTAAGTTGGAGAACTAGTAAGCGATGAGACACCTTGTCGGGAGCTTTAGCAAAATTTTAAAATATACAGTGAATAATATGGCCTTTGTCAAAAGTAGAGGAAATGTTATGGTTAAACAATATTAGTGTTGTTTCGCATGAGTAGTTCTTGCAAAACCCATGCGGAAAAAGAAGTAAAATAAGGAGTTTGATGTGAGGAAGGAAACAAAATTAGTAAATAGGACGCGATGCTTAAGCGATCCTCCCTGCACTAAATGTGGGATCGTCTGCTGTTGCCTGGCCAGTTTGGGCTGCGGTTCTGGCAGTTTGCACCATTCCTTTTGGCGTAACCGGGTAATGTCCCGAATGCCGGTACCCGGGTGCAGTACCTCTTGCGGTTCTTGCTCGGCCGAGGTTAACATTTCTCAGGCATGGTAGTCAGCGATGATGTTGCCTGCTACCTGTGAGTGAGCCGGAACCCACACAAGCTCTATAGAAACATGAATTTAGTAACATGATATGTGAGACACCACAAATGTCTGTGCACAAAAATTTCTTAGCTTTTTTTTTCAACTATTGCAACTGCTGTACAGTCGAGCCCCTAATCTCTATTCGTTGTCACAATTTCTTTGCAGCGAGAACTGAAAAATATGCAAATCTTGCAATTACACAGCACAATTAAAATTTATTTAAGGTTGTTGGAGACCTTGTTCTGTTTCATATAATTACATTGCTTTGAAGGAGTTTGATGGCTGACCGCTTAGTACGCTTTGCATAGCTTCGTCACAGTCGTGGGTGCTAAAGAATGTGCGAGCGTTGTTAAAAGCATCAACAACTTCACCCAAACTTGTTTGCGGCTTTCCTCACTCTTGTTGTCATACTCATTTTTCTTTGCGCCCAATAGGAGAGGTGTGCGAACACCCCTGCAACTTCGTTAAGTCACAATATATGTGGTTAAAAGCACACTTCCCTCTTTCTCTCTCCTCGAACCTCTCCGAGGCTGGCGCCGAGTTGGTTTTGGCCAGATGCTGTCACGTGGGACTACTCGCAGCTCTCGTTTGTTTACAGCCGCTCTCGATTACCAACTTTGCTTTAGAAGCACGGATTCGATGGTGAACAATGCATCTGTTTTTTGGATATGCACTTGTCCTTTAGTGCGCATTGAGCTGCGAAATACCTTTCACCCTAGAATGACCTTGCTGTTGGATGCCATCGGTGCCTGTTCATGTCGACCGAAAGCATTTCATGATGCCATCTGTTAAGTGTAACGAGTTGCGACAAAAGACACGGTTGCATAGAATCAGAATTAAGAATTTCAGGCAGCGCCGCCGCGGTGGTCTAGTGGCTAAGGTACTTGGCTGCTGACCCACAGGTCATGGGATCGAATCCTGGCTGCAGCGGCTGCATTTCCGATGGAGGCGGAAATGTTGTAGGCCCGTGTGCTTGGATTTGGGTGCACGTTAAAGAACCCCAGGTGGTCTAAATTTCCGGAGCCCTCCACTACGGCGTCTCTCATAATCATAGGGTGGTTTTGGGATGTTAAACCTCACATATCAATCAATAAAATTAATCAAGTCAGAATTTCAGACAGACATTTTTCACTCCACTTTGCGATTTAAGTTGCAAGTCTATCACTACGAGTATGGGTTATGTCAAGGCTTCCTTAATTTAAAGCCTGCTTTAACACTGTAGACATGACCTACTGAGTCAATGAGTGTGTTCATCGTTTAGGAACCTCACGTAGACTGTTAAAATGTTAAAAGCAGTGTTACCGGCCCATTTTGTTCCCGGTCGATTCTATTTGCTCCCCAAAATACACAAGGCAGGTAATCCGGGACGTCCGATAGCATCCAGTAACAGCACATCAACAGAAAATATATCAGAATTCATCAATTCCTTAATAAAACACATCCCCCCAAATTTTCCCTATTACCTAAAGGACACAAACCACTTCATCTGCGAAACGTCAAGTCTCGACATCCCAGGCGGTAGTTTTCTGGTGACCATGAACGTCTGCTCACTGTACACCAACATACTCCACCATGACGGAATAGCGGCTATGGTTTCTGAATATGTAAAATATGACTCATCAACTAGTGTAAGTGGCGAGGTACTGTTTACACTTCTTGAACTTGTACTAAATAATAACCATTTTGAGTTCAACGGCAAGCATTTCCTTCAGGTCAGTGGCACTGCAATGGGCACGAAAATAGCCCCAAACTTCACGAGCACCTTTATGGCTTCACTTGAAATCCCATTCATTGAGGGACGCACCTTGAAACCTTTCTACTACAGAAGATACTTAGACAATATTTTTATTATATAGAACCATGATGAAGTAAGTCTTTTCCGCTTCATAGAGGATTTTAACAAATGCCACCCGTCAATAAAACTCACGCACAAAATTTCCAAAACTAGCGTTAACTTTTTGGACGTCACTGTCATGGTCGAAAATGACCGCTTGTCAACAAACCTTTACAAAAAGCCTACAGACCATCAAATGTACCTACATTTCAACAGCAGCCACCCAAAGCATTGCAAAACGGGTATTCCATATTCTCAGGCCTGCCGGTAACGAAGAATATTCACCGATATGCGGGAATTTGACAGACACGCGGTACACCTAAAGCATTCCTTATCGAAAAAAAAATTATCCGGAAGACATTATTGACGATGTCATACTACGTGCTCGCAACGTGAACAGGAATGATATAATTAAGGGGCCAAACAGAGTATCTAAAACGACTTCCCAAACGAACCTTGTACTAACTTACTCCTCATCAGCGCCACGAATCAACAACATACTTTCCCGCCATTTCAACATAATCAGGCAAAGCAAACGACTAACTTTTATTTTCGTGAAGACACCTCACGTGGTGCACCGCCGGGATAAAAATCTGAAGGACATTCTTGTCAGAGCAAAAACAAACACCCCCAAAATTCAATCAGGGTGCCATCCCTGCGGAAAAGCTCGATGCAAGGTATGGCCACAGATGGTCACAACACGTGAATCCAAAGCGAACTTCTCGGATTTCAAATTCTGCATAACTGAAAGCCATAATTGTGACTCCAGTAACGTAATATACATGCTACATTGCAACATCTGCGGACAAGAATATATCGGCCAAACAGACACGCCATTTCGGCTGTGGTTCAATAATCACCGGTACCACGCCACTTCACTGCCGAAGCTACCTTTATCTAGACATCTGCGCCTGCCAAACCACAGTTTTGAAAATATCAGCGTAACTCTTTTGCAGTCCGGTTTCTCAAACAGACGCGAGCGCGAACAGCGTGAGGCATATTTTATTTTCAAATTTCGTGCATTAGTAGCCGGCATCAACGAGGACCCCGGAAAACTCAACTGCCTCCGAGAAGTAAGCCAGGAGAAAATTTGTGACAAAGATTGATAGCTGGAGACCATGCTTTTTTCTGACTGACTTGTACGTGTACACTGTCCTTTCTTATTTTTTCCTTTTTTTCTCTTTTTCTTTCTTTTTTTTCTTTTTTCCACATGCACATACAAAGTGTTTACGTTCGCCTACCACTTCATGACTATTGAAGGGAAACGGACGAAGAATAAAGGTAAATAGCCGACCGACCCATTAACAAAGACCCTTCCTTTACGCACGCCGCCCGCCGCCCGCCGACCGACCCATTACGGGGAAACCCCTTTCTTTACGCACGCCGTCACGGACCCTCCCGGCACCGCGGCGACAATCTTGGGTGGCCCGACACACGTCAAGAACTGAACAGCACGTGATATGAACCGTATGGGGATGAAGACGGACAGTTGGCTTCGTTCTCAGTGTTGACAGTGGTTCTTCCTCTTTTTTACTTTTTTTCTTTTCTTTCTTTTTTCGTCTTTTTTCTTCCCCTTTTTGTTTTTTTTTCCTTTTTTCTAGTTCCCTCTTACTCTCGCAAACATATCTGAATTCCGAGGTATTTATATCATGTTACCTACTCGAGTTTGATGTTATTGATGGCACAGCTGAAAGGTTTTCTTCAGTCAGGGCGATCCAATAAATGCATGATTTAGCATTTATAGTGGGATTTAAGAACATAAGCCGTTGCGAGCAGTTGCTTTATATGTTATTCAATTCAGATTGAAGAATAGAGTTATCATGCTGATTAGTGATTTCATGGCATAAAACACAATCAGCGAATTGTTTATTGGGAGTAATAATTACTGTAGGTAAGTCATTAATATAAAACAGAAATAACAATGAGCTGAGAACAGAGCCTTGAGGGACGCCCGACTTTACATCACAACAAGGGGATGCAGCATCAAGTTGCAAATTGAGTATGGTTATCCAGTTCAAGATGCTAGGGTCAATGTTAAGAATACTAAGTTGGAGAACTAGTAAGCGATGAGACACCTTGTCGGGAGCTTTAGCAAAATTTTAAAATATACAGTGAATAATATGGCCTTTGTCAAAAGTAGAGGAAATGTTATGGTTAAACAATATTAGTGTTGTTTCGCATGAGTAGTTCTTGCAAAACCCATGCGGAAAAAGAAGTAAAATAAGGAGTTTGATGTGAGGAAGGAAACAAAATTAGTAAATAGGACGCGATGCTTAAGCGATCCTCCCTGCACTAAATGTGGGATCGTCTGCTGTTGCCTGGCCAGTTTGGGCTGCGGTTCTGGCAGTTTGCACCATTCCTTTTGGCGTAACCGGGTAATGTCCCGAATGCCGGTACCCGGGTGCAGTAGCTCTTGCGGTTCTTGCTCGGCCCAGGTTAACATTTCTCAGGCATGGTAGTCAGCGATGATGTTGCCTGCTACCTGTGAGTGAGCCGGAACCCACACAAGCTCTATAGAAACATGAATTTAGTAACATGATATGTGAGACACCACAAATGTCTGTGCACAAAAATTTCTTAGCTTTTTTTTCAACTATTGCAACTGCTGTACAGTCGAGCCCCTAATCTCTATTCGTTGTCACAATTTCTTTGCAGCGAGAACTAAAAATATGCAAATCTTGCAATTACACAGCACAATTAAAATTTATTTAAGGTTGTTGGAGACCTTGTTCTGTTTCATATAATTACATTGCTTTGAAGGAGTTTGATGGCTGACCACTTAGTACGCTTTGCATAGCTTCGTCACAGTCGTGGGTGCTAAAGAATGTGCGAGCGTTGTTAAAAGCATCAACAACTTCACCCAAACTTGTTTGCGGCTTTCCTCACTCTTGTTGTCATACTCATTTTTCTTTGCGCCCAATAGGAGAGGTGTGCGAACACCCCTGCAACTTCGTTAAGTCACAATATATGTGGTTAAAAGCACACTTCCCTCTTTCTCTCTCCTCGAACCTCTCCGAGGCTGGCGCCGAGTTGGTTTTGGCCAGATGCTGTCACGTGGGACTACTCGCAGCTCTCGTTTGTTTACAGCCGCTCTCGATTACCAACTTTGCTTTAGAAGCACGGATTCGATGGTGAACAATGCATCTGTTTTTTGGATATGCACTTGTCCTTTAGTGCGCATTGAGCTGCGAAATACCTTTCACCCTAGAATGACCTTGCTGTTGGATGCCATCGGTGCCTGTTCATGTCGACCGAAAGCATTTCATGATGCCATCTGTTAAGTGTAACGAGTTGCGACAAAAGACACGGTTGCATAGAATCAGAATTAAGAATTTCAGGCAGCGCCGCCGCGGTGGTCTAGTGGCTAAGGTACTTGGCTGCTGACCCACAGGTCATGGGATCGAATCCTGGCTGCAGCGGCTGCATTTCCGATGGAGGCGGAAATGTTGTAGGCCCGTGTGCTTGGATTTGGGTGCACGTTAAAGAACCCCAGGTGGTCTAAATTTCCGGAGCCCTCCACTACGGCGTCTCTCATAATCATAGGGTGGTTTTGGGATGTTAAACCTCACATATCAATCAATAAAATTAATCAAGTCAGAATTTCAGACAGACATTTTTCACTCCACTTTGCGATTTAAGTTGCAAGTCTATCACTACGAGTATGGGTTATGTCAAGGCTTCCTTAATTTAAAGCCTGCTTTAACACTGTAGACATGACCTACTGAGTCAATGAGTGTGTTCATCGTTTAGGAACCTCACGTAGACTGTTAAAATGTTAAAAGCAGTGTTACCGGCCCATTTTGTTCCCGGTCGATTCTATTTGCTCCCCAAAATACACAAGGCAGGTAATCCGGGACGTCCGATAGCATCCAGTAACAGCACATCAACAGAAAATATATCAGAATTCATCAATTCCTTAATAAAACACATCCCCCCAAATTTTCCCTATTACCTAAAGGACACAAACCACTTCATCTGCGAAACGTCAAGTCTCGACATCCCAGGCGGTAGTTTTCTGGTGACCATGAACGTCTGCTCACTGTACACCAACATACTCCACCATGACGGAATAGCGGCTATGGTTTCTGAATATGTAAAATATGACTCATCAACTAGTGTAAGTGGCGAGGTACTGTTTACACTTCTTGAACTTGTACTAAATAATAACCATTTTGAGTTCAACGGCAAGCATTTCCTTCAGGTCAGTGGCACTGCAATGGGCACGAAAATGGCCCCAAACTTCGCGAGCACCTTTATGGCTTCACTTGAAATCCCATTCATTGAGGGACGCACCTTGAAACCTTTCAACTACAGAAGATACTTAGACGATATTTTTATTATATAGAACCATGATGAGGGAAGTCTTTTCCGCTTCATAGAGGATTTTAACAAATGCCACCCGTCAATAAAACTCACGCACAAAATTTCCAAAACTAGCGTTAACTTTTTGGACGTCGTTGTCACGGTCAAAAATGACCGCTTGTCAACAAACCTTTACAAAAAGCCTACAGACCGTCAAATGTACCTACATTTCAACAGCAGCCACCCAAAGCATTGCAAAACGGGTATTCCATATTCTCAGGCCGGCCGGTAACGAAGAATATTCACCGATATGCGGGAATTTGACAGACACGCGGAACACCTAAAGCATTCCTTATCGAAAAAAAATTATCCGGAAGACATTATTTACGATGCCATACTACGTGCTCGCAACGTGAACAGGAATGATATAATTAAGGGGCCAAACAGAGTATCTAAAACGCCTTCGCAAACGAACCTTGTACTAACTTACTCCTCATCAGCGCCACGAATCAACAACATACTTTCCCGCCATTTCAACATAAACAGGCAAAGCAAACGACTAACTTCTATTTTCGCGAAGCCACCTCACGTGGTGTACCGCCGGGATAAAAATCTGAAGGACATTCTTGTCAGAGCAAAAACAAACACCCCCAAAATTCAATCAGGGTGCCATCCCTGCGGAAAACCTCGATGCAAGGTATGCCCACAGATGGTCACAACACGTGAATCCAAAACGAACTTCTCGGATTTCAAATTCTGCATAACTGAAAGCCTCAATTGTGACTCCTGTAACGTAATATACATGCTACATTACAACATCTGCGAACAAGAATTTATCGGCCAAACAGACACGCCATTTCGGCTGCGGTTCAATAATCACCGCTACTACGCCACTTCACTGCCGAAGCTACCTTTATCTAGACATCTGCGCCTGCCAAACCACAGTTTTGAAAATATCAGCGTAACTCTTTTGCAGTCCGGTTTCTCAAACAGACGCGAGCGCGAACAGCGTGAGGCATATTTTATTTTCAAATTTCGTGCATTAGTAGCCGGCATCAACGAGGACCCCGGAAAACTCAACTGCCTCCGAGAAGTAAGCCAGGAGAAAATTGGTGACAAAGATTGATAGCTGGAGACCATGCTTTTTTCTGACTAACTCGTACGTGTACACTGTCCTTTCTTATTTTTTTCCATTTTTTCTCTTTTTTCTTCCTTTTTTTCTTTTTTCCACATGCACATACGAAGTGTTTACGTTCGCCTACCTAGCTGGGCATTGGAAGCAGATTTCGTGATAACAGATTGAAAAAAAAACTCGTTTAGTTCCTGTGCAATATTCTGTGGCTCGAAAATAATGCGATCGGACATTTTTATTTGTGAAATTGCTTCGCTTTTGTCAGCTAAGTGTCGCCAAAATTTCTGAGGACTGTGCGTCATAAAGGAAGGTAAAGTTACTTCGAGGAATATTATTCGTCGAACTTCGTGGAAGTTACTTCGTGGAACTATATGGTGGAAACATTACTGGATGTGGTGGAAACTGTAGTGGGCATAATGACTTATGATGGCGAGATTGGAAAAAACGATGGCAGATGGTGGTGGTGGTGGTGGTGGCGAGCCAATGGTGGTGACGGTGCGAAAATGCCGGCTTATGATATTGCCACGTTCCATTTCCCAAGTTTCGTTATCGTCCGAAAACGCTACACAATTCTCAGCGCAAACCGCGCCTGCATTTTTCGAGAAGCTTCCGGATGGTAGTAGATCATTTCGATAAGATCAAGCCTACCCTGCGATCTGTACAGACTATTGTGGAACCTACGCCACCGCCAGCGATAACGCTAGAACATTCGACGGCAAGAGTATAAATGCCGACGCGCTTTGCCGCTTGGCAGTAGTTGATCGACGGCCGACGCTCAGTTCACTGCTATCTGTGCAAGACTGCTACTGTAATCGAACGTTCCGTTTACCGGGTACAGGTTCGCCCAAATAAAGTTATATCCCAACATAAAGACTCCTGTCTTCGGCCACGTCACGACCCCGTGACAATATCGAGGCAAAACGTGTTTGGTGGAAGGCTTCGTGAGCAAGGTGGATGACGGAAGCATAATGAAAGCTTGGTGGATGATGGTGGCAAGATGAAAAAGCATATGACAGTATGTGAAATCACCTATTTGAAGTGTTTCATTCTTGAATGTGCAGAGATATATGTTTACAGTCAAAAGAAACCAACGCTGCTCATTACGTCTTCTAGCACATTTATTTTTTTTATTCCTGTGGTGGTAACAACGCTTCAGTTTTTGTGGAACGTAGAATATGCGGTCGTGAACATGTTTACTTTTCGTGCACGTACTTACATCAGTTTGACATCTGCGATGTGTTTCTTTGTTGTGGTGATTAGAAAACTAGAGGTATCACTGCGAACAGTGACAATAAATGTTTTACATCGGCGCACAGTTGTCGAGAAATAAATGAGCTCCAGTTCAAAATTGCCCGTTTCAACGGTAGAGAAAAACACAGCGGTGATCACATGATGTGACCACGCTAGAAACGCAACTCTGGCAATTCTTGCACACTTTATTGCTTGAGCCGTACTTTTAAGTTGGCAAAGTGGGTGCGATTATGCATGAACTTTCACTTTCGACATGGGTCGAGACGAGCCCCGGCGAATTTGACTTTCACCCTTCGGTTCTACCACAATATTTCCAAAGGTTAGTCCTACTAACCAAGCCCGTACAAGTGTTGTCGGCGCTTGCGGGTTTCAGAATACAGGATTTTGACGAGTAAAGATGACAATACAGCACACCCGTGGCATCATTTGATCTAGAAGAAGCCTTTTTTTTATTGTGTACGGTGTCCGCGCAAGAAGCGACTTATTTCGATGCGACGCGCTTGCAGCACTTCCACAAAATGTACGGCTCCCCTCACCCAGAGCCACCGGTCACACTCACGGGCACTTCACTGGCTCTTATGCGAGAACACAGACTCGTCAATTCGTATGCTTACAGAACCATTATGATAATACAATGTTTCTAGCGTATTGCATTCTTTTTGGCCAAGCCGTTATGAAGTTGTTCCTAACGACAGAGCAACAGCGGTGCACTGACACAACTGCGCTGTGCGTTGCGCGAAAAACATCACAATCAATAGTGTGGGCGTATCTATCGAATGAGCATAGAAGCTTCAAAAAGCCTGAACAGATATCGCCCTTTGGAAGTGGCGAGAAACAGATATTAAACTTGGCAGTAACCGCCGACAAACTCTAGCTGCTCCTTATAGTCGACTGAGTTGTTATTAGATGCGGAAGCGTCTTATACTCGCGCCTTGTAGTGCGCCGTCCGCGCTGTCCGCACCGCTTCTCGAACATTCGACAGCTGACGCGCGCGCATGCGCCGTCGCGCCGTCGCCCACCATCTGTGCCGCGCGCGCTTCTCCTTCGAGAACATTCGACAGCTGACAGCGCATGCGCCGTCGCGCTGTATATATACTCAAGGTCGGCGCTCGCTCGCTCAGTTGCCGCTCGTCGGTTGGTTTGTACGAAACGTCGACGTCCAAGGTCGCGGTGAAATGAATTCCAACGAATCCACAAACACAATGATCGACGTCCCTTCGACCAGCGCCGCCCTTTCGCATACGTGTGTACGTGTTCACTCATTTAACACCCCCTCCTACAACCACGTTAACCAATTTAGCCATCGACCCAAGTAAGTCGCAATTTAACACCCCATTTCACAACCACGTTAACCAATTCAAGCCATCGACCCAAGTAAGTCGCACTTTAACACCCCGTTAACCAATTATATGCTCCGCATCCTCCTCAGTGTTGCCCCCGAGGGAAGCTGCGGGCAATTTTTTATTTTTTATTTTGGTTGTAAATTGTAACAAAAACATAGCGCTGTTGTCATCATTACAGTGGCAATCGTTACAGGCAGCAGTTGTTCGTGTTTATCAAATGTGCAAATTTTAGTAGCAGGTGCAGATCCTGTCCATTTCGAGTAAACGGCAAACAGAACTGAAGTTAAACAGTGACTTTTGAGTTGCTATCTGTTGGCGTGGCACAGTGGTTAGTATTCTCAGTTGAGAATCAGAAGGTGGTAAATTCAATTACGTGCTGTCGCACCTTTTTTTACGGGTGTCTCTTACATTGCTTTTATACAATTATTTTTATTATTTCTTTAGTGAGAGCTCATCATGGTGGTTCTGACACTGCTTCGCGCTCCAGCATTGCCGGCTGGAGCGTGCCATCCGCTCCACCATACGCCATTATACACCATGTGCCACCAATATTTCCAGCACCATAATCCACCAAAATGGTGAATGGTGGAATCCACCATTCCTATGGTGGACGTTCTACTACTCACAACTATTTCACTGAAATTTAAGAATGCAACACTTAGCCGAACAACCTACCACAGACATTTGTGCAGCATATCGGAAAAAAGTCGCCATCGTAAACGGGTATGTGCCACATAAGGTGGCTAAATCCCACTACTCGCCAATGGTTCACTTAAAATCAAGAAAAGAAGAATTACCCGATCAAAGAGGCATTTGCCACAAAAATTTGTGCAGCCTATTGAAAACTGTCACCATCATAAACAGGTATATGCTACAAAATGTGGGTAGATACCACAAATCACCACTGGTTTACTAAAAAAAACAAGAATACACCACACTTTTATAGATGAACAAACGGGTATCTGTCCCATATATTTGTGCAACCTATCAGAAAGCTGTCGCTATAGTAAACAGGTATTTGTCACAAAATGGGGGTATTTCCCTCTACTCACAACTGATTCACTAAAAATTAAGAATACAACACTTAGTCGAACGAAACAAGTGCCCTATTGAAAACCTGGGTTGGTGGATGCTGATATCGTTGGTGGATATGGTAGAACTAATACTGAATATAGTGGAAATGATAAGTGGATATGGTGGAAGCTGTAGTGGTCACAATGGCTGATGACGGTGAGAGTGAAAAAATATGGTGGCAGATGGTGCTGGTGGTGGGGAGCCAATGGTGGTGTCAGCGGAAAATGACGGTGATCGAGAGTGGGAAAAATTGTGGCAGATGGTAGTGATGGTGGCGAGCCAATGGTGGCGACGGTAGAAAATGCCGGCTGATGATGGTGATTCAAAACGTGTTTGGTGGATGGCTTGGTTAACAAGCTGGATGACGATAGTATGATGGAAGCTTGGTGGATGATAGTGGCATGATGCAAAAGCAGATGGCAGTATGTGGAATCACTTAATTATTCGTAGTGTTTCACTCTAGAATGCGCGATAATTATGTTTACGGTAGAAAGAAACCAATGCCACTCATTACGCTTTCTAGCACGTTTTTCTTTCCTGTAGTGTCAGCAACACTTCAATTTTTGTGGAGCGTAGAATGTGGCCGTGCATGTTTACATTTCGTGCAGGTATACATCAGTTTGACATATGCGCGATGTGGTGCATTGTTGTGATGTTCAGAAGACTAGAGGTGTCGCTGTAAACAGCGACAATAAATTTGTTACATTGCCGTGCAGTTGTCGAGAAATAAATGGGCTCCAGTTCGCAATTACCCCTTTCGACGGTAGACCAGAATACGGCGGTCGCTTGATGTCGCCAAGCTAGAAACGCAACTCTGGCAATTTTGAGCCATACTTTTAAGCTGGCAAAGTGCGTGCGACGCTAAAATGCATAAACTTCTATACCTTCGACATGCGTCGAGACGAGTCCCAGCAAGTTTGACTTTGACCTTTTTCGTTCTACCATTATGATTTCCACCAAGGGTTAGGCCGACCGACCTAGCCAGTACAAGTGTTATCGGCGCTTCCGGGTTTCAGAATAGACAAATTGGACGAGTAAGAACCACAATACAGCACAGCCGTGACATCATTCAACCTCAATGAAGCATTCTTTGGTGGTGTACAGTGTCCACACAAGAAGAGACAAAGATCGATGCGACGCGGTGCCAGCACTTCAAGTTCCCGCACCGTACGCCTCCCGTCATCGACAGCCACCGGCTGCACTCGCCGGCACTTCTCTGGCTTTTATGCGAGAATACAGACTTGTCCATTCGTATGCTTTCTGAAACAATATGATAGCATGATATCATGAAACAATATGATGTTTCCTGCGCACTGCATTCGTTTTGGACAAGCCGTTATGTTGCTAATTGTTGCTAATGATAGAGCTACAGCACTGCGCTTGCACGACTGCGCTGTGCGTACGTTGCGCAAAAAACATCGCATTACTCAATCACTTGTGTGGGTGTATCTATCAAATGAGCCTAGAGGCATCATAAAGCCTGAGCAGATGTTGCCCTTTAGTACGAGTGAAAAACGGATAATAAACTTGACAATACCCGCCGGTAAACAATACCTGGTCCTCAGTCCACTTGGTTTTTTTTTTCCTTGTGGTTATGAATTGTAAGAAAAACATAGCGCTGTTTGAAATTTGAAGTTTATTATAATATAAAAGTAACGATACATAAAATTGCCATCAAATCGATTTCCACTGCTATTATCGTAGTGGAAATTGTTCTAGGCAGCTGTTGTTTGTGTTTAATAAATGTTCCAGTCTTAGTAAAAAGTGCAGATCCCGTCTATTTGGAGTAAGCAACAAACAAAACTGAAGTTGAACAGTCAGTTCGTAAGTTGACTTGCGACTTAGCAACAACCTTTCTACAGGTCGGCATGGCGCAGTGGTTAGCGTGTTGAGCTGGAAATCGGAAGGTTGCACGTGCGAATCCTCATGGTCACGTTCTTTTTTTCACGGATGTTTTTTTGCATTGTTTTTTATACAAATAGTCCTTTCATTTTTTTTCTTTAGTGGCAGCTCGTCACGGTAGTTCTGACGCCATTAAGTGCCAACCACTGGCACGCATACGCTCGCGTCTACGCGTCAAATGCGCCTCTCGGCGTCGGCGTCGGAGAGGCATACGCGAGAAGCCGCGAGGGATTAAGCCGGACTTGATATTTTTGCTCGCATACGCGACGTCACCACGAGTACAGCGGCGCCAACCAACCAGGGGCCGTGATGCCTCGGAACGTTATGCCTGAAGATATATGGTGTTTTTTGGCGCAAGGGCCATTTGATGGCCAAAGAGCGCCAGTTCATGCGACAAGCAATGTGGACAATGATTGTGATTAGCGGCTGTATAAGGGCCATAAAATTCCTCGCGGTAAGGCGGGTAAAAACATACAAGTAATAAAATTATGACCATGCCGTGAAAGGTGTGTGGGGTGTGAATAGATGACAAAAGTTGGTGATAATAAAAAACGATGGTGTATATGTATGGCATTAGCACAAGTGCCTCACTGGTTCATACCCTTGCGTCCAAGGGCCGTGAGGCAAGTGCTTTCTTGTGTAGCCACCGCAGCAAAAACCTCTCTGGAGAAGTTGTGCTACGGAATACCCGGGTATATGATATGAAAACTACGAATTTCTTTTAAAAACGCTAGCAATGATTTATAACTAAAAAGCGGTTCCCTACCGACGAACATTGCAGGGTGTAAAGGTATATGTTGTCGGTAGGGTAATGCAAAATGTTGTTTTCTTAGAGTTTCTAAGTGTTTGCTAGGATTAACATGCGAAGGACTGTCAATGCTTCACCACATCTGTCACACAATGGTGGATCGCCACCGGACAAAAGATGTGTATGTGTCGTGTATGTGTGTCCTATCCTGAGTCTTGTTAGTGTTACCTCTGTTAGACGCGATTTTGATACTGGTGGCCAATGGCCAAGGTGTGGCTTGATAACGTGTAGCTTGTTTTGTGTGTGTGTATCCCACTTGCTCTGCCAGTATACCCTGAGGTTTCGTTTGAAAGACGGCTTAAGATCAAGGGCCGGGATTGATATGGGTGTAGGGGCAGTGCTTTTGTGGACGGATGCAGCGAGCTGATCCGCCCTCCCGTTGCCTTGAATCTCTCGGTGCCCTGGCACCCAGCACACTATAACATGTTGGTTGAGTGTGTAGAGGGTGCATAAAATGGAGTAAAGTAAGACGAGGACCGGGTTTTTTGTTTTTTAAGACTGTGCAGAGCCGTTACCACACTGAGGGAGTCTGTATAAATTACTGCTTTTTGTATTTGTAATTGTTTGGTGTGTTTAGCTGCCACAAGTATCGCGTAAGCTTCCGCTGTGAAGATACTTGTGCCTGGATGTAGAGGGCGAGCATCCGAAAAGGAAGGGCCAACAACAGCGTAGGACACAGAGGAGTTGGACTTAGCGGCATCTGTAAAGAACTCAGGACGTGTGTATTTGTGTTGAAGTTCGAGGAAGTATGTTCGAATATGGGCAATAGGCGCATGCTTTGTAACTTCTAGAAAAGACACATCACAGTCTATAGTCTGCCATTGCCACGGTGGCGAGTATGCTACAGGAGCCATTAAACTGTGTTCAAGTGAGACTCCAGTTTCCTCAGCTAGACCCTTTAGGCGAACTGAGAAGGGCTGCCTCATCGAAGGCCTATTTTGAAACAGAATTGAGCTCGACAAATCATTAATGGTAGAGTATGAGGGGTGCTTCTTGTCTGCTTTCACCTTAAGGAAATAAACAAAGGACATGTAAGTTCTCTGCAGATGAAGCGACCACTCATTTGACTCAACGTAAAGGCTTTCTACGGGGCTGGTGCGAAAAGCACCCGTAGAAAGGCGGATGCCTAAATGGTGCACAGGGTCCAGCATCTTCAAAGCACTTTGAGTTGCAGACTGATAAACAACGGCCCCATAATCTAAGCGGGTGCGAATGAGGCTTCGATACAGATTCATGAGGCATTGCCTATCACTACCCCAAGTAGTACGTGACAATGCTTTTATAACATTCATGGCTTTTAAACATTTTGTTTTTAAATACTTGATGTGCGGTACGAAGGTCAACTTGTTGTCCAAGATTAATCCTAAGAATTTATGCTCCGTTTAACAGACAGACGTTGACCGTTCAGTCGAATGTCGGGTTCTGAGTGCATGCCTCTTTTTCGAGAGAACAAGACACACGTGCTTTTTTTGTGGGTCAAGTCTAAATCCGTTTTCATCTGCCCATTTGGAGACCTTGTTTAAACCCAGCTGAACCTGCCGCTCACACATTGCCAAGTTGCATGACTTGAAGCCAAGCTGAACGTTGTCGACATATGTACAATAGAACATATTGCGGGGGATGGACAAGTGCAAGGAATTCATTTTGATAATAAAAAGTGTGCAACTAAGTACACCACCTTGTGGCACGCCTGTTTCCTGGACGAATGTTTGGGAGAGAACACTGCCCACACGGACACAGAATGTTCGGTTTGACAGGTAACTTTCGATTATGTGAAACATTCTTCCGCGCACACCAAGGTGAGACAGGTCTCTTAGAATTCCGAAACGCCATGTTGTATCATAAGCCTTTTCGATATCAAGGAACGCAGAGAGAAAATATTGTTTATGGACGAAGGCGTCTCTGATCTGTGCCTCGATACGAACAAGGTGGTCTGTGGTGGATCTACTTTCCCGTTAACCCGCACTGAAATGGGTCGAGAAGATTGTTTGTTTCAAGGATATGTACAAGTCGGCAGTTTATCATTTTTTCGAAGACTTTGCACAAGCAGCTTGTAAGTGCAATAGGCCTATAGCTTGAAGCTAAAGAAGGGTCCTTGCCCTCTTTCAAAATGGGGATAATAATCGCCTCCTTCCAGGAGATAGGGATAGTGCCAGAAAACCAGATAGCATTGTAGAAACAGAGTAGGGTTTTTCGTGTTTCTGCTGGTAGGTTTTTTAACATTTCATACACCACACGGTCAGAACCTGGGGCAGAAGTACTGCAAGAGTTTAGAGATGTTCGGAGCTCAGCTAGACTGAAATCTTGGTTATATGCCTCGTATCTAGTGGTTTTGTGTTCGAGTTTCTGCTTTTTTATTCTTGTTCTGTATTTTTGGAAAGTGTCAGTATAGTGGGACGAGCTGGATACTCGTTCAAAGTGTGCACCGAGGAAGTTTGCTTGATCTTCCAAGGTATCACCCTGAGTGTTTACGAGTGGGAGTGAGTGTACTTTTCTTCCTGCTACCCTTCGAACCATGTTCCAGACTTTGGCCTCTTGTGTATATGAATTTATCCCTGATAAAAACTTGTGCCAACTTTCTCTTCTGGCCTGCCGACGCGTTCTCCTGCCTCGAGATTTTATTTTCCTAAAGCTCTCAAGGTTTTCCGCCGTCGGCGAGTTCCGCAGCAACCTCCATGCCCTGTTCTGTTCCTTTCGCACATTCTGACACTCAGTGTTCCACCACGGGACATGTCGTTTGCCGGGCAGTCCAGACGTTTGTGGAATGCGCTTGGCTGCTGCGTCAGTAAGAAAGGCCGCGAAGTACTGCACAGCTTCATCTATGCCTAATCCGCATATGTCAGTCCAATTTAAGTGAGTAAGCTTTTGAAATTGTTCCCAGTCAGCTTTGTTTACCAGCCATTTGGGAACATGTGGAGGACATTCATATATTATTGGTGTACTCAAAACTAAAGGAAAATGGTCACTTCCGTATGGATTTTTTATGACTTTCCACTGAAGCAATGGTACAAGTGAAGAAGATGCGATACTCAGGTCTATGGAAGAGCAAGTTTTGTTGGCAAGGTTATAGTATGTTGCCTCTTTCCTATTCAACAGACAAGCACCTGATAAAATGAGGAATTGTTCAATGAGACGACCTCGTGCATCACAGCGAGAGTCACCCCATAGACCATTATGTGCGTTCAGGTCCCCAAGGACCAGATAAGGTTCAGGTAGTTCGTCTATTAAAGACTGGAATTGAAGTTTTTCAAGACGGTGGTGTGGAGGTATGTACAAAGAGCATACAGTGACAAGTTTGTTTAGAATAACTGCTCGAACAGCCACCGCGTCGAGGGAAGTTTTAAGGGGTAATTGTGTGCATGCTATCCCTTGACTAACTATAACCGCTACACCACCGGATGGTGGCAAGGCATCATCTCTATCCTTTCGGAAAATTACGTACTTACGTAAAAAGTTTGTGTGTGTCCGTTTTAAGTGTGTCTCTTGTACACACAGCACTCTTGGATTGTATTCATGGAGGAGTTCTTGTAAGTCATCAAGGTTTCGAAGAAGGCCTCGGATGTTCCACTGTAATATTTCTGTCTGCATACTAAAAGAAGAGATGCTGCTGTGTGTACAGAGAGTGTCCTGTGTTAGAGTGAGCTTGTTATTTTAGGTGGCAGGACGGTCATCCGGCCCCGTTATTGGTTTTTTATTTTTCTTGGAGCGCTCCAAGGAGGCGCGCCGCTCTTTCGGTACCAAGGGTATCGTTGTATCCATTGCCTCGTCAGAGGCACTGGATGCCCGCACATGCGAGCTGGTGGTTCGAATTTCAGGCCTCGCCTGGTGAGGTGAGGCCTTGAGACCAGAGGACCCTGGAGTCTCCGGCCTCAATTTGCTTGAAGGCGGAGTAGACTGAACTACTGCCGCCTTGGGGGCAGGCGCCACAGCCGACGGCTCGCTCTGCGCTGGCCGAAGGGGTGGCGAGGGCTGGTGCGGCGTTGACCCCTGACGCGCCGCATCAGCATATGTTGCGCCGTAAAATGATGACACTCTTCGTCTTGCTTCTTTGAATGTGATGTTTTCTTTGACTTTAAGAGTAATTATTTCTTTTTCTTTCTTCTAGTTAGGACACGAACGCGAATACGCGGCGTGTTCCCCATCACAATTCACGCAGTGAGGCGTAGTAACACTGTTATCAGATGCGTGGCCGTGGCTACCACATCTTGCACAAGTTTCCTGACCCCGGCAGTTCTGCGAGCCATGACCAAATCGTTGACATTTATAACACCGTCTTGGATTGGGAATGTAGGGGCGGACAGAGAGTTTGATGTAGCCTGTGTCTATAGATGAAGGCAGTGTGCTAGATGCAAAAGTGAGTATTAAATGTTTGGTAGGTATTTCTTTGTTGTCGCGTCTGATGACGATTCGTTTCACATCCGTGACATTTTGCTCTTTCCACCCTTCAAGCAGTTCCTGTTCAGACATTTCAAGAAGGTCTGCTTCTGAAACAACTCCGCGTGAGGTGTTCATTGATCTATGAGGTGAAACAGATACTGGGATATTACCAAATTCTACGAGACTGCCATGTTTTTCACAGTGGTGTTTTTCAGGCAGCTCAAGGAGAAGGTCTCTGCTAGCCATCTTTGTAACCTTGTTTCCTGGGCCAAAGAGCTCAGTCAGAGATTTAGCAACAAGAAATGGAGATATGGCTCTGGCTTGTTTTGCTGGCTTTTCGCTGTGCACTACATGGAATTTTGGAAAGCATTGTCTGGGTTGGCTGAAAATTGATATTTCATCGGTGCGTCCCCTCTTAAGCGGAAGACGATCTAGGAGATGGGGAAATGCAGGTGTTCCCATAGTAGTGTACTTTTTTCGGCAGCAATGGCGACCACCCACCATGCAGTCCAACCAGGGGACGCTGAAGCACTTAATAGTATAAGGCTGCAGACGCCAGCCATACATTGCCACTATAACCAAATATAACTACTCAAGGTTGAGTAATTACACAAGGTTAACCCTTGCCGCCATGAAAAATCGGAAGTAAATGGAAGAGGGAAGAAGACAGGACAGATTTAAAGACGAGAAAAGACTACGATGTAGGAAGAGAGAGATAGGAAAAGGCGACTGCCGATTTCCCCTGGGTGGGTCAGCCCAGGGGTGCCGTCTACGTGAAGCCGGGGCCAAAGGGGTGTGTTGCCTCTGCCGGGGGGCCTTAAAGGTCCAATCACCTAGCGTCGACTCAACCCCCAGGATCCCCTTTTCCCCGGACACGGCAAGGCCACGCACGGCTAGGCATGGGAGGGAGTCAAAACTCCCCCGTTAGCTCGGGTCCGTGGTGTCGCTACACACCAAACGCCTGCTTGCGCAGGCGCCCCTGCGGGGAACGTTATGCCTAATGGCCGCCGCTTCGAAGGCAGAGCCGAGTGCTGAAAGCAAGCACGGATACTACTCCAAACGTTCCTGAATGACCGCTTCGTAATGTAGGACGACGACACGACAAACAACTGCGAGGAGTGCTACAAGCGTGACGCGGTTTCGTGCCGAGTTCAAGCGACGCCGAAAAATCCAGCGAATGCCAGCCGGCGATGCTAGCACCGGTCCCGAGTGCGATCGTCGGCCGAGTGAAAGGAGCATGTCGGTGTTCTTGTGCTTTGATCTGTGACTTTCTGCGCTAAAAACGAGTGTAAACAGACTTCGGAGGTTCGAAGGTTTGAGCGTGAGCCCTCGCCTTCCGTGGAGGCAATTCAGAGCGGTGTCATCTGCATCCAGCGCAGGCCTCTACCGTCTTGTTCGTATGAACCAGCACATGCGAGGAACATCGGCTGAAAAAAACTCTACGGTAGTTTCCGTCGCAACATAGACACCATATACGACGCCAGAAACATCGCGTAGTTCATACGGAGGAGTTTTTATCTGCATGGTGTTTGTTTTCAACATCGGTATTCATCATCTCTGAAAGCGCACCTCGCACTAGCCAACACATTTCGGTGATGTGAAAACGTACGTACTTATAGAAGTGTATTCGTGGATTGTACGACGCTGAAACATTTGTTGGCTTCGCTGGAAATTGTTTTCGTGTGTTGCCAAACTAATAACAAGCGTGCGCTGGTTGGTAGCAGTGTGAGGTGACTTCGTGTCGGGTACCACCAACGCTGACAGCGGTCTCAGTTCCATTCACGTACAAGACAGAAATCGAGCGTGCGTTGCTGTGGTGATCGGAAAAGAAAGTTGCATGATTAAGTGCTGCTGGTATTTCTTGCTATTTCACTTCTCGCTTCTTCTGCTTCTCTGCCACGCTCAGTAGCACATACGTTGTTTGGAGGCATTCTAACACACACATTCTTAGTTTACAGTTCATTCTGATACTCGTAGCTATAGTCATACAATGGCGCTTCTCCGTCGTTTTACAGTTTACTATATTATAACGCGCGTTTTGTTTACAGGTGGACACATAACTGAAAACCTTGTGAGAAGCACCGGAATTGAAGTCAGCTGCACGATGACACGATAGTTGGAAGAGAAGATCACCGCATGTATGCACAGAATGAATGAAGGTGCACTAGTATGGTAGTGCACTTTGTATAGAAGAAATGCAAAAAGTACCTCATGTGCCTTATGAGACCTTTCCGAACTGTGCATGCATTTATCTGTTCCTCCAGACTGTAATGAGCTCAAGATATTACTTGATGGTTTCAAACATTGAATATTTGTATATGTTTGCAAGGAGTGCTTCATTTATGTTCAGTTTTTCAGTATATCTATTAACTTGGACTATATGCCGTATTTACTCGCATAATAGGCGCACTTTTTTTCAGAAAATCCGGCTCGAAGTTAGGGGTGCGCCAATTACGCGGGGTAAAATTTTCGAAAATTTTTTCAACTCGGTTCTCGCGCTTTAAATCTGCACACTTGTCAATTAAAAGGCGACATTATCGTTTACCAATTAATTCAGCATAAAACTCAATCACTTGTGTGGGTGTATCTATCAAATGAGCCTAGAGGCATCAAAAAGCCTGAGCAGATGTTGCCCTTTAGTACGAGTGAGAAACGGATAATAAACTTGACAATACCCGCCGGTAAACTGTACCTGGTCCTCAGTCCACTTGGTTTTTTTTTCTTGCGGTTCTGAATTGTAAGAAAAACATAGCGCTGTTTGAAATTTGAAGTTTATTATAATATAAAAGTAACGATGCATAAAATTGCCATCAAATCGATTTCCACTGCTATTATCGTAGTGGACATTGTTCTAGGCAGCTGTTGTTTGTGTTTAATAAATGTTCTAGTCTAAGTAAAAAGTGCAGATCCCGTCTATTTGGAGTAAGCAACAAACAAAACTGAAGTTGAACGGTCAGTTCGTAAGTTGACTTGCGACTTAGCAACAACCTTTCTACAGGTCGGCATGGCGCAGTGGTTAGCGTGTTGAGCTGGAAATCGGAAGGTTGCACGTGCGAATCCTCATGGTGACGTTCTTTTTTCCACGGATGTTTTTGTATTAATTTTTATACAAATAGTCTTTCCGATTTTTTTCTTTAGTGGCAGCTCGTCACGGTAGTTCTGACGCCATTAAGTGCCAACCACTGGCACGCATACGCTCGCGTCTACGCGTCAAATGCGCCTCTCGGCGTCGGCGTCGGAGAGGCATACGCGAGGAGCCGCGAGGGATCAAGCCGGGCTTGATATTTTTGCACGCATACGCGACGTCACCTCGCGTACAGCGGCGCCAACCAACCAGGGGCCGCGTGCCAACCAACCAGAGGCCGTGATGCCTCGGAACGTTATGCCTAATGGCCGCCGCTTCGAAGGCACAGCCGAGTGCTGAAAGCAAGCACGCATACTACTCCAAACGTTCCTGAATGACCGCTTCGTAATGTAGGACGACGACACGACAAACGACTGCGAGTGCTACAAGCGTGACGCGGTTTCGTGCCGAGTTCAAGCGACGCCGAAAAATCCAGCGAATGCCAGCCGGCGATGCTAGCACCGGTCCCGAATGCGATCGTCGGCCGAGTGAAAGGAGCATGTCGGTGTTCTTGTGCTTTGATCTGTGACTTTCTGCGCTAAAAACGAGTGTAAACAGACTTCGGAGGTTCGAAGGTTTGAGCGTGAGCCCTCGCCTTCCGCGGAGGCAATTCAGAGCGGTGTCATCTGCATCCAGCGCAGGCCTCTACCGTCTTGTTCGTATGAACCAGCACATGCGAGGAACATCGGCTGAAAAAAACTCTACGGTAATTTCAGTCGCAACATAGACACCATATACGACGCCAGAAACATCGCGTAGTTCATACGGAGGAGTTTTTATCTGCATGGTGTTTGTTTTCAACATCGGTATTCATCATCGCTGAAAGCGCACCTCGCACTAGCCAACACATTTCGGTGATGTGAAAACGTACGTACTTATAGAAGTGTATTCGTGGATTGTACGACGCTGAAACATTCGTTGGCTTCGCTGGAAATTGTTTTCGTGTGTTGCCAAGCTAATAACAAGCGTGCGCTGGTTGGTAGCAGTGTGAGGTGACTTCGTGTCGGGTACCACCAACGCTGACAGCGGTCTCAGTTCCATTCACGTACAAGACAGAAATCGATCGTGCGTTGCTGTGGTGATCGGAAAAGAAAGTTGCATGATTAAGTGCTGCTGGTATTTCTTGCTATTTCACTTCTCGCTTCTTCTGCTTCTCTGCCACGCTCAGTAGCACATACGTTGTTTGGAGGCATTCTAACACATACACATTCTTAATTTATAGTTCATTTTGATACTCATAGCTATAGTCATACAATGGCGCTTCTCCGTCGTTTTACAGTTTACTGTATTATAACGCGCGTTTTGTTTACAGGTGGACACATAACTGAAAACCTTGTGAGAAGCACCGGAATTGAAATCAGCTGCACGATGACATGATAGTTGGAAGAGAAGATCACCGCATGTATGCACAGAATGAATGAAGGTGCACTAGTATGGTAGTGCACTTTGTATAGAAGAAATGCAAAAAGTACCTCATGTGCCTTATGAGACCTTTCCGAACTGTGAATGCATTTATCTGTTCCTCCAGACTGTAATGAGCTCAAGATATTACTTGATGGTTTCAAGCATTGAATATTTGTATGTGTTTGCAAGGAGTGCTTCATTTCTGCTCAGTTTTTCGGTATATCTATTAACTTGGACTATATAGTATATATATTCCCAGAGAAGGGAAGCGGGTCAGGGGGAGACAGAAGGTTAGGTGGGCAGATAAGATTAAGAAGTTTGCGGGTATAAATTTGCAGCAGCAAGCACAGGACCGGGTTAACTGGCGGAACATTGAAGAGGCCTTTGTCCTGCGGTGGACGTAGTCAGGCTGATGATATATATATATATATATATATATATATATATATATATATATATATATATATATATATATATATATATATATATAATGCATGCACTTAAGCATATTCAGTTTAGCTCTGTTGGAAAACATGCCAAAACTTCTGTACGGTGCTCTGGTGCAATCCTATGATCCGTATCTGTGCCATCAAAAATTTTGGGCATGCTTTGTTGCGTTATAGGGTATTTTAACAATTGATTACATGTGAAAGCCACAGTGCTTGTCTGTAATCTCAAAACCAATGTCTGTCTCATCAAGAAGTGTCAGATGCACTTTGTATATGTTAAAGGATATTTAAACTACCAGCAAAGTGCTAAAGCCTTCACAGCACTGATCTGCAATCACCATCCAGCTTAGAAGTAATTTGTAGTGTTCTCTAACACGTTCAAATAAAGTTATCAAACACTGGACTGATCTACTTGGTTTGATTCCTAATACCAGTGTGTCTGACTTTTTGGAGGCACTTGTATTATAATATTGTTCTATTCCTCTGATTTCTTACCGGGGAGCACTCTAGTGTAGTAACATTTGTTTACCTTGGCACACTTATTGTGATATTACTGTTTAAATCCTTTCATTTTGTATATATGTACACCACTTTTGCAGTAGCCTCACATTGGGCTGTCGTATTTGAAAATAAATATACCATCCGAAAGTGTTCCACGCTGTGCTAGGTTCCAATCTGATCACTAATATCTGTTGCATCATGATGTGTCGGGTATGTTTTGTTGCATTGGAGAACATTCTGGCTGCCTTCCATGAAGGGTTCAGTTCCAGTATTATGACCAATATCTGTGACTTCATAAACAGTTGGGTGTCGTTTGCCGTTTCAGAGAATACTTTGACTAAAGACACCATTTAGAAGTCTTGCATTTAGGTATCAGTTCTAATATTATGACCGATATCTGTGACTTCATGAACGATTGGGTGTCTTCTGTCGTTTTAGAGAATACTTTGACTAAAGAAAACGTCCAGAAGCCTTCCATACAGGGTTCAGTTCCAATATTATGACCGATATGTGTGACTGCATGAACAGTTCGGTGTCGTTTGTCGTTTTAGAGAATACTTTGACTAAAGAAAACGTCCAGAAGCCTTCCATACAGGGTTCAGTTCCAATATTATGAACGATATCTGTAACTGCATGAACAGTTGGGTGTCGTCGGTCATTTTAGAGAATACTTTGACTAAAGACGAACGTCAAGAAGTCTTGCATTAAGGTTTCAGTTCTAATATTATGACCGATATCTGTGACTTCATGAACAGTTGGGTGTCGTTTTAGAGAATACTTTGACTAAAGACAATGTCCAGAAGTCTTGCATTAAGGTTTGAGTTCTAATATTATGACCGATATCTGTGGCTTCATGAACAGTTGGGTGTCGTCGGTCGTTTTAGAGAATACTTTGACGAAAGACAATGTCCAGTAGTCTTGCATTGAGGTTTCAGTTCTAATATTGCCACATTGAATATGCAGCACGAAGAGAACAACGAAGAACACGCGCAGCGAGAGAAGAAGACGAGGTTCTCTTCCGATCAGTTTGCCAGTGTTCTAGTACAATTAAAGTGAGTTCCCTAGATTCAACTGCTGCTGATTCTGCATTGTGACACTGGTGGAAGTGCTGGGTACATGTTCGGGACGCCTAACAACAGCCCCGCATCTGGTCAAGAAAGACTTCCGCGCATCGACACCCCCGTTCACCGCAGCATCCGCCGCCTGTTAGGCCTCAGCCCGGAGTTTGGTCCATTGCCGGAAAGCGTGACCGTGCCAGAAAGCATGACGGCACCTGGAAGCACTGGCCCCAACATGTCCAGTCCAAGCACAACACAGGTAACTGTTTTGAACCCTCGACTTCCGGTTGACTTCCACGGAAACGCATATGAGGACGCACATGACTGGCTCGAGGAATTCGAGCACACAGCGAATGTTAATGGTTGGAACACCACACAGAAATTGGGCTACGTTTATTTTCCGCTTCAAGACGGAGCCCGAACGTGGTTCACGAATCGCGTGTGGTCGTCTTGGGACGAGTTCCGGCAGAAGTTTCTCGACACGTTCGCGAACACTGAAAGGCGAGAAATCGCACAGCGTCTCCTCGAGTCACGGATTCAGAAACCAAATAAGTCTGTTACGATGTTTGTTGAGGACATGGCGCGGCTATTTCGTCGAGCAGATTCTAATATGCCCGAAGCCAAAAAGGTAAGCCACCTCATGCGGGGCGTTAAGGAGCAGCTGTTCGCCGGCCTTGTATGAAACCCGCCTACAAGTGTGGATGAATTCTCCAAGGAGGCGACATCTATCGAACACGCACTGCATCTACGTTATCACCAGTATGACCGCCCAACCCACAGTGCACCGATCAGCGTGGCAGCCTCTACCACAGCAACAACACCAGACGAAGGTTTTTTGTGCCAACTAATACGAGAAATCGTACAAGAAGAGGTGAAGAAACTCGGCGCCAAACCGAATGACTGCGCGATCGCCTCAGTAACGGAAGTTGTACGCCAGGAGATCAGGCAAGCGCTCTCGCTTCCCGAGCCGAACACGAGCACTCCCAGGGCAAGCTATGCAGACGTAGTCCGCCGACAGCCAGCGAACGTGCCGACACCACATCAGTACCACCAGCAACATCCGCCGAAAGCGCCTTGGTACTACAGAGAATCTTCGATGCCGAGGCGGCCACCACTGCGCAAGACTGACATCTGGCGTACCCCTGATCATAGGCCCCTGTGCTTTCATGTGGCGAAGCAGGCCACATCGTTCGGTATTGCCCGTATCGCGCCGCAGGGTACCAAGGGTTTCCTTCTATGGTTCCTCGGTGCCATTTCAACGGAACACCTGACGTCGACACGAGTGTCATGACCCCACGGGATGTTCCTCCTGGGTTTCGGTCACGCTCACCCTCTCCTGGGCGTTATTCTCCGTCCTCTAGACGGAGCACCACTGACATACCAAGAGAGAGATCTCCTAGTCCACGCCGGGGAAACTAAAAGCAGCGACCTCAGGGGGGAAGGTTGCGAATCGTCGAAGTGCTGAAAATCCCCCATTACTGCCGAGCGAAGAGAGACACATTTTCAATGAATCGACGAAAGATGGGGTTGTTACTGCCGAAGTTGCAATTACGATTGACGGACATGACGTCATGGCATTGGTAGACTCTGGCGCGGACTTCTCAATAATGAGTGAGAGTCTGGCAGACACGCTTGGGAAGGTTAGAATGGAATGGACAGGACCACAGATTAGAGGAGCTGGAGGGCAGCTACTCACACCTACCGGAAAGTGCACCGCAAGAATGAAGATAGGGGATGCATCCTTCGTCGCAACTTTTGTTATCCTTCCTGAGTGTTGCAAACAGGCAATCTTGGGGATGGATTTCTTGCGTGAATATGGTGCCATCATCAATATTCCGGACGGTTTACTGACCTTTTCAGCGGATCAAAGCGCAGCGCTATACCGAAAATACCTACGAGTCATTGACGATGTGACCGTACCTCCGTTATCGTGCCGCCTTGTTTCAGTCACGTGCAGCGAGCAGAATACTGGAGAAGGAATCGCTGAACAAGTATTGACGCTCCTACTCTCTCACGGTGTTGCAATTGCCAGAAGTATCGTCAACGTTGTGTGCGGTGAAGCAGAGGTTCTGTTGACGAATTTTACCAACGAGCGACGACATATTACACAAGGCACTACAGTTGCCTACTTCGACGAGATCACCGAAATCCGCGAGTGCTGTGTAGTACAACAGGACGAGCCGCAAGCCACGTCAGCCCCACCACCTATTGACGTAAGCTCGGATTTGTCACCAGCGCAGAGACAGCGGCTAGTAGATCTCCTTCACCAGTTCAAAGACTGTTTTTCATCGACCTCGAGGGTAAGTCAAACGCCACTTACGAAGCATCGGATAAAAACGGAGGAGACGGCAAGGCCAATACGACAGAACCCATACCACGTAGCACCGAAAGAGCGTGAAGCAATCCAGGAACAAGTGAAGAAAATGCTCGATGATGACGTCATCAAGCCGCCAAGAAGTCCTTGGGCATCGCCGGTAGTGCTGGTTAAAAAGAAAGACGGAAGCTTGCGATTTTGTGTCGACTACCGCAAGCTGAACCGTGTGACAAAGAAAGACGTATACCCATTACCGCGCATCGATGATTCACTCGACAGGCTGAGGTATGCACGCTACTTTTCGTCAATGGACCTCAAAAATGGGTTTTGGCAAATTGAGGTCGACGAGCGAGATAGAGAAAAAACGGCTTTTGTGTTACGCCTGACGGGCTTTATGAATTTAAAGTCTTGCCATTCGGATTGTGCTCAGCCCCCGCAACATTTCAGAGACTGATGAATACTGTTCTGTCAGGCCTTAAGTGGCAGACATGTTTGGTCTATCTGGACGACGTCATTGTTTTTTCAAAAACATTTGAAAAACACCTGATTAGGCTGCTATCGGTATTCAGGGCAATAAGGTCTGCCGGCCTGTCACTGAAACCCGAGAAGTGTCATTTCGGTTTCAAGGAGCTTCAATTTTTAGGCCATGTGGAGAGCCATGAAGGTGTTCGACCTGATCCCGATAAGATTGCGGCCGTCAGAAAATTTCCGGTACCAAAAGACAAGAAAGCAGTCAGGTGTTTCCTTGGCCTATGCGCATACTACCGAAGGTTTATTGCCAATTTCTCCCACATAGCTTCGCCGTTAACACGACTCACAAGAGAAGACGTGTCGTTCACTTGGGGCGACGATCAACAGGTGGCATTTGACGATCTCTGACAACGCCTGCAGACTCCGCCTGTGCTTGCTCACTTTGATGAGGATGCTCCTACCATGGTCCTTACAGATGCCAGCAACGTGGGTTTAGGCGCTGTACTCGTCCAGTGGCAAGACTCAGCCGAGCGTGTGATCGCATATGCTAGTAGGACGCTTCACGCGCCGAGTCCAACTACTCCACAACGGAAAAAGAGTGTCTTGCTGTCGTATGGGCGGTTATGAAGTTTCGCCCGTACCTCTATGGTCGTTCCTTCGACGTAGTCAGCGACCATCATTCCCTCTGCTGGCTGACCAACTTGAAAGACCCGTCTGGTCGGCTCGCACAGTGGAGCTTATGCCTCCAAGAGTTTGATATGACGGTCGTGTATAAGTCCGGACGGCAGCACGCCGGCGCCAATTGCTTATCAAAGTCACCGATAAAGCACGACGATGACACAGAAGATGACAGCATGGCGTTTGTAGGAGTCGTTGACACCACTACGATTTCGTGCAAGCAGAAAGAAGACAGTGAGTTGCTTCCTTTTATTGAATTTTTGAATGGCCGGGC
This sequence comes from Rhipicephalus annulatus, assembly GCA_013436015.1. Lineage (NCBI taxonomy): Eukaryota > Metazoa > Arthropoda > Arachnida > Ixodida > Ixodidae > Rhipicephalus > Rhipicephalus annulatus. Next base: position 198,747 of record WOVY01004367.1, read on the forward strand.
AACAACCGTCCCTAGAAGATTTGCAAGGAGCCTGCCGTCATTGTGCTTACGTAGTGGTGTTCTTTATAAGAAGAACTTTTCTCCTAGAGGAAGCACCCACCTACTTGTCGTTCCAACGTCACTTCGTGAGGAGATACTTTGTGCTTGCCACGATGAGCCAACGTCTGGTCATCTCGGATACACACGCACATTGGCCAGAATCCAACAGAAATACTACTGGCCAAGACTTCCAGCTATTGTGAAGCGTTACGTGCGCACGTGCCTCGATTGCCAACGACGAAAATGGCCACCGTTAAAACCAGCTGGGCTATTACAACCAATTCAAGTGCCCACGGTACCTTTTGCCCAAATTGGAATGGATCTCCTTGGACCATATCCGACTTCCCATGCTGGCAACAAGTGGGCAATAGTCGCCACTGATTATCTTACGCGCTATGCCGAAACAAAGGCTTTGTCAAGTGGCACCGCCGTTGAAACCGCACGATTCTTCGTAGAAAATATCGTTTTGAGGCACGGTGCTCCAACAATCATAATAACGGATCGAGGTGCCACTTTCACGGCCGCGCTCCTGAAGACAGTGCTTGAGCTCAGTGGAACAGCCCATCGGAAAACCACTTCCTATCATCCACAAACCAACGGCTTAACAGAACGCCTCAACAAGACTATTGCCGACATGTTGAGTATGTACGTTGACGTGGATCACAAAAACTGGGACGACATTCTACCGTACATCACGTTCGCCTATAATACAGCGCAGCAAGAAACTACTCGAAGAACGCCGTTCAGTCTCCTTCATGGCCGTGAAGTGACGACGGTGCTTGACGCCATGTTACTGCACGACTGCAATGACATCGATTTGGACACTGCATCTTTTATCCAACGAGCAGAAGAAGCGAGGCAGCTTGCGCGCGTCCGACTCACCCACCAGCAAAATTACGACGCCCAACGTTATATTCTGCGACACCGACATGTCGTCTATCGGGCCGGCGACAAAGTCTGGGTATGGAGTCCTATCCGCCGCCGGGGACTGTCTGAAAATTGCTGAAGAAGTATTTTGGCCCCTACACAGTTTTACAACGCCTGAGCGACGTTAATTACGTGGTCGTTCCTGACAGCCCATCGACAACTCGCCAGCAAAAAACTGAAATCGTGCACGTTGTGCGAATGAAGCCCTACTTTTCGGACTGATTTACACCGTCTTTTGTAGAAGAGCATCGGGACACTGCTCTCTGGAGGGGGGCAAATGCCACATTGATTATGCAGCACGAAGAGAACAACGAAGATCACGCGCAGCGAGAGAAGAAGACGAGGTTCTCTTCCGATCAGTTTGCCAGTGTTCTGGTACAATTAAAGTGAGTTCCCTGGATTCGACTGCTGCTGATTCTGCATTGTGATAATATTATGACCGATATCTGTGACTTCATGAACAGTTGAATGTCGTCTGTCGTTTTAGACAATACTTTGACTAAAGACAATGTCCAGAAGTCTTCCATACAGGGTTCAGTTCCAATATTATGATCGATATGTGTGACTGCATGAACAGTTGGGTGTCGTTTGTCGTTTTAGAGAATACTTTGACTTAAGACAACCTCCAGAAGTCTTTCATACAGGGTCCAGCTCCATTATCATGACTGATATCTGTGACTTCATGAACAGTTGGGTGTCGTTTGTCGTTTTAGAGAATACTTTGACTTAAGACAACCTCCAGAAGTCTTCCATACAGGGTTCAGTTCCAATATCATGACTGATATCTGTGACTTCATGAACAGTTGGGTGTCGTTTGTCGATTTAGAGAATACTTTGACTAAAGACAACGTCGAGAAATTTTGCATTAAGGCTTCAGTTCTAATATTATGACCGATATCTGTGACTTCATGAACAGTTGGGTGTCGTTTGTCGATTTAGAGAATACTTTGACTAAAGACAACGTCGAGAAATTTTGCATTAAGGCTTCAGTTCTAATATTATGACCGATATCAGTGACTTCATCAACAGTTGGGTGTCGTCGGTCGTTTTAGAGAATACTTTGACGAAAGATAATGTCCAGAAGTCTTGCATTAAGGTTTCAGTTCTAACATCATGACCGATATCTGTGACTTCATCAACAGTTGGGTGTCGTCTGTCGTTTTAGAGAATACTTTGACTAAAGACAATGTCCAGAAGTCTTCCATACAGGGTTCAGTTCCAATATTATGACCGATATGTGTGACTGCATGAACAGTTCGGTGTTGTTTGTCGTTTTAGAGAATACTTTGACTAAAGACAACGTCCAGAAGTCTTCCATACAGGGTTCAGTTCCAATATCATGACTGATATCTGTGACTTGATGAACAGCTGGGTGTCGTTTTAGAGAATACTTTGACTAAAGACAATGTCCAGAAGTCTTTCATACAGGGTTCAGTTCCAATATTATGACCGATATCTGTGACTACATGAGCAGTTGGGTGTCGTCTGTCGATTTAGAGAATACTTTGACTAAAGACAACGTCCAAAAGTCTTTCATTAAGGTTTCAGTTCTAATATCATGACCGATATCTGTGACCTCATGAGCAGTTGGGTGTCGTCTGTCGTTTTAGAGAATACTTTGACTAAAAACAACGTTCAGAAGTCTTGCATTAAGGTTTCAGTTCTAATATTATGACCGATATCTGTGGCTTCATGAACAGTTGGGTGCCGTCTGTCATTTTAGAGAATACTTTGACTAAAGACAACGTCCAGAAGTTTTGCATTAAGGCTTCAGTTCTAATATTATGACCGATATCTGTGACATCATCAACAGTTGGGTGTCGTCGGTCGTTTTAGAGAATACTTTGACGAAAGACAATGTCCAGAAGTCTTCCATACAGGGTTCAGTTCCAATATTATGACCGATATGTGTGACTGCATGAACAGTTGGGTGTCATTTGTCATTTTAGAGAGCACTTTGACTAAAGACAACGTCCATAAGTCTTCCATAACGGGTTCAGCTGCAATATTATGACCGATATCTGTCACATCATGAAGTGTCAGGCACAGTTAGTTGAATTAGAGCACATTTCGACAATGGAAAATGCCCGAAGGCATTCTATGCAGTATTTGGTTCCTATCTTATGACCAATATATGTTGTATCAATAAGAACCAGGGGTGCGTTGTTGCATTAGAGAATATTTCGAACACACACATCAGCCGAAAGCCTGCTACTCTGGCCTCAATTGTAGTCTTATGACTTACTTAAATCTGTCAGATCATGAAGTTTCAGGCGTAATTATTAAGTTGAGTGCTATAAAATATCATGTGTAAATATACTGAAGGTACCAGCATATTCAAGATATTGTTAATAAATTTGGTAGTGCAGGTATAGAAACCCGGTGGTTTGTAAACCTGATCAGGAGGGCAGCCACTGTCTCATTCACCGAAGAGAGGAGGGGGGGGGGAGCTCAATGTCAACTCCATATATATTAACATAATAGTGTAGCGGCCGGGAATGTCGGCTGCCGGAGGCAGCGAGAAAGGAGACGTGAAGCTGGTTTGGAGTTGCAGGGCAAGACTGTTTATTTCCACTCCGCGCGAGTGACGAGAGCTCCCCTCGACGAGGGAGAGAAGGAGGCACCCCCGCGTTCTTCTACAAGAAAGAGGAAAAGGGGGCCCCCGAGCGAGCAGACGTAGCATGCCGCCGGTGCTAATCCCCGGAGCGGGCCCCGACAACACGTTGTTCCCCGAACACGGAGGAAGAGGCGCTGGCGCCGCGCGTAGGCGCGCTGTCGACGGCCGGCTGCAGACGGGATAGAAAAGAATGCGGTGGTGCTGAGCAGCTTCCGCTACAAAGGCTCCCCCCCTAGATTGCGGAGCTTTTAAAGAAGGACAGCAGTTACGGGCTGAATAGTGAAAGGTCACAGTCCAATGGTTAGCACTGAAATCGTACGTGAGAGGCTCTTGAATGGAAACCTCAATATGAGCAGGTTTGGCGCGGTCAACGGCGACGACTTCTCGTTTCCCCCGCACGTCGATTGCGATGGTTTTGTTAGTACGTCCCAAAACTTTGAATGGGCCATTGTACGGCGGAGGAAGGGGCGGCTTTGTTGCGTCGTGTCGCACGAACACATGGGTAGCAGAGTCCATGTGAGGAAAAGTGAAAACTTTCCTGTTGCGGGCGATGCGAGGTGCTGTTGGCCTGAGTTGCGCGAGCCATGCGCGCAGCTTCTCGATGTGATCGGAGGCTGTTGGGGCGGAAGGTGTCTGGTCGGAAAAGAATTCTCCCGGGAGGCGCACTGTTGAGCCGTAGATCAGTTCCGCTGCGCTGAAGCCGAGGTCTTCCTTCACCGTTGAGCGTAGGCCAAGAAGAACGAGCGGGAGCTTCTCCACCCAGTGCTGGCGGTCGAGTTTCGCTGCCAGTGCGGCTTTGAGTTGCCGGTGGAAGCGCTCAACCATTCCGTTGCTGGCGGGGTGGTAGGCGGTTGTATGCTGCATCTTCGTGCCGAGGAGCGTTGAAAGTGCGGAAAATAGGTTGCTCTGGAATTGTCGTCCCCGGTCAGTTGTTATGCGGGCGGGGCAGCCAAAGCGGGACACCCATGTCTGAATGAAGGCCTGCGCGACGGTCTCAGCTGATATTTCCGCAATTGGTATAGCTTCGGGCCACCGGCTGTACCTGTCGATGCATGTGAGCAGGTACCTAAATCCTTGGCAGGGCGGTAGTGGTCCCACGAGGTCGAGGTGAACGTGGTCAAACCGCGACTCAGGAGTCGCGGTTTTCCTGTAGTGCAGCCCGATTCCTGTAGTGCGGCCCGATTGTGGCGAGTCACTTTCACTTGCTGACACGTTTCACATGTCCGAGCCCATCGTCGCACGTCCGCGTTGACTCCGGGCCAAACGAAGCGTTGCGTTATCAGCCGCTGGGTGGCGCGGACACCTCGGTGGCTGATGGAGTGGAAAGTGTTGAATACCACTCGGCGAAAGGTCAGTGGGACGAAAGGTCGTGGTGCTGCCTGGGAGGTATCGCAGGTTATCGTGCTCTGGACGTAGGGAAGTGCAACCTCCGAGAGCACGAGTGAAGATCCCCCTCCCTTCAGTCTTGTCAACTCGGGGTCGTCCCGCTGAACTGCGGCCATAGCTTCGAAGTCCAGGACTTCTGTGCCGGAAGCGTTGACGCGAGCAAAGGCGTCAGCTGCTTCGTTTTCGACCCCGGGAACGTGGCGGATGTCTGTAGAAAACTCGGAGATGAATGAGAGCTGACGGATCTCTCGTTCTGAGTAGGAGGAACTGTTGTTTTTGAATACGTAGGTGAGGGGCTTGTGGTCTGTCGAGATGTAGAACTCACGGCCTTCGAGGATGTAGCGGAAATGCTTAATGGAACAATAGATTGCGAGCATCTCCCTTCCAAAAGTGCTGTACCGTGCTTCTGCAGGCTTCAGATGTTTCGAAAAGAAGCCCAGTGGCTTCCACTGGGCGCCCTCCTGTTGCTGCAGCACTGCTCCGACCGATGTGGAGGAAGCGTCCACCATGAGGCGTGTAGGAGCTTCAGGCCGTGGGTGAATGAGGAGGGTAGCCGCGGCTAGCTCGTCCTTAGCTTTCTGGAAAGCGTTCTGGTGTTCGTCAGACCAACAAAATTCTGGTGCCTCTTGGTAGTCTCGGCACAGCAGGTCGGTCAATGGCTGGAGCACTCGAGCACAAGACGGAATGAAGTGCCGGTGGAAGTTTAAGAGCCCAAGGAATTCCCTCAGCTTGCGAAAAGATGTTGGAGCTGGAAACTTCTTGACGGATTCCACCCTCGATTCCAATGGCATAATGCCTTCAGCAGTGATGTGGTGGCCGAGGAAGTTGAACGCCTCTACTCCAAACACGCACTTTTGAGGTTTCAACACCAGACCGTGCTCATCCAAACGCTGAAAGAGCTGGCAGAGGTGCTCTACGTGCTCCGCAGGCGTTCTGCTGGCCACCAAAATGTCATCCAGGTAGACAAAGATGAAAGGAAGACCCCGGGTGACTTCATCCATGAACCTTTGAAAGGTCTGTGCGGCATTTTTCAAGCCGTAGGGCATGCGGACAAACTCAAACAGGCCGAACGGAGTTGTTATGGCTGTTTTTGGTATGTCCTGTGGTTCGACGGGGATTTGGTGGTATGCCGCTACAAGGTCGATCTTGCTGTGTATTTTCGTACCTGCCAGCCGCGCGCTAAAATCGTGAATGTGTGGCACAGGATACTGGTCCGGCGTTGTCGATGCGTTCAAGGCTCTGTAATCACCACACGGGCGCCAATCGTCGTCCTTAGGCACCATGTGTAGCGGCGATGAATGGTTGCTAGACGAAGGGCGAACAATTCCCAGCTGCAGCATGTGTTCGAACTCCCTGCGTGCAGCTTGAAGCCTTTTGCTGGACAGCCGTCGTGGCCGGGCGGTGACTGGCGGCCCGGTGGTGACGATGTGGTGAGTCACGTTATGTTTCACCGGCTGTTCCGTGTTGCGGGGCTTGGTGAGCGAGGGGAATTCGGCCAGGACGTGGTGGTAGGCTGATACTGGCTGGAAGGCGCAGATGCCACATGAGCAGATGTTTGACTCCAAACCACGTACTTTGAGGGATGTGTTGTTATCCTTGAGGCAACGGTCACGTACGCTCAAATCCAGGTTGAAGTGGCTGAGAAAATCTGCTCCAAGTATGGCGAAATTAACATCCGCCACCACGAAGACCCAGCGAAACAGGCGCCTGAGTGCGACATCTATTGTCAGCGAGCGGAAGCCGTACGTAGCGATGGCAGTGTTGTTCACTGCCTGCAGCGACGATGTGTTCTTGCTACGTCGGCGATCCTCGGGGGTTGCCGGGACAATAGAGATTTCGGCTCCCGTGTCGACTAGCAGGCGCGAGTTGCTTACGCGGTCGACTACGAAAAACAGGCGGCTGGGTGGAGGGCCGATGTCGTAAGCCGCCGTTAACGACTGGCCGGAGCGTTTCCCGGAAACGAGCAAGGTTGAGTGCAGGGCTAGCACCCATGCCGAAACGACGGTGGTACCAGCAAACTCCGTCCTGTGTATCTCGTGCATGGCTTCTCTGGGAAGAGCTTGGGTGTCTTGAAGGGGATCGGTTGCGTCGTTGCTCGTCCTGTTGGGGAGCGCCAGATAGCACAAGTTTCTGCATGGTCTCGGTAAGGTGTTGCAGTTTCTCCTCAAGGCGCGACAGTCGATCTGGTTGCTCATGTGTTCTTGCAGCAGCTATGGGCGCATAGGCTGGAGTTCAGTATTCCGTGATGCGATCGGCAAGTTGCGCTAGTTGATCAAGGGACGTCTCATTTGAACCCGCGAGAACCACGCGCACCGACTGGGGGAGCCGTTGCAGGAAAAGTTCACGAAGAAGTGGGAGCTGGCCGTCCTGACGCGCGTGCACACCGAGTAGTTGCCGCATACGGTGCAGCAGTTGGGAAGGTCGTTGGTCGCCCAGCTCTTCGCAACACAAGAGCTGCTGCAATCTGCTTTCTTCAGGCGCCTCGAGGCGGTCCAGCACCGTCTTTTTGAGGGTGTCATATTCTTCTTGCGCGGGGGGTGAAACCAAAATGTCGTCGATAGCGTCGGCGATTTCGGGGGGCAGGGCTGCGATGACGTGAAGGTATTTTGTCGACTGCGAGGTGATGTGCCGGAGCTGAAAACGGGCCTCCACTTGGCTGAACCAAACTCTTGAATTTTTCGGCCAAAAATTTGGTAGCTTCAGTTCTGTGGCGATGACCGCAGGTGTGGAGGCAGCAGCGTTGTCGTCGGAGCTCATCGCGGCGTGTTCGTTGAAGCGTTCGGGTCACCAATTTTGTAGCGGCCGGGAATGTCGGCTGCCGGAAGCAGCGAGAAAGGAGACGTGAAGCTGGTTTGGATTTGCAGGGCAAGACTGTTTATTTCCACTCCGTGCAGTGACGAGAGCTCCCCTCGACGAGGGAGAGAAGGAGGCACCCCCGCGTTTTTCTACAAGAAAGAGGAAAAGGGGGCCCCCGAGCAAGCAGACGTAGCATGCCGCCGGTGCTAATCCCCGGAGCCGGCCCCGACAACACGTTGTTCCCCGAACACGGAGGAGGAGGCGCTGGCGCCGCGCGTAGGCGCGCTGTCGACGGCCGGCTGCAGACGGGATAGAAAAGAATGCGGTGGTGCTGAGCAGCTTCCGCTACAATAGGGAAGGGGCGCTAAGTCAGCTCCCTCAAGGAGGAAAGGCAGTGCGACAAACTCCCCCCCCCCCCTCTCCTTAAGAACTCTGCACACGCCCATGATAGACGTACAGTATGCTAGAAGCGAATGTTCATTCGCGGGAGTGGCGCACGCACCGATGTTGATTTATGGTGCATACCGCTGTAGTTACTTTGGGCACTGGAATGTCATTTACTCCTAAAATAGTCTAAACTGTAGTGGGTGAAGCACTATCAATTTTTTAACGTGTTCTCATATCTTCTAAAACATATAAACCCGCTCCAGTTATGGACGTGCCGTTTTGTGCTGAACTTGGACAGTTCTAAGCCAAAAGGTCAAGCAACATTGTGAATCGGCCTTGGACGCGTGGGCGTCAATGTGGTGGACGCGTGCCAGTGGTTGCGCGCCCTTTTCTTCCACAGGCGCGACTAGACGCTTTTGACGCGTAGGCGCGTGCATATGCGTGCCAGTGGTTGGCACTTTAAGCTCTCCAGCATTGCCGGCACTCCGCCATCCACCATGTGCCACCATCTACCATGTGCCACTAATATTTCCAGCACCATAATCCACCAAAATGGTGGATGGTGGAATCCACCATTCCTATGGTGGACGGCTTTTTTCAATAAGGTATCTAAGCTTATAACAAGGAAATAAACATTTTATATGTACTCCTGCTATACAAATGTACGTAATGTCCGGTTAACATAAGTTGTAGCTACAGTATCGCACGGAAAGGAGCCTTCAAAGAAAATCCTCACAGCAAAAATTTTGCAAACTTTTTACTATAATAAAACATTCCCTGGTAACTTTTTCATTTTCTCGTAACATTATAATTGAGTGATTATTGTGGGGAAGAAAAACTTCGCCTTAGTAGTTGGTTTCCCCAGCATGCATCTGATAGTGACCACTGTAAAAATTGGGGGGAGGGGCTCAGCCCTCCCCAACTTTTCTCGTAGGGGCTCGCGCCCCCCTCCCCCCTGGCTCATAAGCCTATGTGGAACACGCTAATACACCACATGTGCATTATCATTAAGGCCGGCAGAATCGCCATGAAGCTGCCGAGCCGCTTAACGTTGAAGACGCAACCACTATATATTGTGTCGAGCAGAGAACATTACACTTTTGTGGACTCGGTGGGACTTTGAGAGATACACGCCAGTTCTGCGAGATCATTGTTTACGCTCACAGCTGAACACACGCACCGACACGGCATTTTTATTCGCGGCGAAATAGTCATCCATAGCTTTCTGTCATAACGAATACACAAAACGACAACTGCAACATCTTCATGAAACTGAGTGGAACTCACCCATATTCATGTCTGGTTGCGCCTTTCCACGTGCAGCTTTTCAGCATGCCGCCATTAAAGTGCAGAAGCAGAAAGGAAACGGAAGACACGTGTGGAGACGGCTACAGCCACTAGAGGTCCACTTTTTTGTCAGAACCCCGAGTCACAGTGTTTCCAGCGGTCAGAAATCCAAGAAATTTAAATATATATTGACGAATTTCAACTTCGCGAGGGTTACTGCCTCCCCTAACTAGTGCGTTTTAAACAATCGGAATAACCCAGCATTGCGTACCAATGTCATAATATTCATTCGAAATAAGACAAAAGGTGTGCGTCGGCAATGCTGCTTTTGTGATATCGAGATGTATTTTTATATGAAACTTGCAATGAAATGGTGTTCATTGCAGAAATCCTGTAATTTCTATTCATAAACAGCCAAGCGGGTTACTGTGCTAAACACGGCCGCACGAGAACATTTTTAGGATAATCCCGCAAACGATGTAGTGGAAACATTTTCAGGATGCTGTCAAGCGGGCAAGAATGTTTGTGCCCTTTGAGGACGAGCATAAGATGTCGACTGTTTTCTGTGAGGGTGGTCAGTACAGTGCGTCAGAGACCTAGATCTCATTCAGAAACACCCGGCACTTGTGCATGATTACACCGACGCGGGAGTTTACGCCAACGCTACGGCTGGCATGAAACAGCCAACGCTTACGTATCATCAAATGTGTAGGGAATTAAATTTGTCAAACAAAACACCCCACAGCGCACACAAGATAGCCAGCACTTGAGCATATCACATCGACGCCGGATGTTGGTCATTCAACGCTATATACCGCCTGCACGAAACACACACGGCGCTCATCTCCCCCTTTGAAGAAGCGGTCGGCTGAGACTCGGCCAGCTCTTTCGCATCACCCGATTCGCAAGAATTAATACCGCAGTCCATACACATTGCAGCACAAACACCAAAATCAACGTTCACCAAAATAGAGGAAGCGCTGACAGTCGATGTCGGCACACCGATAGACACATGCAGCGTTTTCCTGGCGCCGCTTCCTTCGGCGTCATCGCGTCAATGCCGCCAGAGAGGGTGGCAAACCATATTAGGAGCACCTGGGCCAGCGTCGGGTTCAGTGTCGCACAGTGTGTCGAAGAGAATAGCCTGAGACCTCGCAAAGCAGTGTGCAGTGTCCGTCAATGTAGCAACAAAAATATTCCTCAAGAGCGGTTTCATGTCTTATTTGCAGTTTTTAGGTGAGAAAAACAAGTCACAGTACCACGAAAAAAGGTTTTTTTTTTTGGCAGCGTCTTTTGCGACAGCACGAGCTTAGCGCATAGCGGGCGTCTATCATTCCCTGTTGCGGCAGAGGAGGTTGCCGAAAATTCAGATAATCTGGGGTTATTTCGCGCGAATTCGCACCTACGTACATGGTGCACACATCTCAATCTAAGTATACTTTAGGCTTCTCACCTACTTTGAAGTGCTAGAGCCACGATCAAGCCCATGTCCTTCTGATCAGCAGCCGAGCACTGTAACCACCGACAAAAATTCTGTTAAAAAAATAGAAAATTTCATTCAGAATTTGAACCTGCGCCGCACTGCACTGATCTCGTGCGAGCTGCTAGCTCTGTAGCCCAACTAATCCAGTTTCCCAAAATTAACTAGAGAGAACGTAGACGGAACGAAATTCCGATAGACACGTAGCTAGGTATACACCGTGTGCACGTGCGTCACGCAGGGCCCCTTCGTCACTTCCGAAATGCGCCACCGACATGCCCGGGTACCTACCGACTCTGTCGCCTACCGCTGCCGTGTTGTCTCCTCATGCTTGCGCCCGTTCAGTTTTGCCTCACGATGCTAGTTTGAGGGCTGCTAGTGTGGCAAGTTGATTTAGTAGTCCCCGAAGAGGGAACAGAGCTTCGAGGGATTTCTTCGCCGAGAAAGTTATTACCTAAAATTAGGAACGCACATTGCGATTTTCCGAAAAGTACCGGCGTGTTTGGCTGGCGCGGATTAACAAAAAAAAAAACTACTTGAAGAAACTCGGTTATATTTGCGACTTCAGGTGTAACTTCATTCCGGGTAAGTGCCATGGCCAAGCAATTAACCTGCAAACAGATATAGCTTACCAAGATACTGTACATACAAACTTGTCCGCGACCACTGCGTGGACAATCAGCGTGTCAGGGAGGTAGTTAAAATCATAATGAATATCACTGAAATTTAAGTATTGCATTGAAACAAAGTGTAAAATCGATGCGAAACAATACACTCTAAGGCAAAATTATCCGAAAAAAGGAGTAACGGAGCCCGATAGGCGCGCGAGATGAACGAATAGACCGTTGAGGAGCAACCACAGAGGGAAGCGTGCGGCATGAAACCACTTACTCTCCACTAGAGATGAACCGCCCGGGCATTCCAGGCAGTGCGAAAAGCGTTGCCAAGGTAACCACCCCTCCTTCTTCACAGAACACATCTCCTTCTCCTCTTCTGCTGGCTCAGTCTTTCCCCGTATTTTGCCGGCGACGGTTCGCGTTGCGTCGCGCTCGGAGTGCTCGACCACCACGGCCGCCTGGATTCGACGATCTAAGAATTACGCAAGGTGCTTGTGTGTACGCTTGGATGAGCGTGGGCTGCTGCTTTTGCGTTTCGCTGCACCCATGAAGTCTGGAGCAAGCCTCGACACGTCACCACGCCGTGCTGTATATCTCTGGATTCAAGATAGTCATGGCCAAAACACGACAGCAATAGTTGGGAAGGCCAATATGGCGGCCGAGAAGAACAGGCCCATCGGATATATACTTCAGTCCGACTCAGGGCAGAAAACAGCGCTGGATTCTAAGGCAAGTAGGTTATCATTCTTTTTCTACTCTACTTGTCGCGTGTGCGATACGGATCGCGCTTGCCGGCAACGGGATCAGTCGTGTTGTATATCGCACGCACGAAATGCATCGCGAAGGTCAGCTTCGGCGTCTGCAGTTCACCTGTGCTTTGCGACCGCCTGGCGATTGGCCGCCATTGCCGTCGGCCTCCCGTACGCTCGCTCATCGAGTGCTCGCCTGTCTTCACCGCCGCGATGAGCTCCGTGCTGACGATATTGGGCGGAGACCTCGTCGCTGTGTTGGGAGTCATCGAAAACACGTTGCGGGTTCTCGTAAAGAGCTTGGTTGTAGTATGTCGCGCACTGTGAGTGCACCAGCTCGGGCTAGCGGGGCTTTCGCTAGCGTCGGAACTCACTGAAAATTGGTCGCCATTACAGTTGGCTTTACAGGCGCGAACAGAAGAAGCCTTCAGAGGGTAATACACGGCTTTCCTGGCAACAACGTGGACTTAGTCGGTGCCCTACAGTCGAAGTATATCAACACTGCATGGGACCAAGCATCTATACCCCTTTATGACGGCCCCAATAATCCATAACTTTCATAAGCGTTAATGGTCGTCGAAATTAAAGCGGCAATACAAAGCATGAGGAAAGGTACCACCCCGGCACCCGATCAGGTATCGGTAGGGCTGCTCTCTAACCTAAGTGATGACATGACTCAGTTGCTAGTAGATAAAATGAACCAGTACTGGGACGCCGGAACGCTACCCCGACCCACGAAACACAAGAAAATCTAAAAAACGTGTAGTGAATGTTTAAAAAGTATAGTTCAAAAGTATACAAGAAGTCTTGTTGAGATCTTATTTAAACCTAATCAGCTTGAAAACCTCCTGTAGCTGTGCTAACACCACGTTATTATACGGCTAGAAAACTTCTAGCAAGAAGTCTAAAAACATCTTTCAAGATTTTTTTTAAAAACTTTTGTAAACGTTTACTATGCTTTTATTATCAGAAGCCTACTAACCTTTGTGCCAAGATTCTAGAAAGACTTTTGCTAGATCTTTTAACACCTTTTTAGACATTAATTTTTAATGCAAACCAGCTTGTTGAGCGTTTCCCGTGCTTAATTTGCTGCCCCATGTCAGTATTTTACAATCAGTGCATTTAGCTGTTCACTGTCGAGAGTGACAAGTAGGAACAGCAATATAATTTGTAATCAAATTATTGCTGGCACTATTCTAATGAGCGAAATTGGTGTCATAATTGTTGAAAGAAGCAGTTAGTGACTGCCATATATCATTACGATAATCTGTTTTGCTTGGAGACAACACGGGCTTTTGAACGTCAACTCATTATTGTTTCTGGTGTTGCCTGGAATGCATTATACTACACATCTAAAAAATAAATGCGAAATTTCAACAAATATTGTTGCATACTTGTAACCTTTATAAACATAACAATGACAGCACACTTTGTCCCAAAACTTGCATGCTTTATAGTAACTATAATTATACAAAGCGATTGAGGTACTGGCCAGATGCTTGGTCCAGGAACCTGCACACATACAAAAAACACAAACTCTTCTCTTCGAGCAGACTTTTATCAGTGCAATGAAATTTAGCAGGCTAGCTTAGCAAACACATTGGCCCAGTAGCAAACATATGAAGGTAGAAAATCTGTCACTGCCAAAAAGTAGCAGTCGTATAACTGATCTTTTTCTAACCCAGTGCGCTTAAATTTACGTATATAATTAGAACCATGAGCAGTCTAAATTAAAGGGTTTCACCACAAATCTGTGTTTAACAATTAAATTGTGGTTTTGGCAACTCCCAGAATTATAATTCCATCCCAAAATACTCGAACAAAAGACACATTGAAGTTAAAAATGCTACAGTATTCCAGAATGCTTTCTATCAGTCATCATTAACAATGTTAAACATGGTTAACTATCACTAATATATCAAAAGTGGTTAGGTATTGGCAAAGTTAGGTATGATTAAGTATGCCAATAGAAATTTATTTATTGCACTTACAGCATAAAATTCGAGAAGACAATAAAATAAGGTTACAATAACAATAAAACAAAATATTCAGTCAATATTATAGTGAAAATAAAACCACTCATTTGCTACAGCCTTATTGCAATGCAGAAAGTTCAATTTTAAGTGAACTGCAGATTACACCTGAATTACACATGACATAAAACCTTAGAAAACAGCACTGACACATTCAGAGACGTGCTTTGTGCTTGTATCAAAATTCAGCCTTAAGAACAGAAAACTGCCTTTGCAGATATGTGCCCAGGGGAACACAAAGTAAGACAATAATGCTGTCAGCTGCCTGATCAACTAAGAATACCGAAATTTTGGTGCCTACAATAAGTGGGCATGTTTACGCAGAACAGTTTGTGGCAGTCGTGTTTCTAGACACTCCCACTTGGAAAAATTCTTCGAGCATGTCTATGCTCTGGGATATTCCACTCGGAAGTTTATTGTGCTTTTCGTGATTACGCATGCAAGGCAGCGAGAATCACCAGAACATTACTCCCTGGTGAGACAAGCAGTCAGTGCTTGCTATTCCAGCCAGTAGTAAAAAGTTAACAATTATAATGCTTGTCTATGGCTTCAATCCATGATCAGATTATATGTGGCACCTCAGGGAGTAGTAGCTGTGTGCTAGTGCTCACTGTCCTGCATGCATAATGATAAAAGCCACAACTATACTTTCCAGAGGGATATCTGAGCGTAGGCTTGCCAGAATTCTTTGGACCTATGCAGAAATGTGACTGGCTCAAAATTTTAATACTGCATGGCCGACTGCTGCAGTCACTAATGAGTTCATTATTGAATGTGTTCAAAGGCACGGCTGACGCTGATAACTATTGTTGCACATTGTATTCCCCTGAACACTTAGCTATCTGCAAAAGTGGCTTTTACACACACAACTTACAGCATTGAATTTTTTAAAGAAAAACAAAAGGCTTAATATTGAACATCCTGAACACGCGAGCTACTTGAATACAGCAACCAGGTGGCTCAGTGAAGTTCCTTTTCCATAGGAAACAGAAGTCATGCGCAGCTGCTGTACATTCAGTAGCCAACTTTTCCATGAGCCACCATTGATGACAGGCTTGTCCGGAATCCTTTCACACTCAGTTCGTACGAGGTGCATGCATAGGCTGCGATGGAAACACAGGAAAAACAATTTATTGACATGTGTCTCTTAGAAAAACTGAATTTGTCAGTATATTTAAAATGATTTGGAACGATGTGTCTTAAAACAAGCAGGATGTACACAAACTAGAGATGTTACAAGCAAAACGTTTTTTATGTTTTTTGGCGAACACAGTTGTAACCTCATGAAAGAAAATGCAATTTCCACATTGCAGATGTGTCCAAACCATGCTTGAATTGCGCTCGTGCATAGTGTGTTGAAAGCAAATTCAATGATACCTCAACACATACATGATGGTATGCACTTTTATGAAGTATCCATTGCATGTAACCTAAATTAGTGAACATGAATTTGATTTCAAATACAACTAATGTAGCTTTTTTCAGGCTGCTCACACTGGGACAATTATACATATAATGTCATAAATTGGTCTCAATAAATTACTATTGTGTGTTGCCAAATTATGGTCATCAGTTTCAATGATTCTGGTTGGCTTAAACGGCAGTACCCCTCACTCAAGCACCACAGGCTGTCAATGCAAAAAAAAAAAAACACCAGGCACCCATCTTGAAGCACATACCATCCCAATAAAGCATGCAAACTTCTGCAACGATCTCCGAGAACCAGAATCTTGGAAGCTATTGATTGCGATTTATCAATAAGATCTGATGAAACTGATTTCCGAACTTGTGTAATTCCTTCAGTGCCAATAGCTTGAAAACTTGCAGTCTATATTTATTATTCTCATGTAAATACGGTGTCCAATTTTACATTTTAACAGCAATACGTGCATGACTTATGCATGCTTATCATGATATACAACACTATCGCGAGTTTTGAGTGATAAATAATATATTGATTCTGCACATACCACAGCTTCCATCAACATCTGTAGCGCATGCCTAGAAAGTTTACTTTATCCAATATACTGTTAAGCTTGTTATTAATCAAAAATTTGCATTGGAGGTGGTGCAATAAAAGTGTTCTTAATGTTCATACACGTATGAAAGTGATTATCAAAGTTTCAACTCAAGGTTGGGCGAGGTGCACAAAATATTTAATAAACCAAATCAAAATACAAGCACAGTGGAAACAAGCAGAGTAAAATCGGTGGTGCTCGAACGCGTGGACTTATGACTGAATTAGTGCTCGCACAGTAAGGCATATGGCCATATTTAGCCATGAAACATTCGTTCGAAAATACGGTTCAGGATAAACGAATGGCTTAAAATGCACGGATTCAGGCCGTATGAGGCAACCTATGTGGCCGGCGTATATCGAAAGTTAGAATTTCACTAAACGAGCTGCATGAACACTTAAGTGTAGGTGCAACCTTTGCGAGCCGTACCTAAGACGATGCAACACGCTGCACACGAACACGCATCAACTCGAGTATCCCGGTAGTTTATAAAGACGCGTGCCGGCGCGGATGCACACACCGGCATACATTCGACCACTCGCAAAGAAAAAAATTGAGACGCCAAACTGAACCTTACCAAAACTTCTCTCATAGTAGACATAACGTATAAATACTGTAGCTGTATAAAATGGAACGTACAGCAGATAAAACTGCCTTAGACACGTTCACTTCAATAGCGCACAATATAAACAGGCATCAACGCCTACAGCTAACAAACGCCCCAGAATTGATAAACGAAAATAGTGCTCGCTCGCGAGCAGGGCCCCCCTCCAACACCACTGCCAACAGAGGCCGACAGCCGCCACAACTCTGCTCGAGTCTGCCGCCGAATTCCCGCTACGCGTGCATGCTTCACACTCCACACAAAAGAAAAAACTTGTCCGCGCTTAACTTCGCACTACTTTGCCTTTCCACTGCTTAAGTACTACAGAAAAGCTGGGTTTCCATATAAACAAAAGCTCACTTATCGTGCACATGGTAGGAAAAACGTGGTGAGTGATAACAAAGCGCCGACAGCAGCAGTGCGGTACATACATGGCGAGGGCTCCACGATACGAACCCACACGTCTTCTCTTAAGTATAGCGCATCTTCGTAATCAGCAACACTGGCAGAACACAAAACACGAACACAAAGCGCAAGCACACTTTTAAAACACGAGAGAAATCGACTCAAACCCGCTTTTTCAAGAGGCGACTGAGCGGCCGGTAAACACGTTCAGACAAGTAAAAATGTTCTAGCTGAGCAGGTGCACACCGCATTTGCGCGTCTTAATTTTTTAATGGGCCGCGTCTGCTGCCACCGGGTGGCACGAACCTTTTCGAGGCAAAAGCGTTCGGTTCACCCAATAGCCGCTTAAAACCGGCTTGACTTGGCTGAAAATGTATGAATAGACGGCGACAGAATCGCCGCGTTAGACATGTTTTGGGGACGTTTAGGTGGTGGGAACGAAAGGTCTAAGATTTTTCACTAACTTGTGAGGATCTTTACCGTGCGGTAGTTATTTATCCGTGGTCATTGCTTGAGCGGGAGTTGTATGCATTCGCGAGAACCGCCTCTGCGCATGGATACGTGGTCTCGTTCTGTAATACTGTCTATAAGCAATGTGGTAACGACTTGCCCGATCATGAACACCGTGTGTTATGCTATTTGTGGATGTATGCCGTACGTGTATGTCTGGTAAGTGCGTGTGTAGCGTAAAGATCGATGTGTCGCTTGGGTGAAGTGTATGCTTGCGCCAAAACTTTCATTGAAGCTTCTTCTTGCGTAACTGCGTGAGACAGATACGAAATCCACAAGTTGGAAGCGATGGAATATTACCAGGCGCTCACACGACGTTATTTTCCAAGTGGCTTAAATATGGCGTCGCCGATTACGATAATCGGCTTTCTAAGCTATGTCTGTTCTTGTGGGTGTATACAAAGGAAAAAAAGAAATGAAGTTGAAGATATGCTGGGAGCACTATAAATATTCGCTCAAAATTGCCACCTTAAGCGTCTTCTTAAAATAAACAGTGCCGCAAGGCAGTCGTGCCTTGCGGTGAGGTGCACGTTGTGTATTGCGGTAAAGCATACATATTGCGCGCGCTCGTGTGTAAATTGGAAATGTAGCACTGACATTGGGCCTCGTGTGTGCAACTAAATTGTACACGCGCTATCCTCTGCCTCATCAGTGACGATGCGGCAGTCAGTATCGTCATCATCTTCAGCTTGTGTAACAAGCCCAGAACAATTAACCTAGTCAAATACATTTTGTGGCAGGCAATTCGCAAGGCATTCAGATTTAAGTTCATTGAAGGATTAATTCAAGATTGTGAAACGGCAATTTCAAATAAACGAAACATGCATATGAGAGGCTTCAGTCGTACTTCAAAATTTGTGCCATGCCTCAAATTGAAAATGATTATAAAGGAAATATATGCAAAGGCTGGGTGTAGATTACCATTCACAATTCGATTACCATTCATATTTTAGAAACTTAGAAAATTTGTAGCTCATGTTTTCCTATTGAGTAAGCACAAAAATAACTGTTGAAGAATAGTCTACAATTACTCACACAGTTTGCAAGAAATAAATCTTTGAAACCTATGTCGTGCCAGAACTAAGTGCAAGGTGGTTAGAGGAAACTGGTTATGACCCGACATAATAGCGCATGTTCGAACGTCTTACATGGGCTGCTTGTTAGCAAAATGGGGTGGGAATTAGGTAAGTGCCTGCAGGGATCTGCACCAAGAGACAAAACCTGCTACATCTTTTTCAAAAATTTAATTATTTGTGTCAAGCATGCGTGCACTCTTTGTTGTTGTGTTCTCTTAGGGAGCAAGTATATGGCATACGCTTGAAATCCATACGTTACCCCTGCGATTTGGAGATGTCATCACAGTGAACATGAACGTGCAATGTAGTTGAAAACGTTGCTGGGCACCAACTTTATTAACAATTTGAACCCGCTTATACTACAAAAGTTACCACGTGACTTCAGCCAAATAGTTTCTAACTGTTGTGGTTACTGTCAGATAAAAGTAATAATGAGCTAGTTGTGCTTGGACAACAGTGGTGCTTTACTGTATTAAAAGTACAGTAATTTAGTACCTGCATATAGAACTGACCACTTAGTTATTTTTTTTATTTATGGTCCTATTTGTAACAGTTTACTTTCAAAATATTTCATACAAGGTGGTTAAGTTTTAAGTCCATACAGTGGGCAAATTTTATCAGCAGTACCGCATGCTGTACAATCAATGTTACTTCTCCTAGAAAGCATGGTGTTCCACTATTCCGGTATGTCTCGGCTAGGCTTCTCAACCTCGACGACTGTACATGTCAAACAGTTTGCCAAGTGTAACTACTTACTCCCCCATAACTCTAAATTTTGTCGAGCCATAATAAATAATTGGCAGTAAGGACCAGTTACAAAATTCTTTTTTATGAAGCGCTCATTAATCAGGAATCTAACAATTCTGTACATAAACGATGACAGCAACCACTTTTCCACACATCAAACGATTAGGTTGTACTAATGAAAGCATTAATATAATAAGACTCTTTTTTTTGGAAAGTAAATACAATGCATAAATAGTCTTATCAGTCCATGCTTCAATATTGTAGCTAAACTATCACTGAAAGCCAGAGTCATTTACAAATGCCATGTGAATTCCCGAAAGCTCTAGGTAGCTTGATATAACTTGGAAATGTCTGCAAAAAAGCAAAAAGCCTACATTTATGTTGAGCAGAAGTCCAAGTGAACATGCATACATATGTTCATGAACTAGTTCCCTGTAAAATGTGGTGCAACAGCTCTACCTTAAAAGCTTCAGGCGGCTTTTATGCTGCTCCAAAAAGATTTTAGTTGCACCACAAGCTCCGGATATGCCTTACATGAGTCACGTCACTGTGCCTGTTGAGTCTTTAAAAAGACAGGTTTGAAGGGGATGCTAAAAATTTTTTTGAAGGGGTGAGTAGCAGAGAGCATTAATTTATTGAAGTCTTCAATTTTATTATGTTAGCTCTGAGGATTGCAGGTATGTTAAATGATCATGGTCACATGAGTAACACCTCATAGGTCAATAATTTTTGGGTTGACAGCAAGGTATGCCCGAGACAGGATTATGCAAATTGCAGAATTAGAAGTAATGAAGTTGTCGAGAAGACTTTGTTAACAGTACATTTACAGGCTTCACGCAGAATTTGCTTTCTAGCAGGGTGAATTTACTTTTGCTGATGCTTCCGATGGCATCATTGCACTTCATAAGCACTGGTTTTATGCACTGCACGTGACGATCTTGTTTTTTCAAGGTTGATGTACCGATTAAAAAGTATAGGATCAAGAAACTTACATGCTGTCTTAAGGTGTAATCAGGCTCATTATAGAGGTAATTGGTGACATTTTAGTGAGTTGTATGTGGGAGGTCTGTGTACATAACATCACAGTAATCTTGCAATGCTGTAGCTTTATTTGTGTAACGATTGAAGCTTCTTTTCCTGTTAAAAATTTCTGCCAAGTAAACAAGTTCCAACAGCAGGATTGGCCCTTGGGTAAAGCAGGTGGTAAGAGTGGGCTTATTCACAAGCCCTTCAAGAGTACCTACTGAAGGAAATAGTACCTATAGGGCAAACATTCCAGTGCACCAAGAAGGGCAAGGGAGGACGGTGCAGGTTAACATTTCAGGAGGGTATCTTCTGGACATCATCCTTCTCTAGCCACAAGCTTGTATGGCCAATGTTTAGCAGACTCCTACTAACATAAACTAGGTATAAATGTTGCTTCTCTCTTGCAAGATGATACACCATATACCTTTTGAGTCTCCTCATCACAAGCCTTTACATTAGCCTAAAAATATTTTTTTCTATGGTGCCCTTTTTTTATTTATTTATTTACAGATACTGCTGTCTCGATACACGAGACATAGCAGGAGTGGGTACATTAGGAAAAGGAACGGACATACATTAAGCAATACCAAAGAAACCTACAAAGCATTTAACACATATTACAAAATATGGTTAGGCAGTTCTTTCAAAAACAGTTCAATTGGTTTTTCGCGTAGGGAACCATCTAGGTTGTTCCAAATCTCAACAACGGCTGGAAAAAAAGAATGCTTAAAGCAATTTACAAATGGCTGGAAGGGAACAATGTTGAGTGGGTGAGATCGGCGCGTGGCTCGTCGTGCTGAATCACAAAAAGTAATTGGTGCTTTAATGCAACTGCGGCTGTGTACAATCTTATGTAGCAGAGTGATACGGTCAAGTGTGCGTTGGAAAGCAAGGGGTTCTAAGGACAATGAGCATGCGTGAGATGAGGGAGAAAAATTGCGGTCATACCGGCCAAATATAAATCGTATTGCTTTTTTCAGTATACCCTCGAGCATATTTATGTCAAGTGCAGTATAGGGTGACCACACCGCTGAGGCAAACTCTAGCAATGGTCGGACGAGCGATTTATACGCCGTTAATTTGCAGTCCTTGGTAGAGTGCTTGAGTGTTCGTTTTATGTATCCCAGTTTTCGAAGTGCTCTAGCGCAAATTGTTTCAATGTGATGGTGCCACTTTATGTTTTGAGTGTAGGTAACACCAAGATATTTGAATGTATTAATAGTTTAGGTAGTGCCCATTGTAACTATAACAGAACCTTAGCGGCTGTTTTTTGTTAGTAAATGTCATTTGAACAGTTTCTTGGTAATTAATGTTCATTTGCCACGTGGCACTTCAACCACAAAAGGACGAAAATTTTTTGTTCAGAACATCTTGGTCATGAGCATTATTTACGCTAGTATATAAAACGCAGTCATCAGCGTACAATCGCAGCTTCACTGGTGTGTCCTTAATGATCTGTGTGACATCATTAATATAAATAATGAACAATAGCGGCCCAAGCACCGAGCCCTGCGGTACCCCGGAAGTGACTGCACACGACGATGACTGCGCATGCTCAAACGTAACAAATTGTGACCTCAAACGTAGCCAATCAGCTATCTAGCCTATTATTTTGTCATCGTTAATAATACTTCGGAGTCTAGTAAGAAGTTTTTTGTGACATACTACATCAAATGCTTTGCTATAATCTATGAATATGGCGTCAACCTGTCCTCGAGTATTTAGAGCCGAAGCGATGTCGTGAGTGAATTCAATGAGCTGTATAGTTGTAGAAAAACCAGAGCGGAAACCATGCTGATTACGGGACAATAAGTTGTTATTAGTGAGGTGCTGAAGTACATGTTTATGAATTATGTGCTCTAAAAGCTTGCAACAGGTACACGTTAATGAAATAGGCCTGTAGTTAGAAATGAGTTGCTTATTACCCGATTTAAACACAGGAATTACATTGGCGATTTTCCAAACGGTCGGCACAATACCTGTTTCTAATGATTTAACAAAAATTATTGATAAATAACGAGCATTCTATTCTGCGTAACGCTTCAAAAACATGTTTGGTATGCCATCTGGCCCAGCACCTTTAGTAGTGTCAATATTCAACAGAAGGTTAAGAACGCCAGTGTAGCCAATTTCAATTGCTGGAAACGAATCTATTTCCTGGCTGCTACGAATGTCAGGGGTCGTTCCATTGTCATCTCCAAATACAGTTTGAAAATACTTATTAAAGGCTTCAGAAATTTTGGATGAATCGGAGCAGGACACATCATCTATCATGAAGGTTGACGGACAGGCCGTGGTAGGATTGATAGTTTTCCAAAACTTAATGGGATTATTTTTCATAAAAGAGCTTAATGTGGTATTAAAGTAAAACTTTCTGGCATCACTCATTTTAGCTTTTAGTTCAGATTTAAGCAAGTTAATTTGGGACTCCCCGTCATTATTGTGAACCCTCCGCCGCTTTCTCAGTTGCTTAATACGACGTTTAAGCTGTATAATTGACCTGGTATACCAAGAGAGTTTGCCCATTTTGTAAGGGGTGCCTTTAGGGGAACCTTGTTGAACAGTAAGATAGTGCAGGAAAAAGAATTCAAAAGCAGGTAGGTTTGTCAACTGAAATCTCACTTTGCAGCCCTTGCAGTAAAAGGCGTATTTATTTATCAAACAGACACGAAATGCCTGCGGGCAAGTGCATGCACTAAAATGGTAATACGTGATATCAAAGACCACTGAATAGCTGCAGAACATTTCCGCAGATGTTTAGTACGTAAGGTTGTAAAATAGCCAGAGTAACGAATACCCTTTTTCTGAAAGAATATGCCCACGACACTTTCCAGCAGGCGGATGTTCCCGCTCCTGCAGTGGAGGTCGAGGTGGAAGCCACTGAAGTGGCTGCAGGTGACAGTGACACAGTGACACGTAAGCATCTGAGAACTTAGTGTTTTATTGATGATAGGACGTACTATGTGCCCCCGTGAACTTTTATTCTTTACTCCATAGAAGGCCCCCCAAGTCACCTTGAAAGCGGCCCTGCTGCACCGGGTAAGTTATTGATCATCAAAGCGTTTTGAGAAAATAACCTCTCGTATGTTATTCGAATTGCCCAATTATCCACAACATGGCCATAGATTTAAAGCCTACCACAGCATGCGGTGACGAAAATGCTGCATGTTTTCAGTGTCTCAGCCTCCTGTGCGGCCTCGCCGTCGACAGAGGCCACGGCGCACCGACACCTTGTTGCGGGTGTCTTCGCAGTGCGACCAGAGCCTCGAGCTGACTGAGAAGTTGCTCGATGTGAGTAGACCGTTTGTTTAAATTTTACGTAAAGGGTGTGAACATTTTTGATGCTCTGTTATGATGACTGAAACCAACTTGGGCTGTAAATAAGAAACATGCATTGTATTGAGGGCACGGTATCTGACATCTGCAATGATAAACTGCCGGGCAAAAGGTTGGTTAGCCCTGAAAAGGGCTGTTTGATGGTAAGAGATGCATTTGAGGAGATGACTGAAGAGTAGTTCCAGCAATTGTTTGTTGATCCAAACGAAGAGGGCATAGCTTGTACACGAAGCTTCACACTTTCAAAGGATGTCACCAGGCCAATGAATTTTCAATTGAGGGGAAATTGTTGTTCGCGTTGCAATTCTCCGCAGCAGCAGCTTCGAGCCACGAGATGGTCGAAAGTTCTTCAGCAGCTCATGCAAACATTTCCACCATGATGATTCATTGCAGGCGGTGCGGGGGATCAAAAGGTCAGCCATCCACATCACTTCTCTAGCGCGGCGTATGGCAGCAGCACAGGAGCGGACGGCCGCAGCAAAGGAGCAGGCAGCAGCAGCACAGGAGCGGGCGGAAGCGTTGCAGGAGAGCATCCTGCAGGCGGTCCAATCCTTGGACCGGGCCATGGCTGAGGGCCCTCTGCGGGAAAAAGCCACATAGTTATTTTAAGTTTTACATCATGTTTTTAATGTTTTAAATGTATATCATGCATTATTGGTTTGTTAGTTTTTATATGTTTACGTGTTGCAGTCATTGTACTATTTCATACGTTGTTTTTTACATTTAATACATATTACAGTCGACTCCCAGTAATTCGAAGTCGCTTAATTGGAAGTTTCGGTTAATTAGAAATGAGCAAGTGGTCCTATCAGTTTTGCATGCAATCGTATAGAAAAAAATGCTCGATAATTCGAAGTTAAAAACCCATAATATTCGTTAATTAGAAGTTTTTTCAATCGACAGTCTCATCGCGACCGTAATTTTACAGTAAAATGGGGAACTTTTCATATGCCAAAACATCTGCCGGACCGCGCTGGTGTCTTCGCCATCACTACTGTCCGCAGCGCCACAGATTGAAGCGGCAATCTTTTTAACGCTGGCGAATCGCATCGGCGGCATCGACTGACTCTTTAGTTGACTTTTGTCGAGACTCGAGTGTGTCACCGCGTCACCCGCGCGCTGGGTTGATTCCACACGTGTTTCCGCGCTTCTGATTTTGAGTGTTGTGGTGGTGACGTACGTTTGATAATGGCAACTCGTGGCACTTACCGAACGCTAGACCTAGCGACGAAAGTCGAAGTCTTGAAGGAAGTTGACCAGGGAGGCACCGCCAAACAAGACATTGCAAGAAAGTACGGCATGAAGCCTAACACGCTGTCGACTTTCATAAAGAATAAGCGCTCAATATTGGATGCGTTTGAAAGTGAAAAATTGAAGGCATCGCGGAAGCGGATGCGCACCGGCGCCTACCCCGAGTTGGAGGAAGCACTGCTGATTTGGATCAGAGAGGCACGAAACAACAAACTTCCTCTCAGTGGTGAAGTTGTCACGGCAAAAGCGTCATCGCTTGCTGAAATGTTGGGCATCAACGACTTCGCTGCTTCGGATGGGTGGCTTACGCGTTTCAAACATCGCCACGACTTGATTTTTAAAAGCGTGTGTGGGGAGAAGGCGTCAGTCGATGAGGAAACGTGCCTGACATGGAAAGCGGGCAAGCTTCACGAGTACCTCGAAGAATACCAGCCGGCAGACATTTTTAATGCAGACGAGACTGCGCTTTTTTATCGGCTGCTACCGGACAAGACCCTGACATTTAAAGACGACGACTGTTCTGGAGGCAAAAGAAGCAAAGAGAGAGTGTCAGTGCTGGTCGCGGCGAACATGACTGGCACAGAACGGTGTCGCCTGCTTGTGATCGGGAAGGCTGCCAAGCCTAGGTGCTTTAAAGGCGTGAAGACGCTTCCTGTGGATTATGCCTCGAACAGAAAGGCATGGATGACATCCGATATATTTAAGGACTGGATCACCAAACTCGACCGCAAGTTCACGCAATCAAGCCGTAAGGTGTTGTTCCTTGTGGACTAATGTAGTGCCCACATGAACGTACCTGCCTTGAGTGCCATCCGTCTTGTGTACCTGCCTGCAAACACGACGTCCGTGTTGCAGCCCATGGACCAGGGCATAATAAAAAATGTGAAGGTATTGTATAGGTAGCATCTCGTCGAGCGCATGGTTTTGTGCATGGACAACTTGTCGCAATACGAGGCGAGTTTGCTTAGCGCCATCAACATGCTAGCGCGAGCTTGGACCCGCGTAAAAGAAGAAACCATCGCCAATTGTTTCCGGGCCTGTGGTTTTATGGAAAACTCGGGGGATGCTTCTCCTTGTGCGCCAGTGGAAGTGCAAACAAATGAGCTCGACGACGGTAGCTTTCGCGCCACTCTCGGTGACGTCCGTTTTGACGAGTATGTCGCTGTGGACAGCAACGTCGAAACATGCGGTCCACTAACGGACAGCGAAATTGTGCAGATGGTTCGGCCCCATGACTGCATTCCTGAAAATGACGATGATGACGACGACATCGGAAATGAGCCACCACCGAGGGCTGCTGATGTAGCTGCGGGTCTTGCTCTTGCGCAGCGGTTTTTTGTTGGAGAACACAACGCCGAAGAAGCACTTCGACACGTGTATTCCTTACAAAACTTGCTAGCCGCAGCCAGATTCGGCAAGCAGAAGAAGATGACAGACTATTTTTCCTAAAAACTGTCGCGCTTTTATACAAATAAAAGTGCCGTTTTTAGTGCTTTTTGCTTAATTCAAAGTTCGTTTAATTCGAAGTTTTTTGCGGTTCCCGTGAACTTCGTATTAACAGGAGTCAACTGTACTAGCTTTAAGTTAGCATTTACTTTGTACAAGGAGTACAGCATTTTTTTCTTCACATGTCTTTCATCTATTTTGATGTTCGATATATGTGTTTATTTTAAGTTTTACATCGTGTTTTTAATGTTTATCGTGCATTATTGATTTGTTAGTTTTTATATGTTTACGTGTTGCATTTAACGTACTATTTCATACGTTGTTTTTTTACATTTAATACATATTACTAGCTTTACGTTAGCATTTACTTTGTACAAAGAGTACAGCATTTTTTTTCTTCACATGTCTTTCATCTATTTTGATGTTCGATATATGCGTTTCTCAATTTATGTTCGACCTACTCGTGAGCCAGCGTCTCCCCCCTACCCCCACCATCTTAAAGGTGTCTAGTCATCCACACAAAGACCAAGAGCGTATAGTTGACATTTTTTGTGAATGTTTTTAGCACTGTGATATTTGTGTTGCCTCACTGTTTTCTAGCTCACTGCGCTTTTTATGCAGCATTACCACATAGTGTTGGACTGCGATATCTTTTAGCCTCACACTGTTTCGCAGCTCGCTGCATTCTTTATGAAGCAAGTTTACCTGCCGAAAATTGCTTACACTGTGATATTGTCATTTCAGCGCAATGAGGCTAAGGTACAACTACAACCAAGTCTTTTTTGAGATCACTAAACTAGCAAGTGGGTATGTCGCACAGTTTCACTAATGAAAAAGGCCATCATCACAGCAACATGCCAGCGACTGTTTTCATTGTAAATTACTCATTGCAGGAATTAATTTTGAACGTGGTATGCTTTGGGAGCAGCGAGATTGCTGAGCCAAATATTCATGCCGTATGTCATCAAAACAACCCACATGTTATTTGCTGCTTTGATTTACGTATTTTGTAGCATTGCAGTATAACTGTAGTCGGGAATTCAAATCAAATGAAATATTATTTAAATATTTATACAATGTTGAGGACAATGAACAAAAAGCCGGCACGGCATTGTGCTCGGCAAGCCTAGCGTGTACAATTGAATGCTTGCAGTCAATGACTATGAGAAGAGACGGACATACGTATCATGCGTTCTTGCAACATGTTTCTAATGTAACTGCAATTTTTATGCGTTTTCGTGAAAGAAGTTGTGTGACGTTGCTGCATTGTTCCCACAATTTTTTGATGGCAACAGTCAGTCAGCACAGGGTGCCCCTCATATGCGCTTGCTCCAATCTAGTCTGTTGTGACTGTGACCACTGATATAGAAAAGGGTGTTTCCGTTGCCTATTTCATGTGACATTTAAAGAAAATGCAACATTTTCCCATTGTCTCCATGAATCATGTTGAAGCACGAGTAAGTACTTTGTGTTGTGGCAAACACGGCCCTGTCTTGCCTGGGTGCACTGGAATTAGTATGAATAAATTATGTGTGTGATATGACAGCTTACCGCGTTCCTGTGCACTTCAAAAAAGGCCCACGACAGCGCTGCGCTGCGCTGCTGCTGTCCTCTGAGCAGCACGTTGCGGGGTGTGAGCACATGGCTCTCTCCTGGCTCCCCATCGTCATCCTCAGCTGGTGGCATGTCCCCAACATACTCATCCAAGGTCCAGTCTCCCGCGTCCAATGCAATGTTGTGGAGAGCAGCGCAAGCATAAATAATTCGCCCTGCTCGATCGGGGTTGTAGAGCATCGTTCGAAAGTGCTGCAAGCAGCGGAACTTGCTCTTCAACACTCCGATACATCTTTCCACAACATTGCGCATGGATGCGTGCTCCTTGTTGAATCTGCCTTCGGAAGTGTTGCCGGGGTGACTGCCAGGGACTGGAACGAGAAGCCATGGCTCGAGGGGATACCCTGCGTCTCCTGCAATAGAAAAATGGCGGCTGAGTGCTCTACCCCAGTTAGTTCACATTATTACTTACCAAGCAGATATTCGCCGGGCTGCAGCTGTGCAGCTAGGCGTGAACGCAAAGGGTTGTGTTCCCAAACCCAGGAGTCGTGGCACGAACCTGGGAATCGCGAGTCCACGACAAGGATGCGCAGCCGCGCGTTGCACACCTGCAATGAGTGATACAAAATAGTACTGCATCTATGCTCCAAACTTTCTACACATAAGCCGGAAACAATGCATACTAGTACAGTCATTGGTACAGGCAGTTTCACCTAGAGGGTAACACAGGGACAGGGTGTAGCAACTGAGGAGGGAAGGGGGCAATGACCATTCCCCTGTAGACATGGCTACGACTTCCACTGAATGATCGATAAATGAAAACCTACGCCATGCTATTGGGAAAGAACACTCGTAAGTACCACAGCTAGCCCATGCAATTGTGGTTATAAGTACTTTCGTGTTTGAAATACTTCCCTATCGTGTGTATAATTCTGCTACGACTACAGCCCATATTCTGATTACCTTCAAAATTCTCAACTTCATTGCGCATGCATGCCAGAACGAAGACACAAAATACGACAACTGGCTCACTTACACAAACACTTGCCACTTATGATAACAGAGACCATGCGAGCCACCAACTAGCACGCACCCATTTCTCCCCATGTTCTCCCTTATTCTTTGAATGGGTACTTTTCCCAGCTCCGACGTCAAAATTGAACAGCTATACAGCTATACCCGTGCCACACGGGCATAGAAAATGACATTCGGTGGCGAAGGCCTTCAGTTCCCGAATGACATTTTTTTCGGCGGCGCTGCTACACGTCCAAAGGGAATGACATTTGACTTGATGACGTCGATCGCAGCACCTTCCAAGTGAGCGTTGGGTGAATAGCAATGAAAAAATAAACAAGCGTCTACAAGCTTCATGCACATCAGATAATCATTAAATGTAGAAATAAGCATATTACGCTGCCCTGTGTTTTAGTTTCTTGCTTTGTTTTATGACGTCGCAGCCGATCGTAGCAACCTAAGCCAACACTAGTCAGATCCACAGCGTAAATAGAAAATGGCGCCTGTCGCATCGCACCTGTCGTAAAGTATTCTATTATTCTAGAACACTATACCTGTCGCATCTCTCAAAAGATGTTCACAGAGTTCATTTTTTCACGGCAGCACTTGTGTGTTTCCGTGCAAAGCATCATGCTCAAGAGCGAATAATTCTGGAGCAGAGACGAGTTATCATGCGCCAGCTTCAGGACATTAAACTTCAAATAATTTCAAACCATTTCAACCTGATCTTTGTATAACGTTCAAAGCACTTTTTTAAGAGTTTAGTGCAAATAAAAGACGGGAAATTTTATTTTTAGCTGAATATGATTTGTTTTATTTACCTTAAGGTAAATCGCACTTCGCGAGTTCTGTCGTCGAGAGTAGGCATTTCTCAGTCAACTGACTGGCGAAGGCATTTGGTGGTGAATGGCATTCGGACGAATGCCATTTCGTTCGCCCGCGTGGCACCGTGCGAATGGCAATAAATTTGAAGGCATTTGGGGGTAAATGCCATTTTCTCTGCCCGTGTGGCACGGGTGTAAAAGAAAGGATCCGAACGGTACTTACGATCATGACGTTCAGGGCATAACAGCCCTTTCTGGACATGAAACTCGCCGTGTCGGCCAGGCTGTATCCCTCTGGCTTGCGAATGGCGGCCAACCTGCCGTCGACACACGCCAGCACGTCTGGGATGCAACCACGTCGTGCAAACTCCGCCTTCGCCTCAACCTTGGCAACTGTGGTCAGTGGGAAGTCCACCACCTTTTTCTAGCAGCCACGGTAATGATCACCTCCGTCACCTCGTGGATGGTGTTGCTCACCGCCGGCTGAGACATGCCGATGTGTTCCTCGCGACCAATGCTCAGCTGGAAGCTACCGGTGGCGAAAAATCGCAGCGCGCACAACACCTTTCTCTTTGTGGAAAGGCCACTGGCTCGCTGGCATCCGATGATAGGGTCAAGTTCGTCGCACAAGCTACGCACTGTTCGTTTGGACAGACGAAAACATTACCGGAACTCTTCTTCGCTGAACTCTTTAAATGCATCTTTTACCTCGCGTCGTCGCCTCTGCTCGGTTGAAGCTACCGCACAGGCAAGACGAAGTACCATGTCAGTGGGAAACGCCATGTTGTTCAAGTGCCCCGGTGCCGAAAAGTCGCGCATCCTTTCCATTTCAATCCAATCCAGGCCACCCTGCAGCCATTTCAATCCATCCGGTTGCTTTCGGACGGTCTCTCCGACCGTTCCTTCGCCTTTCTCCGAAAACCGCAAAAAAAAAAAACAGTCACGTGACACCCCAGCCCACGTCACTCATAACGTCACAGCACTCGTCACAGCTGGTATGGGCCAATCGCGTGCGACTCAATGAAACAGACCGCCTTTGTCCGGACATAGCCTCCTCTATAACTTTGTGCCCGAGCGGTCGGTCCCTCAGCGCCGTCCCCCGATTCTCTCGTTTTGCGCCTCGGCGCTCCGCCAGGAGCGCTCGCATCCCATAATAGCTCGCGCCTCGCTTGCTGCAGCAACAGGCGCACACCGCTACGCCGCGGTTTTCCCGTCGCGCGCAAATTTGGTTTGCCGTGCTCGATGTAAAACTGCGCTTGGCCCATTGTGTTTTCTGCTTGCCCTTGATGTTTTTTCTGGCACAATAGTCTCCCCCAAGAGCTTCGTTAACTGCAGCGCTCGCTGAGACAACCGTGACTGTATCAAGTGCGATTCGGGTAAGTTCTTTGTTAAAAGTGTTACATCGTTAAGACATCCGCTTGCTGCAAGGAATCGTGCCTAAACGCTGTATTTTTGTTATCTGCAGCAATACCGTAAAAAGAAAGGCGACTGCCCATGCATGGTCAGAAGTTTGGCTGCGCCCCGAACGCTCCACTATGCCGTACTGCTGCGTACCACGCTGCAAATCATGGAGCGGCCGGAAAGAAACCGGAGTATCTTTTCACGAAATTCCGAGCGACCAAGAACTTCGCGAAAAGTGGCTTAAGGTAATCTCGAGAGACAACTGGACCCCGAACAGCACATCTTGCTATTCTACCGTTTGCAGCCGACACTTCGTCCCGTCCGACTTTAAAGAAGGGTGCACGACGCGAAGACTGAAGAAAGGCTCTGTGCCCAGCGTCTTCCACGAGTACCCGTCGTATTTGCAACCTTGCAAACAAAACGAAAGAAGCGATGCGGCCCTCAGGAAGCGTGCTGCGGCTGTATTAACTGACGAGCCAGCAAGAAAAAAAAGAGCAGTCGGTGGTGGTGCACCACATGTGTTTACGGACTTACGACATGACCAGTCGTGCGCGTCGGACTCCCAACTTGTTGAAGAAGTGCCCAACTCCAGCAGCAGGACTGACCAAGGCTTCGTACCGAGAACGGCGCAGGTGGATAGAGCAGTGCAAGTAGCCTCACGCATTTGGTTGCCAACCATCGAAAGACGGAAGTGGAAGCGTAAGGAACGCGAACTGAGGGCGCAGGTTGAAAGGCTCAAAGGAACTGTTGAAAAATATAAAAGGGAGCTTCAGAAACTTAAAGAAGACTGCTATGTCCCAGCGTTTTTGCAGGTTGTCGAGCAGGCAAGTGAAAATGAGTTGGCTGCCTCAATACTGCTGGAGCAGGTCAAAAATTTTCAGAAGGTGAAACCGACGTGGTCCGAAGTTACAGTCCGCCACGCAGTGATCCTTCGTAACCTCTCAGCGAGGGCATACGAACACTTAAGGAGCTCAGGGCTACTCCGCCTACCCTGTCGAAGCACGCTGGAGCGCTTCCTCGGTTCGTCACGCAATGAAGTAGGCGTCACAGACTTGATTAAGCAGAGGCTGTCAGCTGAGCTCGCTTCACACACGAGTGCTCAGTCACAGACGTGCTCGCTCATTGTGGACGAAATGAGGGTCAAGCAGCGCTTACTCTATCTCAAGCAGAGAGATGCCTTCATTGGCGAAGTAGACTACGGTGACTGCTTGCCGCAGAAGCAACCGAGCAAGCCAGAAGAGCCAGTTCTTGCAAACTCGCTGCTTTGCTTCATTTTAAGTGGCTTGTCAACGAGATATAAGATTCCCGTAGCCTATTTTTTTACTAGAAATTGCACCGGTGAAAACCTTCACCAGATCATGATGAACGTACTCAAAGAAGTTGAGAGTATAGGTTTTAGAATCGTGCGGATCGTTACCGACAACCATCGGATTAACGTGAAGGCGTTCCAACTGCTATGTGGGGGTAACCTCAAGCACTGCATACCACATCCAACAAATCAAGATGGCAAACTTTTTCTCGCTTTCGATCAGTGTCATTTAATTAAAAACGTACGGTCACAGTTTCTGTCACGCGATATCGGAAAGGATGGCGAAATAACTGCCCAGTACCTGAAAGACCTCTACAAAATGCAACAGCGCAGTATTGTCAAGCCAGTGCGGTTCTTGACAAGAAAGCACGTACATCCGACTAGCATGGAAAAAATGAACGTCAGGAGGGCAGTGCAAGTCGTTTCGCCACCTGTGACCGCGGCCCTGAAGCTCTTGAAAGAGCAGGCAGGTCATACATGTGACGCAAGCTTCGCCCACGTTGGTCCAACCGTCGTATTCATGGACACCATGTACCGGTGGTTCACCCTCATGGACGTAAGCAACTGCACCCAGCATTTCCACCAGAACAACCCGGACTGCAAGCAGTACGAATCCGAAGACGACGAACGGCTAGGTTGGCTTGAAACATCATTTCTTGACTACCTGGCCGAAATCAAGCGGCAGAGCCCGGCTAAGAGTTTTCTGACCAAGGAAACGTACGAGGGCTTGCTGATAACAACCATCTCAAACGTGGAGTGCGTTCGGTACCTTCTCACGGTCACACGCTTCCGTTTCGTTCTGACTAGGAAGATGTCCTCTGACCCAATAGAGGCCTTCTTTGGGTGGTTGAGGAAATCTGCAGGCTCGAACGACCAGACAGACGTGAGGGCAGTTTTGTCTGGGATTGAGAAAGCACTGAAGACTGGCATAGCCTGCACGTCCAGCAGCAGCAACGTGATTACTGCAGACAGCAGCAGCTGCTCCACATCAGCACTCCTACAGCGATCGGCAAGAGCAGCGCAGAATGACGGTGAAGCATTTCCAGCAGAATCAACCACGATCCTCGAGGAGAGCCTCGACAGGGGGAAGACGTTGCTCCCAACGCCAGATGTTGCTGCACTAGCAATGGTTGGTGGCTATATTGCAAGAACAGTCCACGAAACCATTTCCTGTGATGAATGCTTCACTTTGGTGACTAAACCAAACACCTCTGCGCCATCGGATGCATTAATTAGGCACCAGGACAGAGGTGGACTCCTGTATCCGTCAACTGAGCTCGTAATGGTTCTAAATTCTCTAAAGAATTACGCGGAAGTTTTCCTCGCAAGAGCGAGAAAGATGAATCAGCCACTGAAGGCTGCCGTTGACAACGCCGCGCAAATACTACAGAAACGTGACAAACTCAAGTGCTCGACCCCGGGACATCATAAAAAACTTTTGGAGGTTGTGCTCGTGAAGCTTCTCCGCCCACTTTTTCTGAACTTCGCGACGAGTGTGACTGACAAACACGACTTGGCAAAAGATTTTCATGTCAAACCATTGTCTCGAAAAGTGCTCAAGCTTTGAGCGCGAAATCAAAAAAAAGCTCACATTGCATTCTGCATACAGTGCTTGTGTTAAAAATTTGGTGTGTGCGCACTTCTTAACGTATACGCATAATCCAATGCAATGTAGACGGTTTCTAGACCGTCATAAACGCAAGCGTGCATAGGCCGCGTCGTCTGCTGTTATTATGGGATCGGTGCGGCATCTGGCGGCGAGCGCCAAAACTATAAGGGACGGATGGCGCGTATGTATTTAGCGCTAATGCGCGGGCACAAAAAAATATAGGAGGCTATGGTCCGGACATAGCCTCCTCTATATATGGTCCGGATTTGGAGTTTGTATACAATTGCCCCACTGATAGGGATGCTGAAGGCTGACGGCGTGCACCCTACGAAACGTGGTAGCCAGGTAAGCAATTAATGTGGATGTTATAAGGGGCTAGCTGCCTAGTAGGTAAGCAATTAATGTGGATGTTATAAGGGGCTAGCTGCCTAGTCGGTAGCAGCTGCGGACGATCAAAGTTACGGGTTAGCGACGAGTCAACGACACATATTGCAATTGTTGCTTTTAGAAGGGACGAATTCAATCCTCCAAGAAAACGCAGGCGTGCTTGCAGCGCTACATGCACGTGCTTCATCGCAAGTGCCCGCGAAAGATAAAATTAGGTGAAATTAGGCGTGTGTAGCTGTGATAGCCGTCCTACGTATAATTTCCGCGCAGTGTGGTACTGCGCGGCGAAGGCCACGTAAACGTGGAGTCTGATATAAAGTGTTAATGCAGGCTTGTTAATACGTCGTGAACTTGCTATAAACAGCACTACAACTAGACAAAGAAAGAAGAAACAGAAGCTGCAAGGGACATCCTGTCTCTTGCAGCTCTATCTATCAGATGTTCTGATCTCTCTGCTGTGACTGAAGCGCTTCTGTCCATGACTTATGGGTGAATTGGGCTTCTCATCTGCTTCAGCCAACAAATACACCTGCAAAGAGCGAGTCTGCCACTGTGGATGACACCAGCATTGGAACTACTGGTGACTGTTTTTGTTTCAAATGTTCAGCAGAACTTCATTTAATTACAAAGCTTTGCTTGTCTTAGTAGTTTGGTAATGGGTGCAATTTCAGTGTGGTTTTGCTTTTATTTAAAATTACTTTCGTTTTAAATGTTTGACATTTGTGTGTGAAAAACTGGCTCATCCTTTCCTGAAACGAGACCCTGCCTCAGTAAAACGATCCTGCATCGCAGGCATGATGGCTGAATGGCTGCAGCTGCTTCAATGCTGCCCAAGGATGTAGTGTTGATGTTTGAGAGCAGCAGCCATAGGCC
The DNA here is from genome assembly GCA_013436015.1 of Rhipicephalus annulatus. Taxonomy (NCBI): domain Eukaryota; kingdom Metazoa; phylum Arthropoda; class Arachnida; order Ixodida; family Ixodidae; genus Rhipicephalus; species Rhipicephalus annulatus. Next base: position 234,455 of record WOVY01004367.1, read on the forward strand.
GGTAGAAAAAGTGGAACCTATTTAAACTCACTCAAGAAATACGTTTCACCATGGAAACTCACTCAGAATCAAATTCACTGAAATTTAGCTCAACAGAACTAATTGAGACTCGCTAAACTGTTTGTCAACCACTCTCACTCAGGCTCAAACTTATTAACATATTACTCAGTTCGGCACGCTCAGACTCGCGATTTGACCTGTGTCTGAGTGAGCGAACAGCTGTCACTAGTCGCAATCCAATAAGAATATTTTTATGAAATGTGCACCTCACATCAGAAATTTTTGCCATGAATGTCCCATGAGCGAGTTTGTGAAGGGAGGTCTTGGCGACCCCCTTATCTCCTAACTTGTGCCTCTGTTCAATAACCGCATGACCGGTTGTGTGTTGACGTATGCTTGAACAGACTTGATTACCAATGTAAGCAAATATGACGTCGATAGTAATGCTCTGATAGGTGGGTATATAGGAACATAGGTCAGAAATAAAATGTGATGCTCACTAAGGCTCACCCAAGAAATACTCGTTGAGCTTAGGGCTCACCACCTCAGATTCGCAAATATTTTCCTCACTCGGATTCAATCTCATTAAACTTTTCCTTAGCCACAATCACTCTAGCTCAAACTCATGTAATATTACTCAGCTGTACTCACTCAAACTCACGATTCAATCATAGTCCAAGTGAGCCTGGCCCCATTGACGTCCAACGTGCCATGCTCGAATCAGCCAATCGCTGATACAATGGCTGTGATGGGTAATTTTTGAGCTTGTAGCGCAATTTGTCGAGTGAAAGGAAAGCAATTTTCAGGTGAATTTGAATATTTATTGAGAAATTCTGGCCTCGTGCTACGCAACAATATTTGGCTCACATGTTCTCGGGAGTCTTGACTACCGATTAGCCGCGTTTTCCGACCATATTCAATAAGTAGTGCAGTGCCCCTTAAACTTTGAAGAGGTTTTGCGGCAGTGCGAATTCCCTTGGATAGGTGCTTTCACGGCATAGCATTCTATGCTGCAGTCAAATCACCTTTACAGGAGGTTATGTGCAGATCAATGTTAACTATTTGTTCATTGCAAATACTTCAATATTTTCAATAATTTAAAACCGAGTCAAAGCGAGTTTGAATACAGTACTGTTCCTTCAAATATTCGAAGCATTCGAATACTTGCACAAGCCTGTTTTTTTTTTTTAGTTAATATATTTGTCTATTTTACTCTCTCTACACAATTGGTTTCTCCCCTTCTCTTTCTCCTCTTTCTAATGGTTCTCCCATCTTCTTTTTCACTCTCTCCTTTGCATCCTTCCTTGCCTTTCCCACCCCCTATACTATTTACTATTTAAGGCTATGATTTCTTCTGTCACCGTACGTAAATAGCTGAAGAGTTATTATGCTCAGCTTTCAATTGTACGTTCGCTGGTTCGAATATTGCCTCGGGTAAGCAAAAAAAAAAAGACCAAGAAGTATTCTTGTTTTCTTTCCTTCTGCTGCTAAAAAGTGGTTCATTGCAGATGGGGCCCGTCTTCTAAAGCTGCACAGGTTCAGAGGTGCCAGTTAGCTTGCCAGTATCCATTCAAATGTTATGACTGGCAGTGCAAGGACCAAGTCTGCAATAGACGCTGATTGGCGTACCAGCCAAATGTGGTACGCGTCCAGCAGAAACGCAAGAGGTGTCTGGGTGTGCTGCAGGGAACGTGCGTCAGCGTTGCTGGGACAGACAGTTTGTGTTTGAGGAGAGGCGCATGCACGGACCGAGGATATGAAAAGCGCGTTGCGTGTGCACTCAGGGCTCTCTCTGTGGCCTTCGTTACGGCCAGTCCTGTCTCCTGTAAAAGCGCATCTCGACGCCTTGTGTTTTTTTCACCTGTAAATGTGTAAATAAATCGTGTGTTTCTGTCGTCAAGAAGCCTCTCAAAGGTGTCTTCTTCCCCGGCACCTGGGTGAAAGCCTGTGCCCCTAACCTCGGTCACATCAAGGTGTGCTTCCCAAAAGTATCGCTGTGGTATGTATTGTGTGCTCACAATTGACAACAATGAAGGCATGGCTAAACTTGTTCCTGGTTTATCAACAGCCTTCTTGCAATATGTGTCTGTTTCAAATATATGAGGACTAGGTTTTCTTTTTTTTTCAAGTCCTAATTTGCTCGAAATAAAACTACAGCGAATTCGAGACTCTCATGTTTGGAAGATTTAAGTAAACTTTCCAGCTGCCTCTTTGCATAGTTGCCACTGCAATTAAGGCATTTGTTTTGGCCCTGTAGCAGCTTTTTTATGCCCCCCCCCCCACACACACAGACACATTAAAGACAGCCAAGTCAATTCTGTATGCCACTCACTGTCTGTAGACTGTTGTCTACACAACCTGCTTCAATATTTTTACACTGTTTTCACACTTTGCGGCCACCAGGGTTGCCACCTTTTCTTAAACAAAAAACGGGCCCTTCAATGAGGGAAAGAGGGAGGGCCGAGGATACCTGGAGATTAATGTCCAACAATAGACACCATGTCAGGTCTTTGGCATACAGTGCCATTTGAAAATAATATTGCTTTCCTTGAGTCAAATAAACCTGATATAAATGCAAAAATGGCACACTGAGCTAACCTACTAGTCTAATTGCTGGCATAAAAATATTCATGGTTAGAATAATGCTTCATTTCCATCACTTAAAAAAGAAAAATTGGGTGACCCTTAAGGTTCGCTTTCAAGAATTGAACACGATAATGATACCCTGGCCCTAGTGCGTACTTCAAGCACTTGGTGCATGCAATCTTTTCGAACTTGGTATGCACTCACTGTGTGGTCTGAAAGAAATGTGTGCAGCAAAATGTGTGCGTTTAAATATGGCTGGCCACCTTTTACCTATGAAGTCCTTAGGATAATCACATGTTCTGCCTGATAACAATGCACACTTGTATCAAGAAATATTACTGTGATATTACATATTGAATTGTGAAGGCAGTATACAGGACACATGTGTTTGCAAAGCCAAACGTTATTTTCACTGCATTTTCAAGCAGATGAAGTTATTTTCCTTAATTTCCAAACAGATGTGTGGCTGTGCAATAGAACGCCTGCTTGCCATGCAAACGGCCTGGGCTTGATCCTCCCGCAAACTGGGAAATTTTTTATTACTTATTTTATTTGCATCTTTTTTAGTTTTCTGGTTGCTCACAAGGTCCATCACTCACAATCAATGACGCCCACGAGATTTTTAAAACTGTCGCGTTAAAACTGGCATAAAAGGGTAACAATGTATGACTGATTGAATAAGCTTTTACAGCTTATGCCAGATCACATTGGTGTGATGTTGAAATCCCTAGGTCTATTGTTAGACCACCAAATGTCATGGCTTTCACTTTTATGTCTGTTTAGGGGTACAGCAATTAACTGGCCAAGAAGTGTAAATAGATCTTTCTTTATTTGGAAACATGCAGAAGTATGATAAAGTCAAGCTCCCTTTCCCTTGAGTAATTTGAGTTGTATAAGTATTTTGAAATGGTGTTTGAAAATCACAGCAGCTGTGCCATTGCACTGCTTCGTGGCGAAAGCTTAGTATCGAGTTCTGGAGAATTTATGCACGTTGCCTGCTGCAGCTCAGACAATCGTAATCTGGCTTAAAATTATATAGTATATGTATTGCATTCTCACTTTCAATTTTGCTTATTATGCAGTTTAACTTGCCCTTCGTGAGTTCATCGATATGTTTCACATAACAGAAATTTACAGGACTTCATGCCTAAATATAGTGTGACACAATCTTCACTAAAATATGGCCATCAATTTATGAGAAAAAAGTGGGACGCATGTGGCTCATCGACCCATGAAGCATCTTTGAATAAGTGGGGCAACACGTGTTACATTGTCTCATAAGGGCACTAAGCTGTAATTCTGCTGCCAAATTTCTTGCACAAAAAGGCCCAATGGAAGCAGTACAGAGGAACACTTCTAAAACTGTGGGAAAAAAATTGCAGTGAACCTTTATTTCAAATTTTCTACACAATTCTGCGCCTCTGCCTGTGGCATTGAGTCTAGCGGCTCTGTCCCAAGGTCTTCACATACACGTACTCTTTCAGCTTGTGTCTGTCTTGTCGGTAGGTGTTGATAATATTGAAACTCGTTCAAAACAAGGAGAAAACGGCAGGCATAGATGAGTGCACGCATTCATATGAAAATAAAGAAAAAAAGAAAAAGGAGAATATTGCTTTTCATTCACATTTAACGAAGCTGTGTCTATGCATGTCTTGTCTTGTATCTGCAATGGATAAGGGCGAACATCTCAGTTAAGCCTGCATTTTCGCAAATAATTAAAATTGTGGTAATGAATCATGGCAAGCCACTTCGACGTGGTGTCAATGCACTGAATGCTGTAAGTGTGTTTACAAATGCTGCATCATATTCGTGAACTCTATTCAGGTGTGACAGTTGCTTTTCTTATATATCTTGCATGATTTGATGATCTTGAATATTCGCGTTCTCTTTGGCTTCCTGGCTGTATGAAGCAGCAATTTTGCCATATTTTTCCTTTGGCCCAAAATTTTAGCAACAGTGTCTTAGCCACAGCTTTTGGTCTCATTGCCTCTCCTCATAATGATAAAAATATAAAAGAATGTGCTGTTTTGTGACATCCATCAAACATGAAAAAACAGTTATGCTTGTATGCTATATTGTTAGGCTATGCAAGGAACTGATTCATTTTTCATTCGAGTGCACTTCCACAACGATTTTAGGCAGATATAATTTTGCAATTTAGAGAGAAAATGTATAGTTGCACGCTAAAATTCTCTAAAAAATTTGAACAGAAGAATACCATAAATTTGAAACTTTAGCTAGCTGGTGAGCAATATGACACCGGCTGAAAAAAAATATTAACAGAATAAAAGATTTTAAGCTCAATGTATCACTGATACCATGCATTGTAAATGTGCAACATATAGTTTCTCAGTTTCCCTAATGTTTCTGGTACACCACAGCTGGAAGGCATTGTGCTGATGGCAACGTAAAGTGGCAGAGAAAGTTTTACTGAGGAAAAAGTGGGATGCATTCATCCTATTAACCATCAAAAGGCTAAGAAATTGATGCTCAGCAGTAGAGCTTTCTCCACAGCAACAAAAAACCTGCATTGAACCACAGTGCATGCACACACTATCTCTCCAGCACTTTGCTCATGCACTCTGTCATGGCAGAATTTCGTACCAATGCAGTGAACAGCTCTAGGCCACTGTTTTCAACATGTGTTGCATATAAGACTCCATCAGCAACAACGTTTGGTGAAAACTGTTTCATTGCCTTTTTTGTGTTGCCAATGCGTGATTAGACACTCTGAATTACGAGCTTTCCAGTGACATAAAAGATATTAAAAAATTGGTTGGCCGTAGGAAATAATCAGGCCCTCGAAATCTACAGAACCGTTAAGAAAGGGTAAGTATTCATTGGTACAAGCACATTCCTGGAGCTGAGTAGCCAGCTGCGCTACACAACTTCTCAAGTCTTTTCTTTTAATGTGCCAGGGCAGATGCTGTGTATCATACTGTTGCACAAGTTTTCCTTTTATTTTAGTGTTCTTAACATTTTAAAACATTAGTAAACTTTTAAAACATATACAGTTTTGCAAATCATGACTGTTGAATCGAACACAACAAAATTAAATTTGGAGTGTTAAATCACTTAATATTTCTACAGATCGAATCACACTTGTCAAAAACACCCAGTCGACCGCTCCAGTTGCCGTTTTCTGCAGAAATAAGTTAATGCCGATGCCGTATGAATATCTAACATGGCATACGGCGTGCTAGGTCTTTGTGCGATAATTTAAGCGTGAACAGAAGCATGTAGCTAAGGTGACATAGAAGCTGTCGCTAACAAGAGCCATGCGCTCCGCTGCTCTGGACAAGTGTGATTCCACATGTACAGCTGCGGTGTTGGCATTTTTTGGGTGCATGAAATTCTCCATGTTCACTTAACATCTGGTCCATGATATAAAAACATAGAAATAAAAAGAATAACAACTAAAACCTTTTAGGTCTGAGTGAGAATAGAAGGCAAGCTGCCTGTGTGGCAAGCAGGCATTCTACCACAAAGCCACGTGCCTGCTCAAAAATAATTTTCATGCTTTACAAATACATGCGTCTTGTATACACGCTTCACAATACAACATGTAATATCGCAGTATTTCATGGTACAAATGTGCATTGTCACTGGCCATCTGAACGTGTGATTATCATAATGACTTCGTTGTTTAAAGCCAGCCATAAATAACAAAAGGCACAAATGCTACTGGAGTATTCTCTTAGGACCATGTACTGGGTGCATATCAAGTTTAAAAACATTTCATGCACATAGTTGCTCGTGGTTTAAAGCATACTACCCAGTACCTGTATTGCGTGGTCTATCTTGTGTCCCATTTCTGCGCTCTTCGAAGTAACTATGTGTACGTATCAACAAGCTCGCTTAGCCACCATTTAGAAATGCATTACGCAGACTGCAACTATATGCGAAACCCTTACTAGCACAAGCCACTTTAAACATTAAATACGTAGTAATAATCTGCAGTATAAACTTTTCAAGTAATGTTACGCTGCAAAAAGTATGCACTAGGTGGTTGGAGTATGCACTAGGGATAGGATATCACTGTTGTATTCTACTCAAACCTTGAGGGTCCCCTAATTTTTTTCACCAAACAATTGTAAGATTCATAGATAGTAATGTTCCACAAGCATGGTATTGTAAGTAATCACCCTTTTGGCCTATACTGGAAGAGTGGAGGGGGTGCTGTTAGGAGTGAATTTACAGGCTGTTAAAAGTGTATGGACAAATTTGACAGTTTGTTGTGCAAGTATGCAAGCATTAGGGCATGTCAGTTCAGATTAAATACCTGAAAAAGATCACAGGCAGGGGTCCTGATAGATGTGGACTCTTGAAAGCATTTCATGCTAGGAAAGAAGTGATGTGTCATTGACACAACTGTTGAAACTTGGAAGGTCAGAAAAGTATTTCAAGCGTAGGTGTATGACGTTTCTTGACAGTACATGACTGTGACATTGCACACTTCCATACTGCACAAGTGTCTGTTTCCTAACATACTTGCTAGCAAAGCCACAACAGGGTGTTTATCAATTTATTTTTTTCAAATTTAGCAATTTTTACAGGTTTTTCACATATATTAAAAGCAAACTCCATGACCATAATGTCCGCTTGGAAAAATGTGCAGTGGAAAGAACACTTTAGTGGTAAAAAAATAAAATATGAGGCACTCATATAAAACAAATGAACACATTTTGCACACACACTCATAATGTTGTGAGTGTATGCAATAAATATGAAAAAATGTGTGTATCTGGTCAAAACAAAACTTGTGACCCAGGCACTGAGGAAGTTGGCTGTTTGGCTTTTGGAACAACCAGAACACAACCACACAAATAAAATCAACTACAGCTGCAAGTTTAAAGGAGCCTGCGATAGTCCAACAGTGCAGCCAATGCTGCTAGGAAACGTAAAGGTGGCGCTATCTCGCGGCATTCATATAAAAAAAGGATGCGGCAGCCCGGCCAGTTGGCTTACTGGAGCACATTCTAGTTCATTATAATGACTATAGCCTGCAGGCCATTTAGGATTAGATTACATTACCTTGACCTAGACTGCTGTAATTACTAATGATTTGCATCCCCGTCTCATTTGTACATGTCTAAAATATACTTTTCAGCAAAAAAGGAGTACTTACGTATTTTATGCAACCTTGTCTTGACAACGACTAACAACAATGTCGCAACAACGAAACCGTACAGCAAAATTTACTTTATCCTTTCTTTCACTCTCTGTTTTTTTTACACAATGCACACATGCTTGTTGGTGTTTTATTTCTCTGGGTTCTGATACGTGGAGCACAATGAAAGTACTCAGACACCTGCAATAAAAGCTGGGGTAGCGTTTGAAGCGCTGATGTTTGAATAAAGGGTGGAAAAAAGGAATCTGTCAGACCGCAACAGCTTCCCCGATTCCATAGGTAAATAAAAGATGCAGAATCGTGAGTTAGGCAAATTGGTGAGTGTTCACCGTAGAATATTTTACAAAGGAACGGGTTAGAAGCAGTCAGAGAGGGTCACAGCGCTGATTTCACAACTGAAATTTATTTGGAAAAGGAAAGAACATATTTAGAAAATATTGACTCATCAAAACTGTGCACATGTACACATGTGTTACAACACAGAATGATTCATGTCTTCTCTAAGACCTTATGTTCTTCATCTAGACGAGTGTTACATGAAATACTTATGCACTTGTTGTTAGATCGAATGAAAAATGCTTCGGCTACTTCCCACATGCGCTAATCAACATGTCAATATTTGATATTTGTTTTCTACAAGTGGGGCACTGTCATGATATGCGCGGTAGGTTCATCTGGTGCGCGATGTTTGTGAGTTTGTGCTGTGCCGTACGCCGACGAAGATGACGATGAGACAAGGAAAAGGCGGAATCGTGTCGTCAAAGTCAAGCCAAGCCATGGGGAGAGAGAGGAAGAAGACGACGACGGGGCGTTCGAGAAGAAGGATCCGAACGAGACAGTGGCAGGCTGAAGCGCTCGTCGGGTCGTGGTCCCGAAGCCTACCTGTGCCTGTGGTCCGCACGAGCCTGGCTCCCTTCTACCGTGTGATCCAGCAGCCGGCGCCGGTCCGTTGTACTCGGATCCGGGCGTATTCCAGACCTGGGCCTACTACTGGCTGTCCGGGACGTGCTTGCCACACATCGACTCTGCCTCACGCTCCGCTCCGACCCTGCCTGAGTCATCGCTGATGTCGGCGTAAGACGCAACGCAACGCATCGACTCATCTGCCTTCGACGTCACACGGTGAAGTGTTTCAAACCTTGTGTAGTGCAGTGGGGGACTACGCTAAGCGTCAGACCTTGTCTTTCGAGAACGTATGTCGTGCTCGTACCTAAGGCAGTTCTTCGCTGTTGCCATGTAACACGCCAAGCTTCATTATCGTTTTTTTTTGGCATTAAAGCCTTATAACTCAAGTTGCAAATGTCTTCGTCAGTCTCGACAACGATTATTTAAGTTGCCGTGATTACCCGAACCTTATCCTTCACAATTGGCGTCCGCACGGCAGGACGAAGCCGTTTGCACTGGGTTGAAATCTGTAGGGAAGATGAGTGAGCAAGAGCTTATAACGCTAGCGGAACGCATGGGGCTTCAAGGAGCCGAGCTAAAGACGTGGGTAGACGCGCGGTTAGAGCGGGCTCATGAGGAATCTGTGCAAGCGCGTGAAGAGCGTTCCGCGGAAAGGCAGGCGGCGAAGGAACGTTTAGAGATAGAAGAGAGAACTCTTCAACTGCGAATTCGACTAGCTGAGGTTGAAGGTAGCCGAGAGCCAACAGCGCGGGACCGCGAACCTGAGAGGAGTCAAAGCCGCCCGTGCTTGATCAATCCTCACAACCTGATTCCAGTGTTTGACGAGGGGCGTGACGATCTCGATGCGTATCTCAAGAGGTTCGAACGCGTAGCAGTTGGTCAAGAGTGGCTTGAGGAGAAGTGGGCGACAGCGCTTAGTTTATGCCTCAGTGGGGAAGCATTGAAAGTCTTCGGTCGTCTGTCGCCAGAAGACTCAATGGATTACCAGAGTACGAAAATGGCCTTGCTCCAGAGGTTTCGTTTCACAGCCGAAGGCTATCGCGAAAAGTTTCGGCAAAGCAAGCCTGAAGACGGCGAAACTGGTAAACAGTACGCCACGAGATTACAGAGTTACTTCGATAGATGGCTGGAAATGTCGGAAACGGACGAGGACTTTGCATCCGTGCGCAACCTCATTGTAGCTGAGCAGTTCCTGAATTACTGCCACGATCGCCTGGCACTTTTTCTAAGGGAGAAGAAATGCAGGACGGTAAAAGAAATGGCAGAAGCAGCTGATACCTTCTTGGAAGCCCAGCGGCAAACAAACTTGTTGGTATTTCGTACCAAGTCTGCAAACAACATTCCCAAGGAGCAAGAAGGATTTACTTATACCCAGCCTCCTCTTAGATGTTTCGTCTGTGATCGTCCCGGCCACAGAGCATCTGATTGCCGCACGAAACCCCAACGAGTCTTCTGTGGGCACTGTCGGAAGCCCGGCCACGATGCAAGAGCATGCCCAAGCAACGGCGGGTCAAAGAAAATGACATCTTGCATCGTGTCTACTGACCAGAAGTCCGAGACGCCCCGATGTGCCGATGATTCATCACAAGATGAATATGTTGCTAGTGCACTCCGAACGCGCACCGCAACAGCTACACGAAACTTGCCGGTGTTACAGGGAGAAGTGTTTGGACATACTGTATCAGTCTTGAGGGATACTGGAAGCAACACCCTGGTCGTGCGACGTTCCCTCGTTCCCGATGATGCGCTGACGGGTACTACCGCCACTATTTTATTGGCCGATGGTAGTTGCATCGAGGTACCGGAAGCAGAAGTACGAATTCTATCGCCCTATTTCACCGGAAATGCGATAGTCAAATGCATGACGTCGCCACTTTACGATGTCATCGTAGGAAATGTTCCCGGCGCCCGTGACGCTAATGACCCCGACTCAACGTGGAAGGAGTCAGCGAGCCTGAAGTCGGAAACTAATCAGGCATTGAATTCTGAAGAGAAATCCAAGGATGGATGTGGGACGAATAGCACAGTCATGGTTGGTGTTTCAAGCAAAGGACATCGCCGGAAGCTCACGACTGCTAAATTTGGAAACTTAGAGGTGACACAGGAGTCATTTCGCCAAAAACAAGAGGAAGACCGGTCGCTGGATGTTTGTAGGGCGAAAGTCGACACCCTCATCCGCGGCAAAGGAGCCACATACCACTCATTTATGTTCGAGAAAGGAATCTTGTACCGCGTTTACCACTTGACTCCGGGTAAATCAGTTCAACAAGCGGTGGTTCCAAAGGCGTTGCGTGTCCATGTGTTGCACTTGGCACATGAATCACCGATATCTGGTCACCAGGGTATCAAGAAGACGAAGGACCGAGTTTTGGAGTCGTTTTATTGGCCCGGTGTACAGGAGGAGGTACGAAGATTCGTAAAATCATGCGACGCATGCCAAAGGACATATCCCAAAGGCAAAGTAGGCAAGGCGCCTCTTGGACGAATGCCTTTGATTGACACGCCATTCGAACGTGTGGCCGTTGATATCAATGGACCTCTGACGCCGATTTCAAAGAAGGGTAATCGGTACATTCTTACCCTTGTGGATTTCGCCACTCGGTACCCGGACGCGGTGGCTTTGCCCGCAATTGATTCGGCAACAGTAGCAGATGGACTACTGGAGATGTTCTCTCGAATAGGATTTCCACGGGAGATCCTCTGTGATCAAGCATCCTGCTTCACGTCAGGCCTGATGGAAGAGGTGAATGCTCTGCTTGCTATTCGACATTTGAGCTCGACGCCTTACCACCCGATATGCAATGGCTTGGTCGAAAGGTTCAACGGCACTTTGAAACAGATGTTGCGCAAGTTGTGCCAAGAGAAGCCGAAGTCATGGGACCGATTTCTTGCGCCTCTGTTATTCGCCTATCGAGAAGTACCTCAGGCCAGTATGGGCTTCTCGCCGTTTGAACTGATCTACGGCCGGCACGTCCGAGGACCCCTGGATATACTGAAGGAACTCTGGACAGGGGAAGACCTAGAGGAAGATATCAAGACTACTTACGGATACGTGCTTGATCTGAGAGAACGTCTTGAACGCACCTTGAAGCTGGCTCAAGAGAATCTCTCCCGAGCTCAACACTCGCAAAAGAAGTATTATGACCGAACCTCCAAAACCCGACAGCTCAAAGTTGGTGACCGGGCTCTTATATTGCTCCCAACCAGGGAAAACAAGCTTCTTATGCACTGGAAGGGGCCATTTCCGGTTACAGGAAAAAAGAATGACCACGACTATTGGTTGGACCTTGGGCACACCACGAAAATGTTTCACATAAACATGCTCAAGCGCTACGAAGAACGTCAACCAGAAGTCACTAGTCAAGCTTCATCGTTCGTTGTAGTCGAAGAAGGAGAATCGGATTCACCCCTCCCTACATTTAAAGTAAATGAAGGGAAAGGTATTGAGTCGGTCACACTCGGAAGTAATTTAGACGAAGCACAACGCGATGATATGTGCAATCTCTTGGAGGAATTCCGAGACATATTTTCCGAAGTTCCTGGGAAGACGAACCTCCTAGAGTGCCGGCTAGAGCTTACTACAACAAAACCAATCAGCACGTCACAGTATCCGTTGCCGTTTGCAATGAAGGAAATAGTAGAGAAGGAGGTTCAAGATATGCTGAAGTTGGGAGTTATTGAACGATCCCATTCGCCGTATAACTCACCCTTGGTCCTGGTTAAGAAACCGGACAACAGCTTTCGCGCGTGCATTGACTTCCGTCACATTAATGAGGTTCTGGTGTCCGATTCTGAACCCATACCCAGAACTGACATTATGTTTGCTAAGTCGGCACGAAGTCGGTTTTCTCAAAGTTAGATCTTACAAAGGGCTATTGGCAAGTACCCTTAGAGGAAAGTTCTCGTCCGAAAACAGCTTTTTCAACGCAATCGGGACACTACCATTTTCTCTATATGCCTTTTGGTATTAAGACAGCCTCGGCCATATTCACACGATTGATGAGGACATTACTGCACGGCATTCCAAACACAGTGCATTACATAGACGATGTTCTAATTGCCACAGCTACGTGGGAGGAGCATCTAGTGACATTGAAACAGTTGTTTCAGAGGATCCGAGAAGCAGGCCTACGGATCAAACCTCAAAAATGTGAGATCGGAATGACTTCTGTCATCTTCCTTGGGCATCACCTCGGCGATGGTACAATCCGCCCAGTAGAAAGCACGATAGCGAAGATCGCTAAAGCCCCAAGACCGGAAACGAAGAAGCAGCTTCGCTCTTTTCTCTCGGCTTGGCGGGATATTACCGAGACCTCATACCTCACTATGCCCAGAAAGCGAAACCACTGACTGAAATGGCAAGAAAGATGGAAAAGAACAAGTTAGCGTGGAATACCGAAAGAGAAGAGGCATTTGAAACCCTCAAACAAGCTCTAGCATCTATGCCAGTAGTCAAGGCTGCTGACATAAAGAAACCCTTCGTATTACGTACAGATGCATCTGATAGGTGTATAGGCGCTGTGCTTATGCAGGAACACGAGGGTCTTCTTCACCCGGTGTCATATGCCAGCCGCCAACTTATGCCCCGGGAAGAGAGATACTCTGCAATTGAAAGAGAGTGTTTAGCGTTAGTTTGGGCGATCGCGAAATTTCATATCTTCCTTTATGGAACCTCCTTCGTCGTTCAGACTGACCATCAACCGCTACGATACCTCTCTCAAGCCAAGCATTTGAACAGCCGGATCTTGCGCTGGAGTCTCGCATTGCAAGAGTACACCTTTCGCGTTGAGCATATCAAAGGATCAGAGAACGTAGGTGCTGATTATATGAGCAGGCTACAGGTGTAGGTGCTAGCTATACAACATTAATGTAATAATGTACCATATGCCTAGGGACTCTCACATACAGACTATTCTCTTGGTGCAACAGTTCTGTACATTTGTTTGTCGTAAGTCTTGTCTCCCGCGCACTTTGGACAGTTTTTTTTTTTTGAAAAAAAAAAACTTTTGAAAGGGGGGACTTTTGTCATGATATGCGCGGTAGGTTCATCTGGTGCGCGATGTTTGTGAGTTTGTGCTGTGCCGTACGCCGACGAAGATGAGGATGAGACAAGGAAAAGGCGGAATCGTGTCGTCAAAGTCAAGCCAAGCCATGGGGAGAGAGAGGAAGAAGACGACGACGGGGCGTTCGAGAAGAAGGATCCGAACGAGACAGTGGCAGGCTGAAGCGCTCGTCGGGTCGTGGTCCCGAAGCCTACCTGTGCCTGTGGTCCGCACGAGCCTGGCTCCCTTCTACCGTGTGATCCAGCAGCCGGCGCCGGTCCGTTGTACTCGGATCCGGGCGTATTCCAGACCTGGGCCTACTACTGGCTGTCCGGGACGTGCTTGCCACACATCGACTCTGCCTCACGCTCCGCTCCGACCCTGCCTGAGTCATCGCTGATGTCGGCGTAAGACGCAACGCAACGCATCGACTCATCTGCCTTCGACGTCACACGGTGAAGTGTTTCAAACCTTGTGTAGTGCAGTGGGGGACTACGCTAAGCGTCAGACCTTGTCTTTCGAGAACGTATGTCGTGCTCGTACCTAAGGCAGTTCTTCGCTGTTGCCATGTAACACGCCAAGCTTTATTATCGTTTTTTTGTGGCATTAAAGCCTTATAACTCAAGTTGCAAATGTCTTCGTCAGTCTCGACAACGATTATTTAAGTTGCCGTGATTACCCGAACCTTATCCCTCACAGGCACACACAGGGCTGGGTAGTATCGCAATAGTGTGTAAGAGATACTTTTGAGTGTATGTATTGCTGTGTCGAGGCACTTTTCAAAATGCATTTGTATCTCAGTAGTGAAATACTTTTACGGTGTATCGCATGTATCGCGATACTATCCAGGACACGGGTATCCCATTACTTTTTTTTTTTCCGATTCCGTAAATGAGCTGAGACGTGTTGACAATGGGGAAAAAAATTTCTGCGGTGACCTTGGCAGTCCACGGCACGATATGCACCCACCATTTCTACATTTCTGCTGAGGGCGAAACTGACTCCTACCTTCTTGAAAGCGAGCTAGTTGCTTTGCTACCCGCATCCCATTGTGCTCCTTCAGGCAGAACTGGAATGTGTTTGAATGATGGCCTGCTTCAGCGTGAGAACAATGTTATACTGCTATATTGGATTCCAGCGCAGATATTTTCATTGTGAGGAGTATTGTATACTGCACAATGGGCGACATTTTTTAAATGTATTTCCTCATGCCAACTGAACGAGTATGTTTTTTTTTCTTGTTTTTTTTTTCACTTTTCTTTTGCAGCGCCCATTTGAAAAACTGGAGCTTATTGCGGAAGCCACAAACCACCTAAAGAATTTGGTGCCGTGTGCCATCTACGATACTTCTTTCTGCAGAGCATTTATGAAAAACGCCAGCATGGCCAAACAGCGATTCGAAAGAGGTCTTTTTGAGTTTCCTTTCACATTCCTTGTTTTGTCCGTTCTTAATTCTTTCTGCCTTTTCTAAGATGTTTCTAGAAAACACTAAACCTTCAACTGGAAGTTCGTTTGTTTATGGTTCCAGCACTTCGCTTGAACTATGCTCCTTCTAGCATAACTAATACTGTTGCTGTTGAGTTCCGGATTTCAAAGTACAATGCGTGTGACTGATGCTCTCATATGGCATAGTTTTTTTATTGCAACTGATATCTGTAAATATATGGTTATTAACAATTATGTGCAGTGTAAGCATCCTTTGTAATGCCTTAATGACACTCAGAGAATGGCGAAAATATGATAAATCAATTTCATTTGCAAGTTTCAATGTGCTGCACATTTTAAGTAGTATGCTGCACATAACAAATGTTTGTATGGAGTATAACTATCCCCGAAATAGAGAAAAGTATTTTAGTATATGTACTCTGGTATACTTTTTTGTCTTTTTGCAAACGTATCTCTGAAATGTCCTGTCACATGAATTACAAATTTATCTCAGTATCTGTATTTCATGCTTCCAAACCACGCACTTCGATATCTGTATTCCAGAATACTTTTTCGGGCATCTCTGCCCAGCCCTGAGCACACATCCACATGGCCTACAACGAGCTGCCAAATTAGACGTGATTTTAGCATCTGATAGCATTAGCTCATGCTCTCTAAAGTGCACGTTTATGTAACGCCCCATTTCACCTAAATATTCGCAGCTGCAAGACAGTGGAATCGCATAAACCACGCCAGTAGTGCAAGGAGCATATCTGTGGACATGACTGGAGACACATTTGTTCCCTTTCCCTGGCTGCTGACACAACGCTCTATCCACCAAAGTACACACATTATGTACTTTATTACGTGCTGAGAATGACATGTTTATACAATAACGAGCACCAACATTTTTCAAACCATGTGCTATCCTGTGTATGTATGGGTTAACTGCCTGCCTCTTTTTCTTGCTAATTTCTGGTGCACTAGAATCACAATGATAAAACTTCTCGATCTTTGAAATAAGTTTTTCCGACAAGGAGCAAATCACGTCACCCGGAAAGCCAGAATTTGCAAGGCGAGCAACTTGTGTGTCAAATGCATGCGCCATAAGGTGCTCGCGTAACATGTGAAGAGCGGCACCCAGCACAGTTGACGCAATGGCTCCCTGTATGGTTTTGAGTGGCCAGAATTAAAATTCAGAATTGGCTTTATGAATCTAGGTTGGTATTGCTATACATGTGATCTTTGACGAAAGCCTGTCTTAAATCGAGAAACTGTAGTTCATCAATTTTTCGAAACTCCAAAGTGAAACGCTGACATTTCGTTTTCCTTAACATCTTTCTTTATATTAGCAACCAGTACAGAGCAATTGTTAATGTCCAGTAGAACTAAGAAGTCATGGACATATCAAACAGCGTGTGATGATAACCAATTCAAATGCTTTTGCAGCTGCCCGTCTACATACCAAAGAAAAATATAACTAATTACAGGTATATTCATGATTCAATGCAGATACCAGATTTTTGGACAAAATTATTTCTCTTCCAAGACACAACGGTTGAATTTAGGTGGCCTGCATGAGCTCTAAAAACGATGCATAGAGATGCCACACTGGCATTGAAACAACAACTCATCATTATCTTCTCGCATGCACTGCTTTATACACTTCAAATCTCCACATTGGGGCAAACAATAATATAAATCTTTTACGTCTATACCGAATGCATTACGGCACAAAGAAGGTTGTTCACTTAGTGATAAGATTATTGATTCTGAGTTAGAAATAAATTCTTAGCGGATCACAAGTCTTCAAACGCTCCGAATTTCTTTGAATATACTCTGAATCATTTATTTACCAAGTGTCTTTTTCTGAAACAACAGCTCTTAGTGGCAACATGAATCTTCACTGAAATAAAAACTGATAGTTTTTGCCTTTTTGCTTTTTTCACACTTGCCGCTACGCGTTCCTGATTAAGCGTTAGTAATAGGGCATAAACTTATTCGTTCAGTCACCCGCTTTTTCCATCAACACTTTTTTTTATTAATATATACCCTAAAGGCCCATTCAGGCATTACACAGGGGGTTTTAGTTATACAATAAATTTGCAAATCAGCACATTGCCATTATAAAATTAAAGTGGTAATCAAAGTAAAATACAGTTTTATAGACAAAGATGCAAAAGGGAAAAAAAATTGTAGCAGGAATGAAAACTCAATAAGAGAGACACAACTATAGTGCAAAAAAATATATATACAGAAAATTGCCATGAAAAAAATGGCCCCCTACCTGCATATTTGACTAAAAATGTTGTCGAAAGACTATTGTATTTCGCCTGAAAAGAGTGAATAGACAGAAATATTTATTTGATGTTTTGCGCGAGACATGAGCGCCATCTGGCAGTAATTTCAGAAAACGAAAGGATGGCCTTTGTTATAGCAAGCACGCAGCATGCATGCTATCTTGGAGGCCATATTTTGTAGATTTCAAGACAAGTAGCAGCACAGTATCGTCTTAGCAAAGCGTAGGAGACTCGCCTTTTCGTGTGAAGCGTCGCATTGTCAGCTGCAGTGCATAGAATTACTTCTTAATACCTTTTCTAGTATAAATGAACACAGTGCACAATATCGACGTGTTGATATTGTGCCTCAAATATGCTCAATATTTGCTTTTTATTGACAATCGTACAATTATGAATGCAGAAACTTGAGCAATACTGGTGGATGCTGTGGATGTGGTTGTACTTCAGCCTTTTTGCTGATAGACCAAAATTTTTGCGTTCGAGTATCCCAAGCAAGACTATCATCTTTAAGGAGAAAATATACTTACACTGAAAGAAGAGTAAAAATAAGCACATACATGCACTTACAAACTCACACAGATAGGTAAGTCATATGTCCAAGAAAATATTGAATTGGTTTACAAAGGCGGCATGATCAATGAATCACGCGATGTCGCCCGGCAGTGTGTTCCAGTGATGTCTGCTTCGAAGTAATGGTGAGTGTTCATACATAATTGTGCGTGCCGAAAAAGGGTGTATTTTGAATTGGTGATCAATGTTTTAAAATATAATGAGGTGTGTTTGTACAAGCTTCATGAAGGCACATTTACTATGATAAAATGTATGAAAATGCAACAACAGAGACGACAGTCTGCGTTTTTCAAGAAGGGGGGTAATGAAAGTGAGCGTGTAATATCTGTAGTGCTGCAGTTGCGAGAATACTACTTGGTGATAAATCCTGCTGCTTCATTTTTTATTGATTCTAGTTAATCTATGAGATATGATTGATGTGGGTTCTAGATGATGGATACATATTCTATCTCTGAACGGACAAGTGTAGTGTATGCTAGCATTTTAGAGGTATAGTTCACCAAGTAAAGGTTTCTTTTAATAAATCCAAGTGCTTTTGACACCTCACTAGTTATGATATCGATGCGCTTATTATAAGGCAGGTCAGAAGATAAATGAATTCCAAGATATTTAAATAGGGATACTTTTTCAATGGGGAGATCTTGAATTTCATATTGACTCATTTCTGTTTTATGTGCTCTTGTAAACGTCATGGCCTTCGCTTTGGAAGTGTTAATTTGCCATGGTGACACCAAAATACGAGTTTATTAGGGTCCAACTAGAATGACTCGTTAGCTTGGGTGCTGTCAATTTTTCTATAAATGATGTAGTTGTATGTAAATAATTTGATAGTAGATGACAAACCATGTCCAATGTGGTTGATGTAAATGAGAAACAAAACTGGTCCCATGATTGATCCCTGGGGAACACCAGACTTTGCATGTGAAAGTGAAGATGCATGTCCATTCACATAAATTGATTGGCTGCAGTTGCTCAGAAAATGATTTATTCAGCTTTTTTCCAAACCAGTGGCTACCTCATCATTATACATAGAGCCATCTAGAGTTGAAAAGAAGCCTTCCTTGTCAGCAACCAAAACATGCAACTTAGCTTCCAGATGCGTCTCAGACAGCATGAACACCGTTGTGAGGAGTGACCAGGCTATGTACAACAAAGGCAAGCTGAAAAAGCCAGTAGGCTTTTTTTGTGAAGCTAAGTTGCGTGTTTTGGTTACCTTCATTTACGTACTCTTCTATGAACATAATGGTAAAAAATACTCATGGATTTAATAACACCATCTCAAGGAAATGAAATGAGAAGAGAGTGTGCTACTCTTGAAATATCTGCAATAAATGCATAGCGGAGGACGTTTGCAGCAGCATTGCCAATATTAATTATAATAGCAGTAATATTATACAAGGCAAGACATAGCCCAGCAAACCTCTTGTGATGGCAGTTCTAACATAAGCACCTAACTAAAAGGCCTTCAAGCCAAGCCGAATTTGTGGCCACGACAAATATGCACAAGTTTACCGATGTGAGAAATGCTGTGCTTGGAAAGTCAGATATGGTATGTGATATGTAGAAGGAACATACATCAAAATTATGCATGTACCAACATGGAGGCTAAGGAATGCTTTAGTCAATGGGAAGAATAAGCTGCCGAACGGAAATTTCTGTAGTCTTCTTTACACTGTAGTCTACCACGAGTGTGACAACATGTCAGTCTATGAGACCTGTGATTTCAATGAAAGAGTTAAACAACACAACAGTTCAAAATGAAGTCACCAAATCATGGGTGGCCTTGAATGCCCTCGCTGAACATGAGGAATATGCAGGCTTTCAAATTGACTGGTCAAGCAACCGTGTTCTGGTCGAAAAAAACAAGCTTGCATCATGCCAGCACCTGGAATCCCTGCACATTCACACAGCTGCACATACCCTCAATAAGATTAATAGAACGCTGACCATATACTTTTGGTGCTTACATCATGCACCTAGTCATACTTAAATACGATGTACCTTTCTTATGGCTGTCATTCAGAACAATATCAGGTGCCCAAACATCAATAAACTTCTTGTTATTTTGGTCAGTGTATGTTCTTGTTTGTACACTAAGAAGAAACAGTTATGCATTGCCTTTTTTTTAGGCCTCTTCTAGCTGTTCACTGTAGTTGCAGTCGAAGGAGTGACTTTTTGAGTATTGATCAAGGGTAATGCTTATTTTTGTGCTGGTGGCACAGACTGCTGCCAGTTTCCATGAATTAGCCAGGTTTTACCGAAGTTCCTCCAGTTTTCCAGCAAGGCCCCAATTCCCCGACTTTCCCAGGTCGGTAGACACCGTGCACAAACAAAGATAGATGGCAGTTAACTCGCGTCCTGTGTTTCCTGTCTTATGCAAGTGTCATTCTGCACTTTATTACCTTAGAAGTACTTGTTGCTGGGCAGGTTGGTATAACATTATTATGGAAAATTCTAGACAACACGAATGTGTGGTGAAGTGTAAATATTTTCTGTAGTTCAGCTACGACTGACGCTCTTTTTCTGTGCTTTTTCATTTTTCCAGTGGTGCTTGGACATCTATAATTTTCCCCCTTAGCTTAATTACCTCCCTGAAGCTATGCATAATCTTGCCCATTAACAACTATTGTTAAACTATTGTATGTGGAATTGTTGATGCAAAATGACCTTAAGGTATATGCTAAAGCTCCTGCAGGATCACCGGCTGAATGTGACAACTAGTTCACCAGTTATAGGACCCAAAGTATTGACATTTTCAATATATCTGTTCGCACAGTGCTTCATTGGAGTCATGCAAGCTTAAAGTATGGTGCTCCCACAGAGAAATTTTTCTTCCTGTGCTATGACCAACGGAAAAACTATGTAGACAATAACGAAAAGAGATCACAACTAGGCTTAGATGTGTGATGTCTGCCTCAATAAAAATGTAATAAATTAATGCAAGTGTGCTTATATCACCACGGTGTTGCCAGTTTATTACTACATTTGATATGAATCTCTGCTCGCTCCACCATGGTGTTCCTAAGAGTGTACACAGTCTTACCTCTTAGACAGCATTGCCAGAACTAATTTCACGGTCACAATCTTGAACAGGTGTGCAACAAGCATGCGCCAGTGCAGAGTACACAAGAGAAGTGGTCACTGCTTGCATGTTCAAGGTCATATGCACGCACACCGGACTATGATTTTGCAGTGTCTTACATTTTGAGTGGAGTATACATCGTGATGGCTGGAGCGGTCTCTGTGGTCACCAGCTAGACAATCACAATATGCATATTGTTGCTTGAGACAACTGTTTAGGTAAAAAAAAGGGCACCGTAAAAAAAAATATTTTTAGGCTAATGTAAGGGCTTGTGGTGAGGAGACTTTCAAAAGATATATGGTGTGTCATCTTGCAATATAGAAGCAACATTTATACCTAGTTTATGTTAGTAGGAGTCTGCTAAACATTGGCCATACAAGCTTGTGGCTAGAGAAGGATGATGTCCAGAAGATACCCTCCTGAAATGTTAACCTGCACCGTCCTCCCTTGCCCTTCTTGGTGCACTGGAATTTTTGCCCTATAGGTACTATTTCCTTCAGTAGATACTCTTGAAGGGCTTGTGAATAAGCTCAGTCTCACCACCTGCTTTACCCAAGGGCCAATCCTGCTGTTGAACTTATTGCTTGGCAGAAATTTTTTACAGGAAAAGAAGCTTCACTCGTTTCACAAATAAAGCTACAGCATTGCAAGATTACTATAATGTTATGTACACAGACCTCCCACATACAACTCACTAAAATGTCACCACTTACCTCTATGGTGAGTCTGATTGAGCATTAAGAAAGCATGTAAGTTTTTTGATCCTATACTTTTTAATCGGTACATCAACCTTGAAAAAACAAGATCGTCACGTGCAGTGCATAAAACCAGTGCTTATGAAGTGCAATGATGCCATCGGAAGCATCAGCAAAAGTAAATTCACCCTGCTAGAAAGCATATTCTGTATGAAGCTTGTAAGTGTACTGTTAACAAAGTCTTCTCGACAACTTCATTATGTCTATTTCTGCAATTTGCATAATCCTGTTTCATGCCTACCGTGCTGTCCATCCTATAATTATTGACCTCTGAGGTGTTACTCAAGTGACCATGCTCATTTGACATACCTGCAAGCCTCAGTGCTAACCTAATAAAATTGTAGTCTTTAATAATGTAATGCTCTGTAATGCTCATTCCTTCAAAAAAAGTTTTTAGCATCCCCTGAAAACCCATTCTTTAAAAACTTGATCATCAGAGATGCGATGTATCTCCACACCTGATGACAGGCATTTGTCCAATTACAGCCACATTATAACAAGCCGGTTTTAAGCGGCTATTGGGTGAACAGAACGTTTTCGCCTCGAAAAGGTTCGTGCCACCGGGTGAACCGAAACACTTCCTTAGACGTTTCGAGAGGTTTATACGACGTTTCGTGTTTCTTGGGGAACAGAAATCGGCCGAGCTCACTTTCATCCCGAAAGCCGGCAAAGCGCTCAATATTGATAACCTCCGTCCCATATCCCTCACGTCATGCGCTGGTAAGGTGATGGAGAAGGCCATACAAATAAGGCTAAACGAATATCTAGAAAAGCAGAACCTCTTGCCTGACACTATGTACGGCTTTCATCCCCATTTGTCAGCGCAGGACATCCTCCTCCAACTGAAACACGAGATTTTCAATCTACCCAGCGGTACCACTCAAGCGGAAAGGGCCATTCTCGCAATTGATTTCAAGGGTTCCTTTGACAATGTTCGGCACTTCACCATCTTGGAAAACTTACGAGAACTCAGGTGCGGTCCAAAGTTATATGCATATGAGCGGGACTTCCTTACAGACAGACAAGTCACTATCCGCATAGGGAGCCTTAAATCTCAACCCATCACCATGGGTGATTTCGGTACTCCCCAAGGGGCTGTCCTTTCTCCGCTCCTCTTCAATATCGCCCTCATGCGCCTCCCGGAGGCCCTAAATAAAATTTCGCAAGTACGCCACGCCATATATGCTGATTACGTCACAATCTGGAGCCGGTCTGGTAACCTGGGTCAGATAGAAGAAGCCTTCCAACTGGCCGCCTCCATCGTAGAAAAAATAGGATGCAAGAGTGGTCTTGAGTGCTCCCCCACCAAATCAGAAATCCTAGTATATAGAAATAAGGTATCTGACAATACATCCCTCAACGTACAGCTCAATAGAACGCAAATTAAAAAGGTTCAACGCATCCGAATTCTGGGGGCCCACTTCAATAATTGTGGCAACAACTCATTTGTTTTACATAAACTAAAAACGTCCTGCCTACAAATCTCTCGTATGATTAGTCGGGTGGCTAACCCACGACGAGAGATGAAATAACACGACATAACGCGACTCATTCAAACATTTGTTATCAGTCGCATAACCTATAGCTTTCCTTACCTGAGGTTCTTGAAAGCAGACGAACACAAAATAGACTGAGTCATACGTGTGACTCTCAAGAAGCCACTGAACCTTCCCCCATGGACCCTCATGGAACGTCTGCTTTAAATGGGGCTCGACAATACAGTATCAGAAATATTCCATGCACACCACACGAATCAAGTCATGCGCGTCGCCATCACTAAAACGGGACGGAAAACACTATCATACTTAGCATCAAAGCCCCCCCCCCCCTCCCTTGAAAGAAGGGGAAAACAACGTATCCCACGTGAATGGAGGCAGGACTTCATCATCAAACCACTTCCAACTTCCACGCAACATGCATCCTCAGTTCCACGAACATCGACGTCGGGTACGGGCAAAAGTTCACAACAACTCGTCATATACTGAGGGCGCCTTCTTTGTCGATGCAGCTGGACTAGTGAACGGCAAATATTCATTGTTTCTGTTTTCCATTCATTGTGGAAAACAGGATGATTGTATATAAGCCTAGGACAAAGTCACGACTAGTATGGAAGAAGTAGGAATCACCCTCGCCCTACGAAACATAAGGTCCACTTTCGTTTTAACAGATTCAAAAGCAGCCTACCGAAATTTTTGTAAAGGCTTCATTGGCCCCATTGCGCATCGACTTCTTACACAACTCTCGTCCTCACGCTCAGAGGGCGAATGGAAACAGCTGATATGGATACCTGGCCACTGCGGAGTTAGAGGCAATGAGCTCGCCCATGCCTCGGCCCGAGAATTACTCTCCCGGACCTCCGACCCCGGCATATTGCACCCAACCTCGGCTATGCATATGGGCCCGTTTCTAACATACGTAGATATTCTAGAACATCGAAGACTTCAGGGACGGAAACTTCCGCCTCCGGGGCCAAAGCTCAGTAAAGAATCTCAGGTGGCGTGGCGTCGCCTGCAGACCTTGTCTTACCCCAATCCATATATACTATCCAAGATAGATCCCAACACAACGCACCACAGTGCAGGTTCTGCGTCATTAAAACAGCCACCCTGTACCACATGGTATGGGAATGCCCACACAATCCACCTCTACAACTATAGTGTACGAAAATTCTAATACACTCTACTACAACCCAGACAGAGCGCAGCACAACACTGTAGGGTGGGAGGAAGCTCTGTCCAGCTCGGATCCGAAGACCCAAGAGGCCCTCGTGAGACGAGCGAGGACAGCAGCCCGTGCCAATAATGGTATCCCAGACTAAGAAACCCACTCACGGACACTCCTTACTCGGTCGCAAATAAATGTTTTATTCTCTCTCTCTCTCTCAAACACGATATTACTACAGAACACCTACCAGTTTAGAGAACGGAAACTGTACCTTTGGGCTGTTGTATCAAAATAATGTGCAAATAGGTAGCGGCGGCGTACCGAACTGCAATACCGCGCGGCGAGCAAGTGCTTGCGGAACTATCAGTATCATTAAACAGACGCATTTTTTTTTTTTTTTTGCAGCAGGTAGGGGCTCGCTGCTAGTTCGCGCAGCACGCTTCCTCTGGAATTTTGTTTTTTTCTCGTTGGTAAATCGCGGTTCGCGTGCGTAATTATCACCAGGTGACCTAACTGGCCTTGACTGGCAAAAACGACGTCAACCAAGTAAGGTCTGTATCGTTTATTGCGAATGTCCAAGCCAGTACAACCAATGGATGCGGTCTGGTCAGAACAAAACAAGTCACTCATACACATCGAAAGCTTTTAACCCATGTGTAATGACTCTTTAAAGCTAACAAGCATATGCATATAACTGAACATCAAGACCACTGAATGAACGTCGCTCTCATTGTGTTGCAGCGTTAGAGTTTAATAGCTTGGACAAGCATCCGATTCTGCCATCAGATGTGGCACTTGCCGTGTAGTGTTTTATCTTGAAGTAAAGTGAATGCATGATGTGGAATCGGGAAGGAAACTTGCATATTGCCGATAGATAGCTCGCGCAGTGAGAGCAATGTAGTTTTGCTAAATTTGTTAAATAAACAATCGCCGATGTGTGTAGTTCTGAATTGTTCTCGCTCTGCAATGTTTCATTGAGTACTTCACAATTGTGTAATGTCGCGTCGTGTCGACAGGGTAAGTTTTAAATCTCAGTTGTGAGCCCATATCATAGGTAATATGTATTTAGCTGATGGGCCTAAAAATATTTCAGGCTTGGTACGTTTACTGTTAGAGAAGGTGAAGGAAGCGGAGAAGGACATGTGGAGGATTGGCATGAAAGAAGTCCTCACTAAGGATCTATCGAACGTTTAAGCAGGAAGTCGCCAAGGGAAAGATCTATGAGAATACTCCGGGTAGTTCTTCATTGTTTGAGGCCAGGAAGAGAGTATTACGAACCAAGACTTATCGGGCCAAATACGAAGGGGTAGACACGATATGCAGTGCGTGTGGAGAGGAGGAAACTGCCGAACACTTCATAATGTTCTGTAAAGGGCTTCACCCCATAGTTCAGCTACAATGAAAGCACGAGTGAAAATTGAATCCTTCACTGCAAATTTTCAGTCCTTAAATTCAATGTATAAAAACAAAAAGAAAAGTATAAATCTAGTTTTTGGTTCACCAAGTATTAAAGCTAGGTGCTCTTAGCCACCGCCCGATCTAAAGGGTACAGCCATATCAATTCATCCATGCATCTATCGGAGCGGTGCGGGAAAGTCTATTTGCACCTCAACAGCTCGAGGTCAAGTGACCCCAAGGTAAACGTA
This sequence comes from Rhipicephalus annulatus, assembly GCA_013436015.1. Lineage (NCBI taxonomy): Eukaryota > Metazoa > Arthropoda > Arachnida > Ixodida > Ixodidae > Rhipicephalus > Rhipicephalus annulatus. The sequence continues at coordinate 260,562 of WOVY01004367.1, forward strand.
ACATATGACGTTATTAGTAAAGAAATCGGCTTCAAATGACACTGCAACTGGCTAGGTTTTTTCAAGCCAGTTTGAGGTCACGTGACAAAAAAAGACGCTTTTTGTTGACAGTATGGTTCGCTTGCTATTTCAAGTTATCTTGCATTCATGTGGTCGTCATCCACGCTGCATGGTACGTTAGCTTGGCAGCTTTATTTATAGTTTGCTCTATTGCGCCGCGGTACCACGTTTTCTTCTGCGTTGCAACAATTCACACCACGTCGCAACTCGGCCGAAGAGTAATAATATTTGTCAGAGTTTCCAATCCCAAAAGCAGATTTGATTACTAGGGACGCTGTCGTGGAGGGCTTCGGTGATTTCGACCACCTGGATATGGTGGCTAACCTGGGGTTCTTTACTGTGCACACGTGTCTCGAAAATATTTGCCTCCATCGCGATCTTCAGATGACCTAGGCAAGGGACCAGAGCGAGTGCTCGTCCATCGCCTCCTCTATTTTTTTCAGTGCCCGGGCGAACGCCCTCTTCAGGTCATCGAACGCGCGCTCCGCCTCCACTCGCCACTGCCGCATGGTGGCGCAGCGCGAGTAGATTTCGAGATACTGGAGGAGGTGCTGGCTCGTCTCACTGGCGAGCCGCGTGTCGCCGTGCGTAACGTAGAGCAGTTTAGGTCACTGATCAGCACATTTGTCTGAAACACCGAAAAAGCGTGCTCCAGACAGCACTGACGATGTTTTCCGGTTGTAACTATTTTGAAAGGTTACATGCTTAAGTGTGGGATGTCAACAACTAGATATCAGTATACATGGCGCCAGCGCTTGTCTGTGTTCTGTGTGTCGCCCATGGTGTTCATCTAAATTGTGCTGAAGCCTATCCAATTACGTACCAACTCACCCAAGTCAAAGTGCTTTTGGTCAGAAAATGTCGGAGAGTGCCATTATGGCGTCCTAGACAAGTTTCTTGAACCCTCTAGTTGACCGATCACTGGTTATTTCAAAAATTAGAAGCGTCCATTTGGTAACGCCGCGAGGCGACTGAATGGCTGTCGGAAAAACTCCGGAATGTGGACTTCAGGAGAATTCCTTTCAAGTAAAGTGTATGGCGCTAACAGACGTATCAGCAAATGCCGGCAAACATGTTTATGTTTGTTGCCACTCAACAGGGAGCCTACATGACCGGCCGTTCATGCAGGCTCCCCATACACGTACTTGGCACTCCCCTCGACTCATACCTACACAATGGCACATGACACGTCCATGAGCGCCACAGAGGAGCGACTTCGAATACGAAGGCTTCCTTTGCCGGGCCATGGCCAGGCTCCGACAGGGCACGCAGCGTGGAAGCGTAATGATGGCATCAAAACGCGCCTTCCCCGCCTGCTTTCGTCTCTCACCACACATACCCCGTTTATTTGTATTTTTGTCACTTGACCTAAATTGATTGATTTGTGGGTTTTAACCTCCCAAAACCACCATATGATTATGAGAGATACCGTAGTGGAGGGTGCCGGAAATTTCGACCACCTGGGATTCTCTAATTAACGTGCACGCAAATCTGAGCACACGGGCCTACAGCGCTTCCACCTCCATCGGGAATGCAGCCGCCGCAGCCGGGATTCAATCCCGCGACCTGCGGGTCAGCTGCCGAGTACTTTAGCAACTAGACCACCGCGGCGAGGCTCAATTGACTCCAAAGTCGCAGGACAAGGCGTAGCCAGTTGAAGCTGATCGCTTTTCCGATGACGTCATATGTGACGTTTAACTTTGGGTCACGTACCCCAAGCTGTTGAGGTGCAAATAGACTCCCCCCTAGAATATGATCATATGTAAAGGCGCCGAGGCGCACGTGGACGTTGATCAAGCAAACCACCGTGACAGCATAGCACGGGTGGTGTCGCGCTACTCTGCTTGATGACGTGCAATATATTTCTGACCACGGGGGTCGCATTTAGATGAGGGCTAAAAAACAACAAAAAAACAATCGTGACTGAAGTACATTGAAGAACCACAAACTGTCACAGTTAATCCTAATAACCACCCTTAGGGCCATACCTCGCGCTTTCCGCACAGCCGCAACGCACGTGCTGGGACCCCTACCGCATGCAAGCGGGGGACAAATAAGCCAATTGGTGATGTTCCACAGCTTCACCAATTGGCTTATTTGTCCCCCGCTTGCATGCGGTAAAGGTCCCGGCACGTGCGTTGCGGCTGTGCGGGAAGCGCGTAAAACGACCCTTACCAGTGCGGAGGACCCGATTGAAAAAAAAAAGAAGAAAAAAAAATGCCAGGCCTGCGCGGAAGGCGCAGCACATCACATCGAAAGCTAGAAGAGCGGCCTTTCAGAGCCTTTTCTAATGGCTCATTGGGTAACTGCTGCAAGCACACTTGCTTCATTAATAATACAATTTTTAGGGTAGTAGACCGGCATTCACTATGCTATTTTTCATCATTCTTCTGAGAAGCGTGGTATCTGCTAAACTATTGCGAGGAATCTGGTGAAAAGAAGACGAAGTGATTCTCTTGTGGAACACATCTTGCGGTCTGTGCTGTATTTTCTGCGGTCCACAGCGCAACGGCGGGGTCTCCAGCCCCCTACATCGCAGTGATGGATGTACAATCCCCGGAGATCCCGCCCAGTACCAGTTCATCCACGGGCTTCAAGAAAGCGTGGTAATTCATGTAGTGAGAGCGAGGACACCGAGCTATACTCTGCATCAGACTACGAGTCCTCGGAAGACGGCTTCGAACCTGCGCTCTACCGCAAGGCCAAACGAAGAATCATGAACACATCGTCGGCATCAAGTACAGCCACTGTGAGGACAGTGCCTCAGCGATGGCCTCACTCCATTCTGTTTGTGCCGCAGACTACTACTGCCAATCTATGCTTCCTCAACAGGCAAGCACTGTCCTTGTACCTTGAAAACATTGTGCCTAACGAGATTAAGGACATCAGGATAAACACGAGGAAGAATATTTTGGCAATCGACGTGAGGAACCCGAGTGCACTGAACACGCTACAGCATGTGTCGTAGCTGGGAAACATCAAACGGTTGAATTTAGGTGGCTTGCATGAGCTCTAAAAACGATGCATAGAGATGCCACACTGGCATTGAAACAACATTGAAACAAAGGCCCATTCAGGCATTACACAGGGGGTATTAGTTATACAATAAATTTGCAAATCAGCACATTGCCATTATAAAATTAAAGTGGTAAACAAAGTAAAATACAGTTTTATAGACAAAGATGCAAAAGGGAAAAAAAATTGTAGCAGGAATGAAAACTCAATAAGAGAGACACAACTATAGTGCAAAAAAATATATATACAGAAAATTGCCATGAAAAAAATGGCCCCCTACCTGCATATTTGACTAAAAATGTTGTCGAAAGACTATTGTATTTCGCCTGAAAAGAGTGAATAGACAGAAATATTTATTTGATGTTTTGCACGAGAAAACTGGTGAATGGGATCCTGGAGGTGTTGCGCGAGACATGAGCGCCATCTGGCAGTAATTTCAGAAAACGAAAGGATGGCCTTTGTTATAGCGAGCACGCAGCATGCATGCTATCTTGGAGGCCATATTTTGTAGATTTCAAGACAAGTAGCAGCACAGTATCGTCTTAGCAAAGCGTAGGAGACTCGCCTTTTCGTGTGAAGCGTCGCATTGTCAGCTGCAGTGCATAGAATTACTTCTTAATACCTTTTCTAGTATAAATGAACACAGTGCACAATATCGACGTGTTGATATTGTGCCTCAAATATGCTCAATATTTGCTTTTTATTGACAATCGTACAAGTATGAATGCAGAAACTTGAGCAATACTGGTGGATGCTGTGGATGTGGTTGTACTTGAGCCTTTTTGCTGATAGACAGACCAAAATTTTCGCATTGGAGTATCCCAAGCAAGACTATCATCTTTAAGGAGAAAATATACTTACAATGAAAGAAGAGTAAAAATAAGCACATACATGCACTTACAAACTCACACAGATAGGTAAGTCATATGTCCAAGAAAATATTGAATTGGTTTACAAAGGCGGCATGATCAATGAATCACGCGATGTCGCCCGGCAGTGTGTTCCAGTGATGTCTGCTTCGAAGTAATGGTGAGTGTTCATACATAATTGTGCGTGCCGAAAAAGGGTGTATTTTGAATTGGTGATCAATGTTTTAAAATATAATGAGGTGTGTTTGTACAAGCTTCATGAAGGCACATTTACTATGATAAAATGTATGAAAATGCAACAACAGAGACGACAGTCTGCGTTTTTCAAGAAGGGGGGTAATGAAAGTGAGCGTGTAATATCTGTAGTGCTGCAGTTGCGAGAATACTACTTGGTGATAAATCCTGCTGCTTCATTTGTATTGATTCTAGTTAATCAATGAGATATGATTGATGTGGGTTCTAGATGATGGATACATATTCTATCTCTGAACGGACAAGTGTAGTGTATGCTAGCATTTTAGAGGTATAGTTCACCAAGTAAAGGTTTCTTTTAATAAATCCAAGTGCTTTTGACACCTCACTAGTTATGATATCGATGCGCTTATTATAAGGCAGGTCAGAAGATAAATGAATTCCAAGATATTTGAATAGGGATACTTTTTCAATGGGGAGATCTTGAATTTCATATTGACTCATTTCTGTTTTATGTGCTCTTGTAAACGTCATGGCCTTCGCTTTGGAAGTGTTAATTTGCCATGGTGACACCAAAATACGAGTTTATTAGGGTCCAACTAGAATGACTCGTTAGCTTGGGTGCTGTCAATTTTTCTATAAATGATGTAGTTGTATGTAAATAATTTGATAGTAGATGACAAACCATGTCCAATGTGGTTGATGTAAATGAGAAACAAAACTGGTCCCATGATTGATCCCTGGGGAACACCAGACTTTGCATGTGAAAGTGAAGATGCATGTCCATTCACATAAATTGATTGGCTGCAGTTGCTCAGAAAATGATTTATTCAGCTTTTTTCCAAACCAGTGGCTACCTTATCATTATACATAGAGCCATCTAGAGTTGAAAAGAAGCCTTCCTTGTCAGCAACCAAAACATGCAACTTAGTTTCCAGATGCGTCTCAGACAGCATGAACACCGTTGTGAGGAGTGACCAGGCTATGTACAACAAAGGCAAGCTGAAAAAGCCAGTAGGCTTTTTTTGTGAAGCTAAGTTGCGTGTTTTGGTTACCTTCATTTACGTACTCTTCTATGAACATAATGGTAAAAAATACTCATGGATTTAATAACACCATCTCAAGGAAATGAAATGAGAAGAGAGTGTGCTACTCTTGAAATATCTGCAATAAATGCATAGCGGAGGACGTTTGCAGCAGCATCGCCAATATTAATTATAATAGCAGTAATATTATACAAGGCAAGACATAGCCCAGCAAACCTCTTGTGATGGCAGTTCTAACATAAGCACCTAACTAAAAGGCCTTCAAGCCAAGCCGAATTTGTGGCCACGACAAATATGCACAAGTTTACCGATGTGAGAAATGCTGTGCTTGGAAAGTCAGATATGGTATGTGATATGTAGAAGGAACATACATCAAAATTATGCATGTACCAACATGGAGGCTAAGGAATGCTTTAGTCAATGGGAAGAATAAGCTGCCGAACGGAAATTTCTGTAGTCTTCTTTACACTGTAGTCTACCACGAGTGTGACAACATGTCAGTCTATGAGACCTGTGATTTCAATGAAAGAGTTAAACAACACAACAGTTCAAAATGAAGTCACCAAATCATGGGTGGCCTTGAATGCCCTCGCTGAACATGAGGAATATGCAGGCTTTCAAGTTGACTGGTCATGCAACCGTGTTCTGGTCGAAAAAAACAAGCTTGCATCATGCCAGCACCTGGAATCCCTGCACATTCACACAGCTGCACATACCCTCAATAAGATTAGTGGAACGCTGACCATATACTTTTGGTGCTTACATCATGCACCTAGTCATACTTAAATACAATGTACCTTTCTTATGGCTGTCATTCAGAACAATATCAGGTGCCCAAACATCAATAAACTTCTTGTTATTTTGGTCAGTGTATCTTCTTGTTTGTACACTAAGAAGAAACAGTTATGCATTGCCTTTTTTTTAGGCCTCTTCTAGCTGTTCACTGTAGTTGCAGTCGAAGGAGTGACTTTTTGAGTATTGATCAAGGGTAATGCTTATTTTTGTGCTGGTGGCACAGACTGCCGCCAGTTTCCATGAATTAGCCAGGTTTTACCGAAGTTCCTCCAGTTTTCCAGCAAGGCCCGAATTCCCCGACTTTCCCAGGTCGGTAGACACCGTGCACAAACAAAGACGTAGATGGCAGTTAACTCGCGTCCTGTGTTTCCTGTCTTATGCAAGTGTCATTCTGCACTTTATTACCTTAGAAGTACTTGTTGCTGGGCAGGTTGGTATAACATTATTATGGAAAATTCTAGACAACACGAATGTGTGGTGAAGTGTAAATATTTTCTGTAGTTCAGCTACGACTGACGCTCTTTTTCTGTGCTTTTTCATTTTTCCAGTGGTGCTTGGCCATCTATAATTTTCCCCCTTAGCTTAATTACCTCCCTGAAGCTATGCATAATCTTGCCCATTAACAACCATTGTTAAACTATTGTATGTGGAATTGTTGATGCAAAATGACCTTAAGGTATATGCTAAAGCTCCTGCAGGATCACCGGCTGAATGTGACAACTAGTTCACCAGTTATAGGACCCGAAGTATTGACATTTTCAATATATCTGTTCGCACAGTGCTTCATTGGAGTCATGCAAGCTTAAAGTATGGTGCTCCCACAGAGAAATTTTTCTTCCTGTGCTGTGACCAACGGAAAAACTATGTAGACAATAACGAAAAGAGATCACAACTAGGCTTAGATGTGTGATGTCTGCCTCAATAAAAATGTAATAAATTAATGCAAGTGTGCTTATATCACCACGGTGTTGCCAGTTTATTACTACATTTGATATGAATCTCTGCTCGCTCCACCATGGTGTTCCTAAGGGTGTACACAGTCTTACCTCTTAGACAGCATTGCCAGAACTAATTTCACGGTCACAATCTTGAACAGGTGTGCAACAAGCATGCGCCAGTGCAGAGAACACAAGAGAAGTGGTCACTGCTTGCATGTTCAAGGTCATATGCACGCACACCGGACTATGATTTTGCAGTGTCTTACATTTTGAGTGGAGTATACATCGTGATGGCTGGAGCAGTCTCTGTGGTCACCAGCTAGACAATCACAATATGCATATTGTTGCTTGAGACAACTGTTTAGGTAAAAAAAAGGGCACCGTAAAAAAAAATATTTTTAGGCTAATGTAAGGGCTTGTGGTGAGGAGACTTTCAAAAGATATATGGTGTGTCATCTTGCAATATAGAAGCAACATTTATACCTAGTTTATGTTAGTAGGAGTCTGCTAAACATTGGCCATACAAGCTTGTGGCTAGAGAAGGATGATGTCCAGAAGATACCCTCCTGAAATGTTAACCTGCACCGTCCTCCCTTGCCCTTCTTGGTGCACTGGAATTTTTGCCCTATAGGTACTATTTCCTTCAGTAGATACTCTTGAAGGGCTTGTGAATAAGCTCAGTCTCACCACCTGCTTTACCCAAGGGCCAATCCTGCTGTTGAACTTATTGCTTGGCAGAAATTTTTTACAGGAAAAGAAGCTTCACTCGTTTCACAAATAAAGCTACAGCATTGCAAGATTACTATAATGTTATGTACACAGACCTCCCACATACAACTCACTAAAATGTCACCACTTACCTCTATGGTGAGTCTGATTGAGCTTTAAGAAAGCATGTAAGTTTTTTGATCCTATACTTTTTAATCGGTACATCAACCTTGAAAAAACAAGATCGTCACGTGCAGTGCATAAAACCAGTGCTTATGAAGTGCAATGATGCCATCGGAAGCATCAGCAAAAGTAAATTCACCCTGCTAGAAAGCAAATTCTGTATGAAGCTTGTAAGTGTACTGTTAACAAAGTCTTCTCGACAACTTCATTATGTCTATTTCTGCAATTTGCATAATCCTGTTTCATGCCTACCGTGCTGTCCATCCTATAATTATTGACCTCTGAGGTGTTACTCAAGTGACCATGCTCATTTGACATACCTGCAAGCCTCAGTGCTAACCTAATAAAATTGTAGTCTTTAATAATGTAATGCTCTGTAATGCTCATTCCTTCAAAAAAAGTTTTTAGCATCCCCTGAAAACCCATTCTTTAAAAACTTGATCATCAGAGATGCGATGTATCTCCACACCTGATGACAGGCATTTGTCCAATTACAGCCACATTATAACAACAAGCAGCCTTTGTAAGATGCTCGAACACGTGTCATCATCTCAGGTCAACATGTTTCCTGAAACCACCATTCCTCTTAGTTGTGCAACAGAATGTTTTTCATAAATCATTTTCTTGCTAAGCTCAACTTGCCTCATGAAAAACTGTGTTTAATTCTAGACCATTCTTGGGGAGCTATTTCTCTTGAGAACTCAAGAAAACCCGATAAAGTGAACCATGAGCTTTTAAAAGGAAATTTGCGAAATATGCATAATCATCTCCAATACATAGCCTGAGTATATCTTTCAATAATAATGATCATTTTCATTTTAGAGCACATATCTGATGGCACAAAATCTGGAGTACCAAGGAGTCTGTCACAGGTATTTTTCACTTCTTTATTGGGGGCCATAAAACAATTTTAAATTACTCATGCGATATACTAGAAGTTTACTGCAGTGTGAATCACTTGCCACAATTAAAAAAAAAATAATTGTGGGGGGGAACATATGGACTGTTTACAAAGGTTGAAGTTGGTGCTGATGCCGTCTGTCGCATGATCAGTAATGAGACAAAGCACGGCGCATCGCATTAGGCCTAATAGCACTGCTACGCTTCCATTTCACATACACACACACACACGCGCGCGCGCACGCGCTTGCGCGCGTTATGTATGTTTTACTGCAATACACTGCAAGCACATCACCCCATGACACTGCTGTATTGCGGCAATGTTAACATTTAAAAACACCTTTAGGGGTTAGCAATGGAAGCTCGACAATGCTCCCAGCAATGAAATTTCTATTTTATTAATTTTTTTTTTTCATTTTTATAGACTTGCCTAAACTAGTGTTACCAGCCGTCCCGAATTTCGCTGGACTGTCCAAGACTTTGCCCGCGCTGTCCCAGTCGGGACAGATGTCCCCGATTTTTTCCGGACTGTTCAGTAAACGAGAAAAATAAACGTTTTGTGTTATAAAAGGCATGCCAAATAACGTGCGTCCAACTGACCACACAGACAAAGAAATGTTGCTGTGGATAGCTGCAAGGAACTTTAAACACTTCAGCTGAACTTTAGCGTCAACTTTTACTAGAGCATTCTAGAGCGAGAGGAAGTGTCATGAAGAACACATAGCAAAATTTATTGCCACATCAAAAGACCGACGCAATGAAGAGAAGAAATAACGGATTTGTTTGGAAGGCACCGCAACAAAGAAAACTAATTTCCTCACCCACACACAACTACCTTCACTGTTGGTTACCCCATTCTAAACACACACTGCTAAGCAAACGAATTGCCATCATCTGCGACCGCTTAATAAAGCCACTCGGACAAGAATGTTCTCTAATTCCAACTTGTGCATTCCGTATCTATCTCGCACACTTACGCAAGAACAAGATTCAACGAAAGCGTTGGCACAGCATATACTTCCTTCCAAGTGACACCAGCTGTTTGATCGGTCCTCGAGCAACACGCATGCACCTACCATACATACGCGTAGTACATGCGTTAGACCAACATTTACTGCCACGAACTGTTCGCCACCGCTAAACAAGCGCTGCCAGTCTACGCTGCGCACGCCTTCTATCTTATCTCCTTCTTCCCCTTCCCTTACCTTTCGTTCTTATAAAATCTCAAGCCGGACAATAAACGCTCACTTTTTGCCCTGGCCATTCTGTTCGTGCATTTCGGGGCGTGGCCCCGCCGCGGGGCCGGTTATAACAGTGGCGACGAGTATTTCAACAAAGAACGAGACCCAGCTGCTTCCTTAAGGCGGGCAAGCAGCCACCACATCGACAGCTATGAGTCACCGCCTCCCGGAATTCAACGACGACACAGATAAGTGGCAAGCGTACCTCGTGAAGGTTCAGGCTTATTTTGAAGCAAAGGAAGTCACTGACGATGCCAGGAAAAGAGCCCTGTTGGTAGCCGCACTTGGGTCGCGAACGATTGATGTGCTATGCGGTAGAGTGGCACCACAGAAGCCAAACGCACTCGGCTACGATGCGGTAGTGAAAGTTCTAAGCGAGTATTATGACCCACGACTAAACGAAATGTCAGAAAGTTTTTCCACCGAAACCAGCAGGAAGGAGAGTTTGTTCACGCATTCATTGTGAAAATACGGCGCCTAGCGCATAACTGCAACTTCTCGTCCATGCTGGATAGGATGTTAAGGGACTGCATCGTGTGCGGGGTACGTTCAAGAAATTTGCAAAAGCAGCTGCTCGCGAAACCTGAGTTGACATTACAAGAAGCAGAGGCACTTGCGTTGGCGGCAGAAAGGGCAGAGTTAGATGCGGAGAACATAAATCGAGAAACGCCCCCGGTAACAGTGTCGGCAATGAAGGAGCGACGCTGGGTGCCGCGAGGCCAAAAGAAAAACGAAGACGGAAAGCCATGCGAGTGCTGCGGAAAGCGTAAGCATAAGCGCGCGACCTGTTCAATGCGCGGGAGGCACTGTTACAAATGTGGAAAACAAGGGCACTTGGCACGCATGTGCCAAAGGATCGACAACGCGTCGAATGTAACAGCCCAAGCCACCGACAGTGATAACAGCGCGTCGCAACTTTGGTCCGTAACATCGGAGAATTCATTGGTGCCACCGATTCAGGAAACGTTCACGTGGAACGGCGTAAAGCTGAAGATGGACGATGATACCGGCTCGCCCGTATGCGTCATTCCTAGAGCAACCTACAAAGCCCACCGTCATTAATGGCCGAAGTTGCAGGAGCCGAAGATAAAGCTGGCGTGCTATTTGGGGAAGCTACCCGTACTCGGAGTACTGTCAATGCGTGTATGCCACAAATCGGCGGAGGTTGATTGCAACCTAATCGTCTTGGACTGCGAAGGTCCTCTCCTGTGCGGTCGTGATTTGCTGCAGAAACTACAAGAGCAAGGCGCAGCAGTACTCCACGTAGCTGCGCCACCATTCGGGGCGAGCCCGAAGTCTCCACCCGCACCTGCTGTGTTGGACCGCTACTCCGACCTGTGCACGGAGGGTGTAGGACTGATGAAAGGCCCACCGGTGCGCCTTCACATCAAGCCTGGAGTGACGCCAAAGTTCTTCAAGGCAAGAAAGGTACCCTACGCTCTGTTGGTAAAGTTTCAGAGGCATTAGATCGACTCGTGGCAGCTGGCATTATATCACCAGTGACGCACTCGGAATGGGCTACGCCCATTGTTCCAGTCTTAAAGAAAGACGGCACAGTTCGCATTTGCGTTGATTTCAAGGTCACTTTGAACTTAGTATGCGAGCCGGAACAATACCCGCTGCCTCTTATCGAGGATATTTTTGCACAATTAGGTGGGGGGGAGCGGTTCAGCATTTTGGATTTGCGCGACGCCTACAACCAGATCCCGCTAGACGAAGAGTCTCGCAAATTGGCCGTGATAAACACCCACAAGGGCTTCTTTTGCTTCAACCGCCTCCCGTTTGGGATTGCTTCGGCACCGGCGATATTCCAAAGGCGGATTGAATCAATCCTACAGGGCTTGCCTGGGGTGCAAGCGTACCTAGATGACGTGTTGATAGCGGAAGAGGGTGACAGCCAAAACCGCAATCTGATGGCTGTGCTCGAGCGCTTCCGTGAACATAGCATTAAGCTTCGTGCTGATAAGTGCTGCGTTAGCGAGCCCTCTGTTACATATCTAGGTCACCGTATTGACGCGAACGGACTGCATCCCATGGAAAAGAACGTGGATGCTATCAGGCTAGCCCCCTCTCCACAGAACGTCTGCGAGCTACGCTCATTTCTGGGCATGGTAACCTTTTATAACAAGTTTATGCCCGACTTGTCTACCATTCTAGCACCGTTGCACAAACTGCTGAAAAAGGGCGCTAAGTGGACGTGGAGCACCAAAGAAAAGAAAGCCTTTGTCCAGGTGAAAAATACGTTGTGCGCGGCACCCATACTCACTCATTTTGACCCGAACCGTGAGCTCTTCTTGGAGTGTGATGCGTCCCCATACGGAGTTGGTGCTGCACCTTTTCATCACACCCAAGGCGAGAAGCGACCCGTAGGCTTTCGATCGAGAACGCTGACAACTGCCGAAAGAAAGTACTCTCAGATCGAGCGCGAGGCGTTAGCCTTGATATTTGGTGTTACTAGGTTTAGGGACTACCTGTTGGGGCGAGAGTTCACTCTGGTTACGGATCACCAGCCGTTGCTGGGCCTGTTAAAGCACGACCGTCAGACCCCCGTCATGGCGGCAGCCAGAATACAAAGATGGGCGCTACTACTTGGTGCATACAAGTATAAACTGCAGTACAAGCCGGGAAAATTTATGCTCAACGCGGATGCATCAAGCCGGTTACCCCAATTTCTTGAACAGGAGCTGCAGGACGACGAGGATGCGGCCGAGTACGTCCTCGTCGTGGACCAGTGGGACGAGCCGGCGGTGCCCATGAAAGAGCTTCAAGCCCTCACGCAGTCAGACGGCGTACTGTCAAGTGTGTGCAGATACGTCATCCAAGGTTGGCCACAACGCATTGCGGAGGAAGGCACAGAGATGCGGGAGTATCACAAAAGGCGGAACGAGCTGTCCGTGCAGCATAACTTGCTTCACTGGGGTCATCGTGTTGTGGTTCCAGCGGAAGCCAGGAAGAAGCTACTGAAGTTATTACATGGAGCTCATCAAGGAGTTTCTGCAATGAAGGCAGTTGCACGGTCAAAATTTTGGTGGCCTGGCTTGGACCACGATTTTGAGCGTTTAGCCGCTGTGTGTCAGCACTGCGTACAGGCGTTGCCCATGCCACCCGCGCAAGCACCCATTCGCTGGCCAGAGACGCAGGAAAGATGGTCGCGATTGCATGTCGACTTCGCGGGGCCGATTCAAAACAAGATGCTTCTTGTCGTCGTGGACTCTCACACTAAATGGATTGAGGCCATTCCCCTGGCTCACGCGACCTCGCACAACACAGTCGATGCCCGGCGAACGCTGTTCAGTAGATTCGATCTGCCACACACAGTAGTGTCTGATAATGGCACGCCATTCACAGGATGGGAGTTCAAGGAGTTCTTGCAACAGAACGGGGTAGTTCACGTGCGGGCACCCCCCTACCATCCACAGAGTAATGGACTCGCCGAACGTGCGGTGCGAACCATCAAAGACGAACTAAAGAAGTGTGGGGACGCAGACTTGTCAAGGGCCCTGGCTAGAACACTGTGCCGCTATAGAAACACGCCGCTTCCGTCCGGGCGCTCACCATCAGAAATGTTGTTGGGTTACCAGCTGTGTTGGGTTACCAGACATGTGTTTTCCTCCCAGGAGCCGAGCAACAGGGGATGCCCACTCTGCTGAAAGCGCCGAGTGGAACTTCGCACCGGGAGATCCTGTGTACCTTCGCAATTACGGCCGTGGTGACAAGTGGACACCTGGGAAGGTCCGGTCAACCTCTGGTGCACGCATCCTGTCTGTCGACACGGAGAACGGGCTTGTTCACCGGCACATGGACCAGCTCAGGCGGAGAAGCATCGAAGAGCCGTCGAGTCCAGAGGCTCTCACTAGTCCCCAGATAAGCCCGGACCATCCAGTACAAGACTGCGAAGCTGCAACGGCTACTGGCCCCGGTCTTCCGGGCCACCCGCCCCCAGAGCTAAGACGTTCCACACGTATCAAGAAGCCAGTGGAGCGTTATGGATTATAAGGAAGAAGGAATGCCACGAACTGTTCGCCACCGCTAAACAAGCGCTGCCAGTCTACGCTGCGCACGCCTTGTATCTTATCTCCCTCTTCCCCTTCCCTTACCTTTCGTTCTTATAAAATCCCAAGCCGGACAATAAACGCTCGCTTTTTGCCCTGGCCACTCTGTTCGTGCATTTCGGGGCGCGGCCCCGCCGCGGGGGCCGGTTATAACATTTACAAATCGCGTTCCAAAGGCCTTTATTTTATGCTCGTTATCATTGCTTGTAGATTTGGTGGCAAACACTTCGGGCTGGTAGGTGTTCTGTGCTTCGAGCGAATGACGTTAACTACTCGATAAGCACGGATGAGAAGCTCCTGAACACGGCGACATCACAGGAATTAACAAAAGTGGCAGCGACTTGCGTATTAATCACTTTCTAACAACAGAAAGCGACCACGACCCCACAGGCAGAGCCGGTTCTCGCCATTTCAAACAGATTACAGTCCAATCCAACACCAACATCGGAGAAAAAAAAACATCACGACTAGAATACGTTGAACCCGCCAAAGACTGTGTATCACAAGCTAGTGAGGAACTCTACCTGAACCACAGAATAAAGAACACCTAAATCGCCTGAAAAATGTTTTCCAACACACCGATTCTAACGCCGTCTATTCATACACTTTAAGCCAAGTCAAGCCGGTTTTAAGCGGCTATTGGGTGAACAGAGCGTTTTCGCCTCGAAAAGGTTCGTGCCACCGGGTGAACCGAAACACTTCCTTAGACGTTTCGAGAGGTTTATACGACGTTTCGTGTTTCTTGGGGAACAGAAATCGGCCGAGCTCACTTTCATCCCGAAAGCCGGCAAAGCGCTCAATATTGATAACCTCCGTCCCATATCCCTCACGTCATGCGCTGGTAAGGTGATGGAGAAGGCCATACAAATAAGGCTAAACGAATATCTAGAAAAGCAGAACCTCTTGCCTGACACTATGTACGGCTTTCATCCCCATTTGTCAGCGCAGGACATCCTCCTCCAACTGAAACACGAGATTTTCAATCTACCCAGCGGTACCACTCAAGCGGAAAGGGCCATTCTCGCAATTGATTTCAAGGGTTCCTTTGACAATGTTCGGCACTTCACCATCTTGGAAAACTTACGAGAACTCAGGTGCGGTCCAAAGTTATATGCATATGAGCGGGACTTCCTTACAGACAGACAAGTCACTATCCGCATAGGGAGCCTTAAATCTCAACCCATCACCATGGGTGATTTCGGTACTCCCCAAGGGGCTGTCCTTTCTCCGCTCCTCTTCAATATCGCCCTCATGCGCCTCCCGGAGGCCCTAAATAAAATTTCGCAAGTACGCCACGCCATATATGCTGATTACGTCACAATCTGGAGCCGGTCTGGTAACCTGGGTCAGATAGAAGAAGCCTTCCAACTGGCCGCCTCCATCGTAGAAAAGATAGGATGCAAGAGTGGTCTTGAGTGCTCCCCCACCAAATCAGAAATCCTAGTATATAGAAATAAGGTATCTGACAATACATCCCTCAACGTACAGCTCAATAGAACGCAAATTAAAAAGGTTCAACGCATCCGAATTCTGGGGGCCCACTTCAATAATTGTGGCAACAACTCATTTGTTTTACATAAACTAAAAACGTCCTGCCTACAAATCTCTCGTATGATTAGTCGGGTGGCTAACCCACGACGAGAGATGAAATAACACGACATAACGCGACTCATTCAAACATTTGTTATCAGTCGCATAACCTATAGCTTTCCTTACCTGAGGTTCTTGAAAGCAGACGAACACAAAATAGACTGAGTCATACGTGTGACTCTCAAGAAGCCACTGAACCTTCCCCCATGGACCCTCATGGAACATCTGCTTTAAATGGGGCTCGACAATACAGTATCAGAAATATTCCATGCACACCACACGAATCAAGTCATGCGCGTCGCCATCACTAAAACGGGACGGAAAACACTATCATACTTAGCATCAAAGCCCCCCCCCCCCCCTCCCTTGAAAGAAGGGGAAAACAACGTATCCCACGTGAATGGAGGCAGGACTTCATCATCAAACCACTTCCAACTTCCACGCAACATGCATCCTCAGTTCCACGAACATCGACGTCGGGTACGGGCAAAAGTTCACAACAACTCCTCATATACTGAGGGCGCCTTCTTTGTCGATGCAGCTGGACTAGTGAACGGCAAATATTCATTGTTTCTGTTTTCCATTCATTGTGGAAAACAGGATGATTGTATATAAGCCTAGGACAAAGTCACGACTAGTATGGAAGAAGTAGGAATCACCCTCGCCCTACGAAACCTAAGGTCCACTTTCGTTTTAACAGATTCAAAAGCAGCCTACCGAAATTTTTGTAAAGGCTTCATTGGCCCCATTGCGCATCGACTTCTTACACAACTCTCGTCCTCACGCTCAGAGGGCGAATGGAAACAGCTGATATGGATACCTGGCCACTGCGGAGTTAGAGGCAATGAGCTCGCCCATGCCTCGGCCCGAGAATTACTCTCCCGGACCTCCGACCCCGGCATATTGCACCCAACCTCGGCTATGCATATGGGCCCGTTTCTAACATACGTAGATATTCTAGAACATCGAAGACTTCAGGGACGGAAACTTCCGCCTCCGGGGCCAAAGCTCAGTAAAGAATCTCAGGTGGCGTGGCGTCGCCTGCAGACCTTGTCTTACCCCAATCCATATATACTATCCAAGATAGATCCCAACACAACGCACCACAGTGCAGGTTCTGCGTCATTAAAACAGCCACCCTGTACCACATGGTATGGGAATGCCCACACAATCCACCTCTACAACTATAGTGTACGAAAATTCTAATACACTCTACTACAACCCAGACAGAGCGCAGCACAACACTGTAGGGTGGGAGGAAGCTCTGTCCAGCTCGGATCCGAAGACCCAAGAGGCCCTCGTGAGACGAGCGAGGACAGCAGCCCGTGCCAATAATGGTATCCCAGACTAAGAAACCCACTCACGGACACTCCTTACTCGGTCGCAAATAAATGTTTTATTCTCTCTCTCTCTCTCAAACACGATATTACTACAGAACACCTACCAGTTTAGAGAACGGAAACTGTACCTTTGGGCTGTTGTATCAAAATAATGTGCAAATAGGTAGCGGCGGCGTACCGAACTGCAATACCGCGCGGCGAGCAAGTGCTTGCGGAACTATCAGTATCATTAAACAGACGCATTTTTTTTTTTTGCAGCAGGTAGGGGCTCGCTGCTGGTTCGCGCAGCACGCTTCCTCTGGAATTTTGTTTTTTTCTCGTTGGTAAATCGCGGTTCGCGTGCGTAATTATCACCAGGTGACCTAACTGGCCTTGACTGGCAAAAACGACGTCAACCAAGTAAGGTCTGTATCGTTTATTGCGAATGTCCAAGCCAGTACAACCAATGGATGCGGTCTGGTCAGAACAAAACAAGTCACTCATACACATCGAAAGCTTTTAACCCATGTGTAATGACTCTTTAAAGCTAACAAGCATATGCATATAACTGAACATCAAGACCGCTGAATGAACGTCGCTCTCATTGTGTTGCAGCGTTAGAGTTTAATAGCTTGGACAAGCGTCCGATTCTGCCATCAGATGTGGCACTTGCCGTGTAGTGTTTTATCTTGAAGTAAAGTGAATGCATGATGTGGAATCGGGAAGGAAACTTGCATATTGCCGATAGATAGCTCGCGCAGTGAGAGCAATGTAGTTTTGCTAAATTTGTTAAATAAACAATCGCCGATGTGTGTAGTTCTGAATTGTTCTCGCTCTGCAATGTTTCATTGAGTACTTCACAATTGTGTAATGTCGCGTCGTGTCGACAGGGTAAGTTTTAAATCTCAGTTGTGAGCCCATATCATAGGTAATATGTATTTAGCTGATGGGCCTAAAAATATTTCAGGCTTGGTACGTTTACTGTTAGAGAAGGTGAAGGAAGCGGAGAAGGACATGTGGAGGATTGGCATGAAAGAAGTCCTCACTAAGGATCTATCGAA
Organism: Rhipicephalus annulatus; assembly: GCA_013436015.1. Lineage (NCBI taxonomy): Eukaryota > Metazoa > Arthropoda > Arachnida > Ixodida > Ixodidae > Rhipicephalus > Rhipicephalus annulatus. The sequence continues at coordinate 278,531 of WOVY01004367.1, forward strand.
CGTTTAAGCAGGAAGTCGCCAAGGGAAAGATCTATGAGAATACTCCGGGTAGTTCTTCATTGTTTGAGGCCAGGAAGAGAGTATTACGAACCAAGACTTATCGGGCCAAATACGAAGGGGTAGACACGATATGCAGTGCGTGTGGAGAGGAGGAAACTGCCGAACACTTCATAATGTTCTGTAAAGGGCTTCACCCCATAGTTCAGCTACAATGAAAGCACGAGTGAAAATTGAATCCTTCACTGCAAATTTTCAGTCCTTAAATTCAATGTATAAAAACAAAAAGAAAAGTATAAATCTAGTTTTTGGTTCACCAAGTATTAAAGCTAGGTGCTCTTAGCCACCGCCCGATCTAAAGGGTACAGCCATATCAATTCATCCATGCATCTATCGGAGCGGTGCGGGAAAGTCTATTTGCACCTCAACAGCTCGAGGTCAAGTGACCCCAAGGTAAACGTAACATATGACGTTATTAGTAAAGAAATCGGCTTCAAATGACACTGCAACTGGCTAGGTTTTTTCAAGCCAGTTTGAGGTCACGTGACAAAAAAGACGCTTTTTGTTGACAGTATGGTTCGCTTGCTATTTCAAGTTATCTTGCATTCATGTGGTCGTCATCCACGCTGCATGGTACGTTAGCTTGGCAGCTTTATTTATAGTTTGCTCTATTGCGCCGCGGTACCACGTTTTCTTCTGCGTTGCAACAATTCACACCACGTCGCAACTCGGCCGAAGAGTAATAATATTTGTCAGAGTTTCCAATCCCAAAAGCAGATTTGATTACTAGGGACGCTGTCGTGGAGGGCTTCGGTGATTTCGACCACCTGGATATGGTGGCTAACCTGGGGTTCTTTACTGTGCACACGTGTCTCGAAAATATTTGCCTCCATCGCGATCTTCAAATGACCTAGGCAAGGGACCAGAGCGAGTGCTCGTCCATCGCCTCCTCTATTTTTTTCAGTGCCCGGGCGAACGCCCTCTTCAGGTCATCGAACGCGCGCTCCGCCTCCACTCGCCACTGCCGCATGGTGGCGCAGCGCGAGTAGATTTCGAGATACTGGAGGAGGTGCTGGCTCGTCTCACTGGCGAGCCGCGTGTCGCCGTGCGTAACGTAGAGCAGTTTAGGTCACTGATCAGCACATTTGTCTGAAACACCGAAAAAGCGTGCTCCAGACAGCACTGACGATGTTTTCCGGTTGTAACTATTTTGAAAGGTTACATGCTTAAGTGTGGGATGTCAACAACTAGATATCAGTATACATGGCGCCAGCGCTCGTCTGTGTTCTGTGTGTCGCCCATGGTGTTCATCTAAATTGTGCTGAAGCCTATCCAATTACGTACCAACTCACCCAAGTCAAAGTGCTTTTGGTCAGAAAATGTCGGAGAGTGCCATTATGGCGTCCTAGACAAGTTTCTTGAACCCTCTAGTTGACCGATCACTGGTTATTTCAAAAATTAGAAGCGTCCATTTGGTAACGCCGCGAGGCGACTGAATGACTGTCGGAAAAACTCCGGAATGTGGACTTCAGGAGAATTCCTTTCAAGTAAAGTGTATGGCGCTAACAGACGTATCAGCAAATGCCGGCAAACATGTTTATGTTTGTTGCCACTCAACATGGAGCCTACATGACCGGCCGTTCATGCAGGCTCCCCATACACGTACTTGGCACTCCCCTCGACTCATACCTACACAATGGCACATGACACGTCCATGAGCGCCACAGAGGAGCGACTTCGAATACGAAGGCTTCCTTTGCCGGGCCATGGCCGGGCTCCGACAGGGCACGCAGCGTGGAAGCGTAATGATGGCATCAAAACGCGCCTTCCCCGCCTGCTTTCGTCTCTCACCACACATACCCCGTTTATTTGTATTTTTGTCACTTGACCTAAATTGATTGATTTGTGGGTTTTAACCTCCCAAAACCACCATATGTTTTTGAGAGATACCGTAGTGGAGGGTGCCGGAAATTTCGACCACCTGGGATTCTCTAATTAACGTGCACGCAAATCTGAGCACACGGGCCTACAGCGCTTCCACCTCCATCGGGAATGCAGCCGCCGCAGCCGGGATTCAATCCCGCGACCTGCGGGTCAGCTGCCGAGTACTTTAGCAACTAGACCACCGCGGCGAGGCTCAATTGACTCCAAAGTCGCAGGACAAGGCGTAGCCAGTTGAAGCTGATCGCTTTTCCGATGACGTCATATGTGACGTTTAACTTTGGGTCACGTACCCCAAGCTGTTGAGGTGCAAATAGACTCCCCCCTAGAATATGATCATATGTAAAGGCGCCGAGGCGCACGTGGACGTTGATCAAGCAAACCACCGTGACAGCATAGCACGGATGGTGTCGCGCTACTCTGCTTGATGACGTGCAATATATTTCTGACCACGGGGGTCGCATTTAGATGAGGGCTAAAAAACAACAAAAAAACAATCGTGACTGAAGTACATTGAAGAACCACAAACTGTCACAGTTAATCCTAATAACCACCCTTAGGGCCATACCTCGCGCTTTCCGCACAGCCGCAACGCACGTGCTGGGACCCCTACCGCATGCAAGCGGGGGACAAATAAGCCAATTGGTGATGTTCCACAGCTTCACCAATTGGCTTATTTGTCCCCCGCTTGCATGCGGTAAAGGTCCCGGCACGTGCGTTGCGGCTGTGCGGGAAGCGCGTAAAACGACCCTTACCAGTGCGGAGGACCCGATTGAAAAAAAAAAGAAGAAAAAAAAATGCCAGGCCTGCGCGGAAGGCGCAGCACATCACATCGAAAGCTAGAAGAGCGGCCTTTCAGAGCCTTTTCTAATGGCTCATTGGGTAACTGCTGCAAGCACACTTGCTTCATTAATAATACAATTTTTAGGGTAGTAGACCGGCATTCACTATGCTATTTTTCATCATTCTTCTGAGAAGCGTGGTATCTGCTAAACTATTGCGAGGAATCTGGTGAAAAGAAGACGAAGTGATTCTCTTGTGGAACACATCTTGCGGTCTGTGCTGTATTTTCTGCGGTCCACAGCGCAACGGCGGGGTCTCCAGCCCCCTACATCGCAGTGATGGATGTACAATCCCCGGAGATCCCGCCCAGTACCAGTTCATCCACGGGCTTCAAGAAAGCGTGGTAATTCATGTAGTGAGAGCGAGGACACCGAGCTATACTCTGCATCAGACTACGAGTCCTCGGAAGACGGCTTCGAACCTGCGCTCTACCGCAAGGCCAAACGAAGAATCATGAACACATCATCGGCATCAAGTACAGCCACTGTGAGGACAGTGCCTCAGCGATGGCCTCACTCCATTCTGTTTGTGCCGCAGACTACTACTGCCAATCTATGCTTTCTCAACAGGCAAGCACTGTCCTTGTACCTTGAAAACATTGTGCCTAACGAGATTAAGGACATCAGGATAAACACGAGGAAGAATATTTTGGCAATCGACGTGAGGAACCCGAGTGCACTGAACACGCTACAGCATGTGTCAGAGCTGGGAAACATCCAAGTCCGATCCATCATACCAGCGAATGGTGACACCGTAACAGGAGTTATCTATGACATAGACACTGAAATCGCCAATGAAGATCTTCCTGTACTGATAAAACCAGTGAGTGAAAACAACGTCATTGTGCATGCTGGTCGCCTAGGCAACTCTCGTTGTGTGCGAATAACATTCAAGGGTGACTGTCTTCCTTCTTACGTGAAGGTGGGCTATTTCCATCACCAGGTTTGCCTATTTATTCCGAAGCCTATGCAGTGTTTCAAGTGCCAGAAGATTGGCCACATGAAGGGCGTTTGCAGCAATTTTACAGTGTGCCCCCGATGCACTGAACACCACTCAGAAGACGACTGTAATGCAACTACGTTGAAATGCCCCAGCTGCCAAGGAGCTCACAGTGCTTCCTCCAAGGAGTGTCCTCAGATTAAGAAAGAGATTTATATTCTGAGGCAAATGGTGTGAGACAACTCGACTCACAGAGAAGCTGCGCAAAAAGTAAGGTGAAGGTGCCGTCGTCGTCAAAATTCCTCACGAAGGACAGTGCAAAATCTGACGAGAAAGTCAGAAACAAGTGAAATCGACAGGCGCGGTTCCTAGCACGGCAAACATCTGCGCTGAAAGAGAAGATGCTGGAAGATCTCTCTCTCCAAAGGAATGGCCACCCCTTCAGCCTAGACGATCTGTTGAGTTTCAACAGAAGCCGCCTACACGACCTGTTGAACCTCGACAGAAGCCGCCTCAAGAACAAGCACAAGATTCTGCAATGGCCAGGATGCCAGATCATCGCGTGATGGTGATGCTAAGATCATTAGTGGACACCATTCACGTGTTGTTAAGCGACATAAATACACCGTCAGCCAAAAGTGCCCTTCAAGTACTGGACACGCTTAGTCCAGTGCTAGCAGCCCTAGAGTAGACCATGCCTAACCCACCACTGTCTTTCAGGGATGAGGTTCGTAAAGCCGCAATACTGCAGTGGAATGCCAGGGGACTGAGATCGCGCATTGGTGACTTTCGTCGATTTCTGTACGTCAATATGTTTCCCGTAATCGTCATCTGTGAGCCAAACTTATCGAGTGCAATACGACTCTCGGGATACGAACCTTTTATGTCGTCTACTGTTACTGAAAGCAGCAAGGTTCTGGTGTACATTTGCCGAGACCTCACTTACATCCTTCAACCTATACCACCTCATGACGGAAACCAATACGTATGCTTAAGAGTGAAAAAGAGGAGGCTCAACATCACTGTGGTTGGCGCATACCTATCAACATCAAGCCGTTTCGATCAAAAAAGACTACGAGACATCATAGCGTTAACTCCTGACCCGTGTGTTATCATTGGGGATTTTAACGCTCATCATACATTATGGGGAAGTCAGAATACCAACATGAAGGGCAGAAACTTGGTGTCTTTTGCCTCCGACAACAAACTTTGGTTACTGAACGATGGCAGTCCTACATTTGTACGTGGCTCCACATACAGTAGCTGTCTCGACTTGGCTTTTGTTTCGCGAAGCCTAGTGAAACATACTGAATGGTTCACGGATATAGAAACGCATGGGAGTGATCACATTCCAACATACGTCAAGATCAGAGGATCGTCGCCTCTTAAAGTGCGTGACATGATTAAAAGAGTGGACTGGAAAAAATTTCAGTTTCGTATGGAAGACCAATGCCAAGAACACATATCCGATTTACAAGAGGACGTCAAGAGCACTGTAAAAGAGACTGTGTGTACGATCCCATGCCCTGTAAGAATCATGGACATCGACACAGAGCTGGAGCGGCTTCGAGCCTTGCGACGACGAGCTGAAAGAAGGTACCGGCGCACGAAGGACATAGAAGATTTACGGACTGCAGAATAAGATCAAACGTCGGTTGGACAAGCTAGAATTCCAACGCTGGATTACTTTCTGCGAGTCACTCGACCCTCATAAGCCTTTATCGTAGATATGGAGGACGGTTAGAGGTTTGCGGTCATCACCCATTCAGAAGTCACCACTCAAGGCCTTAGCCCTTCACCAAAATCGACCAGATGTGGACGTTGCTGAAGAGTTCTGTGCCGAATTATCAGGGCAAACTACAGCCATCAGCAGCTCACCGCTTTCGAGCAGTTGTCCGCCACCGCGTGATTCCTGTATGGACTTCTCGTTCACCATTCAGGAGCTCAAGGCAGCACTCGCTTCACGCAAACGTACCTCCGCACCAGGACCTGACAGAATCTCCTACAGAGCCCTGTGTCATCTGGGTGAGCGCGCCAGAATAGCTCTATTTCAGCTATATAATGATAGTTGGCTAGAGGGCACTGTCCCCTTGAGTTGGAAAACTAGTCGTCTAGTACCATTGCTAAAACCTGGCAAATCACCATTGGAACTCTCCTCCTATCGCTCGATCGCATTGGCTAGTTGCGTGGGTAAAGTGATGGAGAGAATGATTCTCGGCCGACTCGAGTGGTACTTGGAGTATCATGAGATCTACCCAAATGCCATGGCTGGCTTTCGACATGGTCGATCTTGATCGATAGCGTCATCGACCTAATCACGTACGTTGAACACGAGAAAGGCCATAAGCGTCTTTGCGCCTCTGTTCCTTGACGTGAAAGGAGCCTTGCACCTCTCTGTTCCTTGCAACAAAGGCTCTGTGACTGCACCTCAACGCAGCCATCTAACCCGCTAATCTCTGCGATGCAGACGATCTTCCGTATGATCACCAGCCAGCTACTGCTGACCTCGGTGCACATCTTTACCGGTGCGTCACCGGGGTGCGCACTGCCGTGCTTCGCAGCGGCGTCAGGATGCTACCACCTGTTGCTCGTCAACAGTTGACCCGGGATGACCGTGCCGCCAGGGGAGCAGTGGCTACCGGAACCCAAAGCATTGTGGACGGCCACATCATCATCGACGTCAACAGCTCCGCTGCATATAAAAGCGCACCCGGCACCGCCCCATGGGCTCTGTGACTGCACCTCAACGCAGCCATCTAACCCGCTAATCTTTGCGATCCAGACGATCTTTCGTATGATCACCAGCCAGCTACTGCTGACCACGGTGCGCGTCTTTGCCGGTGCGTCGCCGGGCTGCGCACTGCCGTGCTTCGCAGCGGCGTCAGGATGCTACCACCTGTCGCTTGTCAACAGTCGACCCGGGATGACCGTGCCGCCAGGGGAGCAGTGGCTACCGGAACCCAAAGCACTGTGAACGGCCACATCATCATCGACGTCAACAGCTCCGCTGCATATAAAAGCGCACCCGCCACCGGCACCGTCCCGTGGGCTCCGTGACTGCACCTCAACGCAGCCATCTAACTCGCTAATCTTTGCGATGCAGGTTAGTAAATCTTACGCGTTGTTTGCAAAAAAACTAGCAATTACGTCTTGGTGCAGTTGCCGAGCCCACGATGCTGTCTTGCCATTGCCGCCGAATGTGTTTCCGTTATTCATTCCTTGTTGATGTTGTCAGGAGATATGGAAACTAACCCTGGCCTTGGCGGAAACGATGCCGTGTTGACAGAACTTCAGAAAATAGCCGCAAGCCAATCCAAAGTAATTACCGAAGTAGAAAGCCTCAAATCTCAGCTAAACACTACTGATAGAACATTAACGGATTTGTGCAAACGGATGACCGACCTAGAAGCACACTACCAGGCCCTTATTCCTATCCAAAACGACATCGAAAAGATGCGGGCAGACAAAAGCAGCATGTCTCGCAAGATCGAGGAGTTGGAAGACCACCTGGACGACGCGGAAAATCGATCACGTCGAAATAACCTTATCTTTTATGGCATCTCCGACCCTACTGACAACGAAACATAGAACGATTCCGAAAAAATAATTATCGATTTCTGCCGTAATAATCTAGGAATAACCGTAGGACCTCATGACTTTGAAAGAGCTCATCGCCTTGGTCGTCATTCGCTCAGTAGAAATCGTCCCATAATCGTAAAATTTGCATGTTACGAAACAAAGGACTCGATCCTATCAAATGGCCGGAAATTAAGAAATACTAACTTTAGCATTGGAGAGGACTTTTTGCTCTCTGTTCTACACGCGCGAAAACAATTAATAGCGTTTTCCAAGACTAAATCTGCTAAGTTCTCGTTGCGGTATAAAACCCTGCACATCGGTCCGAAACGTTATATCTTTGATAAATTGTCTAGCACAGTTAAAGAAATCGCACAGCAATCGTCCTGTCACCACAAACCGACAACGCCCGGCACTTTCCAAACTACTCTCATTTTCCGTGATATTTACTAACATCTGCAGTTTCCTTCCAAAGCCCGAACTCTTATCGAACATTGTTTTGTCAAACGGAAGCAATATACTGGTACTAACTGAAACTTGGCTCAACGATAACCTTTCGAACGCTCAAATTCTGACTGACTTACCTGAATTCCGCGTGTATCATAGCGACTGAAAGTGTACTCGAGGGGGTGGTGTTCTGGTCGCAATTCACCAAGGTATATTATGTTCCGTTGTACACGTCACATCCGACATTGAATCATTATGGCTCATTTGTCATGCTTCTCTCCTAACAGTACTTCTTGGCGTTTGTTATAGGCCACCGCATACTAATCCAGACTTCTGTAGGCACCTAAACAATAGCCTAAGGCAACTTGTTGCCACTTACCCCAATGCTCGCATCCTTTTCTTTGGTGACTTCAATTACCCGAACATCGAATGGCATAACCTAGGCATTTCCTCATTATTATGTCGTGCAGAGGCTAAAAACTTCATTGACGTATGTTTAAATTTTAACCTGAGTCAGTTAGTCTCGGAACCAACACGCGTTACGCAAGAAACAGCAAACATCCTAGACGTAATACTAACAGTCCTGAGAACCTTTCATCTATCAGTTATCTCCCAGAAATCAGCGACCATAAAATCATACATGCCCTATTCTCATTCAGTTCCGCTCCAAAGTAGACATCCGCAAAAACAATATGTCTTTACGACTGGGGAAACTACGATGCAATAACTGAAGACCTTAACACCTTTTTTTCTGAGTACAAATCAGTGTTTCCCACTCGCACAGTACATAAAAACTGGTCAATATTCAAAAATAAATTAAGTGTGCTCACTAACATGTTCATTCCGAGGGTTACCTTCCATACTAATCACAATAAGCCATGGTTTTCTGAACGTTTAAAACGGCTGGAAAATAAAAAGAAACGGCTGTTCCGTTCGCCCAAACGCCCTGACACCCGGAGGGACTGGGATAAATACTTCGAAGTTGAAAAATCATATCTAGTTGAGATCTGGAACGCCAAACATACATTTTGTCACGATGACTTACCAAAGCTACTAACCAGCAACACCAGAAAATTTCGGCAACTTTTAAATCCAAAGCAGACTCACGACATCACACTAACGACGCGCACGAACCAGTGACACACCATGAATGTGGGGAAATATTTAACACCGCATTCGCATCTGTCATTACTCAAGAACTTGACGCACCTTCACAGTCACCATCAGTTAACATCGAAGCATTCATGCCAACTATCTCGTTTTTCGAAGAAGGCATTGCGTCCGTAATCGATAACATGAAGCTTTCATCATCAGCCGGTATGAACTCAATTAATTCTAAGCTGCTGAAGAATGGTAAATCGATTTGTGCTGCCTATTTATCTTCGATTTTTTCGCAGTCACTCGCCTCAGGAATCATTCCAGATGACTGGAAAACGGGGAAGGTCATTCCAGTGTACAAATCAGGTAACACAGACTCACCGTTGAACTACCGCCCCATTTCATTAACTAGTGTACCCTGTAAAATCATCGAACATGTCATTTTTACTCTCAAATCGCAAGTTTCTTGGACTCGTAATTTTTTTCAGCAATCACAACACGGATTTCGTAAAGGTCTCTCCTGCAAAACATAATTAGCGCTCTTTCTTCATGACTTGCACAATAACCTATACCGTAACATGCAGACTGATGTAATTTTTCTAGACTATGCGAAAGCTTTCGATAAAGTTCCTCACCACCACCTTTTGCTAAAACTTTCACAGCTGCACCTATACCCTAACATTCTTCGTTGGATTGAACAGTTTCTCACTAACCGTTCTCAGTCAGTCTTTGTTAATGGCCACCTATCTAACTCTCTCCCAGTCACATCAGGCGTTCCCCAAGGATCTGTCCTTGGTCCCCTTCTATTCCTAATATATATTAACGACTTCTATTCCTAATATATATTAACGACTTGCCTGATCATGTATCCTGCAGCATTCGCATGTTCGCGGACGACTGTGCCATTTATCACACTATCAGTAACCAGCATGATCACCTGTATCTCGAAACCAATCTTAACAACGTGCTTAATTGGTGTAACACATGGTTAATGACCCTTAATCCTTCTAAATGTAAACTTGTCTCCTTTTCCCGTCGCCACAGCCCATATCGCTTCCAGTATTCCATCGTTAACACCGCAATTGAATCAGTACCATCTTATAAATATCTTGGAATAACCTTGTCTTATAATTTATCATGGCGCACCCACATCGCTAATGTAGTTTCAGCATCTAATAAAGCCCTTAATTTTCTCAAACACCATCTCTGCCTAGCCCCCCTACATGTAAAATTACTTGCGTACAAATCTTTAATCAGAAAGAAATTAGAATAGCATCTGCCATATGGAGCCCACATCAAGCGTATTTAATCGAAGCATTAGAAGCGGTACAAAACCGTGCTGCCAGATTCATTCACTCATCTTACTCATACGATATCAGTAGTTCATCTTCGAAAGCGAAATCTGGACTGCCACCCCTTTTCTTTGCGCCGCCGCACTGCGACTCTCGTGCTTTATCACAAATTATTTCATTCTTCTCTCAATCAGCCACCTTATACAGCAGCTGCAACACGCATATCTCATCGAACCAGTCATCCATTTCAGGTTTCCCGCCCATCATCGCGCACCACTGCTTTTTCTGCCTCGTTCTTTTTTCGAACAGCCACGGACTGGAACGGCCTCCCCCGGGACATCGCCAACATCGCCTCATCATCTGCCTTTCAAGACCGTATTATTGATCATCTTAATGCTAGAACAACTTTTACTGCTTATTGTCAACCTAAATAAAACTCTACCCCTTATAAATGCCCCTCCTAGAAAGGGGGGCCTTTAAGGTAATAAACTGAACTGATAACGTTACACATGAAGCCGTCCTTACCGCACAAGAAGAGATTGGAGTGGGTGGCCGAATGTTTAAGTGGATACACAGTTATCTTCAAATGCGATCCTATTTTGTGAGTACAGAGACCGGGAACACATCTACACATTTCAGTTGTCGTGGCGTCCCTCAGGGTGGCGTACTGAGCCCCGTGCTATTCAATATACCACTAGTCGCTCTCCATACGCACCTACCAAACAATATTTATCTATCAACATACGCTGATGACATCTGCATCTGGACATCTATGGTAACTCGCCTGCAGTTACGAGCGAGAATACAGAGAGCTGCTACTGCAACTGCTTTGTATCTACGCAATCGAGGCCTGGAAATTTCCTCCGGAAAGTGCGCATTTCTGGCATTTACGCGCAAACCCATGTCAAATTACAGAGTGTCAATTAACGGTCAAAATAAACCATATCATCAATCTCACAAATTTCTGGGTGTCATGGTCGACAGAGACATATCATGGAGCCCTCATGTGTCGTATATGAAAAATCGATTGACAGGCACATGCCATCTTTTCAAGTTTCTCGCTGGAGAGACTTGGGGAATGCAGCCTAATGCTATGTTACGACTGTACAGGGTGCTTTTCCTTGGCTTTTTACGATACAGTCTGCCTGCATTATCAAACGCCAGCAAAACAAGTCGATGCATGATACAAAGCATTCAGGCACAGGCGCTTCGAACATGTCTAGGTCTGCCTCAGGGTGCCTCAACAATTGCGACTATAGCTATAGCCGAAGACCACCTCGTGCAGACCCATATTGAAATTGAAGCTTTGAGGACACACATAAGACATGTGAGCCGGACTCCCAATCACCACCTAGCCTCTCTACCAGCTGATAGACCTCATACTTCCTTTTGTCGAACAATAACTACACATGGTGACTCCCTACCAACTGGTTTTACGCCCGCGGCGAGACCTTCAATTCCTCCATGGTGCCTCAAACAGCCAGTCATCAACCTGACAATACCAGACATCCAGAAAAAACGAGATTTCTCAATACCAGCCCTCAAGCAGCTCGCCTTACTTCTGCTGTACGAGAAGTACCAAGACTGCACCCACGTCTACACCAACGGCTCCGTCCTGCCAAACAGCTCAACTGCGGCAGTCGTTATTTTAATGCATGCCACAACCATCAAATTCAGGACAGCTCATGCAACCACAACAACGGCAGCAGAGCTTACAGCGCTTGGCGCTGCGCTGCGTTTCATTAACGACCAAAGCACGCAATGGTGGATGATTTTCTGCGACTGCAAGGCGGCACTGCACTCACTTCTGTCAAATCTACGCCGTGGCCCACACGAGCAGTTGCTATTTGAAACAGCGGAAATGCTACACCATATAACAGAGAAAGGGCACCATGTTATATTTCAGTGGTTGCCAAGCTACTGTGGAATTATCGGTAACGAACGAGCTGATCAAGCTGCCCGTTCAGCCCATACAGAAGACAACAACGAGTCAATACCTCTCTCAAGGACAGACGCTGCTAGGAGGCTCCGCATGCTTGCTCGCCAACGCTCCATGGCTCTTTGGAATGAGCCTCTCTTTACGCATGCAAGATTACAATCCCTTGATCCAACGTTAAGCATACAGCTTCCAATAAAAATTCGACGATGCGACGCTACTGCTCTATGCAGACTATGGTTGGGAGTCGCGTTTACCCGTGCGTATGCGTTCCGCATAGGTATGGCTGACACCGCCGACTGTGCACACTGCGGAGATGAAGAAACAATTCGACATATCCCGTGTGACTGCCCAAAATACAACCTGAAAAGACAACACCTTTCTAATAAACTTAACAGGTTAGATGACCAGCCACTGTCAGAAGAAAGTATACTGCGCCATCGTCATGACTCATCGTCACAGAAGAAAGCCGTTCAAGCGCTACTGGGCTTCCTACAAACTACTGGCCTGTCGGAACGCCTTTGAGTGGACTGATTTTGTGCGTGCGTGTGTGTCGGTGTTTTTCTCTTATTTGTTTTTTTTAAGTCCCCCTTTCTCTTTCAACCCCCTATTCCCCAACCCCAGGGTAGGGTAGCATACCGGATATTAGCATCTGGTTAACCTCCCTGCCTTCCTTTTTTCTTATTTCTCTCTCTCTTGTGCGAATTGTTCATGCAGTGGCTGACGACGACAAGGAATTATGCCTGAAGTGGGTATGCGCCACAGTTTATTGCTGAACGAAAACAAGCTTTTGTAATGGGTTGCAGCATTGGGCGACCCACTCCTTATGCTATTCGCATTGAGCGATGACAGCCTGTCCTTGCTGTTTTAAAGCGCTTTATAAGCCGTAATAAAGCAATTGCTTTCCCGACATCAAGCCTGCCTAAGGCAAGTTTGCCAACTAATCCCAAGCACCGGTGTGGCTCCGTAATACTGGGCTAGTCATCCAGCCGACCCGGGTTCAAGCTCTACTGTGTCATTGGTACTAGGTTTCTTTTTAAGGGCGAAGCTCTTTATAGCGGCACCCGTTCGTCCCTTGCAGCCGTTGTAGTAGTGTGTAACAAGTATAACATTTTGACCTCCTAGGTGGTGCCGGTGAGAGATTTTTTCTATGTGTTGTTGAACGATAGAAGATAGTGCTCAATGTACATGCCAATGGCTGCTAAGGGGGACTGAGAGACAGGAGAATTCGGCTTTTAGTTAACGCGCGCTGCGAATTTTTCGTTGCACAACAACGCACAGAAGACAAGAAAGGGTTGCTACGTTATACTCACTGGGCATAACCTCCTAGGTTTTAGAAAGGTTTAGCCAGCGTAGCGCCGCAGTGCCATGAATACAGAGAACTAGTATATACCACGAACTCGAGGTGGTTAAAGGTAGAAAGTATACACAAAGCACAAGCCATAAAAAAGTGTGCGTGTGCCTCCTCTCGTTCAGTCCTTGGAATGTCCGCTGGATGGTGGTGCTTCTATATGAGGAATATATGATGAAAAGATGCGAGATGGTGGTACTTGGAGTGCTGAATAGGTGGACAAACGGACACACAGACAGATGCATGGACGGACGCACGGACGGCTGCACGGAGGGATGAACGCGTACACGGACGCAGGAGCGGTTGCATGGACGAAAGCAAGAACGGACGCACAGATAAACGTGCGGATGCACGAACAGATGCACGCACAGATGGGCGGATGGACGCACGAGCTCCCAAACAGACGCACGCATGGATGAATGGAAGCAAGAACGAATGGACGGACGGATGCTTCGCCCCACTATCCATCATTCCCTCCGGGGATATGCTACCAATTTTTTAAATTTCACGCGATGTGGTTATGGATTCTGGCGGCAGCGAACGATGACGGCGCTGCCCGAGACCACAGCTGTGATCTCATAACAGATTTCACTGTCAAAAATAAATAGGGGGGGGGGCTGAGCTTGCTCCATTTCTTTCTCGCTTCGCCACCTGGTCATGCTTGAGACGTTACGCTATTTAGATTTACCTGCAGATAACACAAGCTACATTTATTCCATGCCTCTCTGTAGTGTTTAATATCACCAGGACATTTTCTTTCATGCGGACCAAGTGGAGAGATTGTCACCATAATAATTAACTATATCAAGAAATGAAGACAGTTAATTGGGAGCAAAACATGCTTTGCACGGCTGACCACTTGGATTCAACGCCACCTCCTTTCTTGATGATATGATAAAAGATGAAAAATATACAGGAATACATGCATGCTTCCCTCATTTATAACTGTTGTCGCACTTGAATACCAGCAGATACCACCAGCGCCTTTTGTCCTGTAGCAGTGCTGCACGCCCGCACCGCCTCTACCAGCTGCATGGAGGAAGGAAAGCTAGCTGCAGAGCTAAAAATGTGGCGGAAGCCACGTGCAGGGGGTTTGTGGGACAAGGTGGGCACACTGGCGTCTTGTGCACCAGCGAGAGGGAGTCGCCAGCCGTGAGCTAGACTGCGCCACTCTAACTCACGTTACTAGACTAGGTTCCGTTTACAAACTCTCCGCTGGCGCCGTGCTTTATGTCTCCGTTTTCAGTTTGGCCGACAGGTTGCAGGAGCGTTCCATCGAGAAGGACAGCGGCCCGTGCCAATGGGATCCCGGACTACACGGAGGAATCCGTGCTGGACCACGATGGAAGAATACTTAGGTGAGCGATCGACACCGCCAGCCCTGGCACAGCAACGCTCTGCTTTCAAAACGTGCCGCCGGTGGCGCGCCGAACTGTGGCCGGTAGAGCTACTGTATATCCTACCTTTGGGTGTACTTTAGATATACTTTAGGTACACTTAGGTATACTCATACCTTTAAGTATACGTTAAGTTACTGTATATGCTACCTAAAGGTAGCATATACAGTAACTCTCGTGGCCCTTAGCGCTGCGGCTGCTCCGGTGTTCCGCCTGAGCGCGGAGGGCGCGCAAACGAGTTTCCGCGCTGGCTCTTGTGTTGATAGTTTCCAATATATTTTGCTGTGTTGCTGTCACACCGCGTCTAGTAGCGTGGCTAGAGGTAGCAAGAGCACGACAGACTCCTCATAACCTGACACAATTCAGGCAACTGCATTACTGATCGCTTGCGACCTTCAAAACTCTGAGCGTGATAGTTCGCACCTATAGTGAGCGCTTCCATTTTAATTTCCGTTAAACGTGGTGTGGCGACAAATCCCCGAAAATACTTTGTAGTTTTCGTGCCCATTCTAATGAAAACAATTGAAAGCATCACCAAGGCTCCACCCATTTTAACAAGGTGTTTCCATCACCCTCACCTTCACTATGTCCACCTAATGAACTTCCTTGCGAGTATGGCGGCAAGCAGTTTAGTGACCACATGTCAAATGATAAAGAAAATGATGCACCATCTGTTTTGCATACCCACCAAGAAGATATGCACAGTCTTGGGCAAAACATCTTCATTAGAACTTGTTTTCCGCATCTGAAGATAAAGTACAAGGCTGCAATTATTTATTTGACTGGGAATTGTCCATCAGAACGCTCAAAACAGTCAATAGAAAGTGATTCATTTGACTCAATAAATTACAAAGCAGTCCTTCACAGCAAGTTTCCAGAGAAATACAGTGTAAATACAAGAAAAATACAATGCTAAAATTGTTCACAATTACTTCCAGAGATACGAATTCAAACAAGCTCTGACAGTTTTCGCAAATCCTGGCTTTTCTTCTCGGTTCTTAGCCCATAACTGTTTGCAGTATTGACACAGTGCACAAACAAACTTAGTAATGAAGCAACTTTGCCAATATATCTTCCTTGTGTAAATTGCAAGGGAAAGTAAACTCAAAATGTGCCAGTACAGCATCTGTCGTCTTATCATACACACCCCTCTGGTCTGCATATTTTGCAAACTGTTCCTCAATGTGGCTGAAAAGCTAGCAAAGGTGTGCAATGGGATGCGTCAGTCTTCCTCTGGTCTTGCAGCTCACAAGTTGCGCTTCAGCTGCTTTTGAGAACCCTCGGTGTCTTTTGAGTGCTCCCTTACAAACGACACACGTTGTCTTATTGGTCAGCTTCCTCATCACAAATCCGGTGACATATTAGATAATGCAGCCGACCACAGCTGCGTCAGAATAATCGTGATCAAACACATCTTCACATTCCCAGTTTCCTTGGCTGATCAGGCCATCCAGCTTATTTCTCAGCTCTTCCAACTTTTTCGACCTTTCTGCAGCTGAACTCTCGTATATGCCTCTAATGTCGGCCAAATTCACAAAAGCAGACTGTCTGCTTTCAGCGGCTGTACAGTTACCAAACCGTGGGGGCCTCAGCAAAGAATACAGAGACGGCATCCGATAGAGCTGCAAAAAATTTGGAAATGTGGGGTGCTCGTACTGGCATCCTGCCTGCCTTATTATACCAAAAAATCATTTTAAGTGGTCTTGGTTCATTTTAGAGGTGAGGACATACTTGAAATTGCATTTCATCAACAGGTAATGGGACAGCTCTAGAACGGATTTCAATGTAACTCGCAGTCTCTCTGCAGTTGACGAGGTCAGAAGAAAGCCCTTGAGAATGTCGCCATTAACAACTTATTGTTCCCACTCGTCAAGCCACTTGGAGGCACTCTCAATGACTAAGAAGACATTGCATCCAAGAGTGAGACCTTCTCGTGGGAAGCGGCGGTTGAGGGCATCAAATAGATTATTAAAGAAAACGGTAAACTCGACTGTTGCCTCTGCATTACAAAGCCGAGTTTCACCTCTGCGTGCATATAACTGTATTTCTTTTGCGACAGAATTGCTGTAAAGTTGGGTGGCAAGTTTCACTCTCATTTTCAACATATTTGATGGGTTAACGTGATTGTACATCAACTTTGGGCATACTCCGAGGTTGGCAGCATGTTTCGTGTCAGCCACATACAAGGCGTCGTAGCACGACCACTTTACAAATCGGCCTTGTCTTTTAAAAGTTTTTTTTTTTCTCGTAAAGCTGATTCCGTATGCACTTAAACAGATGAGGAACATCTGACAGGACATACACTTTTCTAGACACGTCAAGTGGATGCTCAAATGCATTAACAACATTCCCCAATGCACCACTGATCCCAAGCTGTCTACACATAGCCCAGTTGGTCGAAGCACCGTCGCACACTATTCCCTCAACAAAAATAACAGCATGCTCTAAGTGCACAATGCACTGGAGGGGTAGCTGTGCAAGAAGAGTGCTTTTTGTTGGTCCTTTCGAAACAAAGGCAGCTACTGGCTGCAAGTAGCTCTCACCAAAGGGAGAAAAGGCAAATACCAGACCATGATCAGCAAGCTCGTTTGAGATCGTTTGAGAGCAGACAGTCATTTCTTTTCTGACATGTATCTCGTCGAAAATGAGCATTCCCCTCTTTTGGAAAGACAATTTCTTGGAGACTTTCAACTTAAAAGCTTTAAAAAAACCCTCATCAAATCTATGATTGAAGCCAACCATACAAATGTACTTCCTAGATGTGGATACACAAGGAAGGGGTAATATGTTATTGCCTCGCAAGAAGGAATATGTAGCAGGGCTTTGTATATTTAGAAAAAGGCACAGTAGAAGCCAATCGTCTGTGTATCTTCTGTTTGTTTTCGCCGTGCACTTGGCACCAGAAATACATTCTTTTAGAAGAAGTAGCTGAGCTGGTGGCATATCAAGAGTTTGCAACTTCTCTGCGACATCTTCATCTTGTATTTTCATCATTTCCTTCTTGCTCTCCTCAAGCTGTTTTGTTAAAAGCTTGTTGCGCTTTAAAAACCTTGCTCGCGAGCGTTGCAGCGCAGCTCTGGAAAAGCGCAAGGCATCGAGTCTTTCATGCTGCGCAGGAAATGTAATTCTGCGGAGTGGTGGCAATCGTATGTGTTTGAAAGGGCGCTTCTGTTTAATCCTCATAGCTTGTCGCTCAGCAAGTATCCTTAGAGTGTCTGAGAGACCACTGCATGGCCTGCATATATCACCTCCAGTTGTCACTAATGGGCACTTATTGTGCCTCCATTTTTCTTGGCAATTGACAGAAGCACACTCTGGAAGCACGGTAGGAAAACTGTCCAATCTAGGCTCTCCACAACGAACACTCACGTTATCAACAACAATTAACATTGCATCTATTTCGGAAACTGAACTGGCAAATGAATTGATCCCAACAGTGCTGCATTCAACTGGCTTACCCAAAACATATGCTTGAACAGACATGTCGCGTTTTACGTGCAGTGTCTTCTTCGTAAACACGGCACTGGACGCACCACTGTACCGAATGCAAGCGTCATTAAAGAGAACGTGATTCATTCGTTGTCGATTCGATGAGCTGCCCACGATAGTCCAAAAAGGCACATGCTAGGAGCAGAGGTGTGGGCTTGGAAACCTGTTTTTCCCACTTTATAACTACCTTGTTACTTTTATAGATTTCCTTCAAAAGATTAGTGACTCCATATTCCACACCCAATGTGTCTAGTATTCCCCACAAGTCCTCTTGAACCACGCTATCGTACACTCCCTTGATATCCAAAAATGCTAGCCACAGGGGTCTGAGTTCCTTTTCCGCTATTTCGATGCACTGCGTCAGTGAGAACAGATTGTTTTCCAACCTCCTGTGTTTCCGAAACCCATTCTGCAGTTCCCCCAGTACCCCCTCATACTCTATCCATGCCTGCAGTCTTTCCTTTATAATCTGCATCGCCAGCCTGTAGACCACTGATGTCACTGTTATAGGACGGTAGTTGTTTATGTCATCTTTGTGTCCCTTTCCTTTATAGATCATGCTCATCCTGCTAAGTTTCCATCCATCAGGGACTTCACTATCGATTATTGTTTTGCTCACTGCCTCTCTCAAAGTCTGTTTAAGCTTCGGAACCAATGTCTTTATCAGCATAATTGGAATGCCATCTGGGCCTGTTGATGTACTACTTGAAACCCTCTTCTCAGCCCTTTCCCACTCTCGTTGTGAAAATGAAGCCATTGTGCCACTTGATCCATCCCTGTCAATTGTGGTGCATAAGGCACTTCTTTGTTGAAATTTTTCTGTCACCCTTGTTCTTATATATTCAATAGCTTCGTCCCCTTCTAGCCTAGCACCTTGAGCTGTAGTTATAAACCTCTGCTCTAGGTTTGTTTGATTTCTTAGGGAGTTCAGATGGTTCCAAATTTCGCAGCTGCCTTTCTGTCCTTTTTATCTACTTCTGCCAGCCACTGAGCACCTTTTCTGCTAATCTTTTCATTGATCAGGAGGGATGCTTCCCTTCTAAAGCTTAGAAATGTTTCCCATTTTCTTTCAACATAATCTGTCGGTTCACCCCGTTGCTTAGCATGTCTGTGTTCCCTAGAGGCTTCCTGACGTTTTGCTATGGCTCTCTTAACTTCTTCATCCCACCAACTCTTCGGCTTGTGTCTTCTTTTACGGGGTGACTTCTCACGTGGCTTAGCAAACTCTAACCCAAACAGTCCAATTAGATTTGTGTATGTCCACACAGTTTTATTATCCTCAGTGATTACTTTTTCAATTTGTTTATTAGCAATTGCTATTTGCCTTTCTGAGTGAAAATTTCCCTGTAGTTGCTCATCTTGTCTCCTTTCCACTTTCACTGCTCTTCCAAAACTTAGCTTGATACGTTTGTGATCACTACCCAGACTTCTGGAGCCACCTTCACCTATGTGCATTCCTCTGAGCTTATCATACATCCCGTGTGACATCAATGCATAATCTATCGTCGACTGCAGCCTTGCTACCTCCCATGTTATTTGCCCTTCACACTTCTCAGTACTGTTGCAAATCATCAAATTATGTCTTTCACGCATATCTATGATCATTTTGCCCGTTGTGTCAGTATACCCATCTATATCTTCTATGTGCGCATTCATATGTCCTAGTACAATTATCTCGCACTCTCCTCCTAATTCCTCAACGTCATTTGATATACACGCGACCACTGCCTGGTTTCCCTCTTTGGCCTTTGCTCCCGTCCACAAGTACACCAAACCAAGGAGTGTCATTTGCCCTGCCACTTTCCCTTTTAGCCATAAATGTTCCTTGCACTCCTGCTTGAACCTTTGCCAGACTCTACTTTTATGAATGAATGCCCCAATACGACCCCCCTTTCTGCTGCCAAGTATTTTTGTTCTATTACAATATCCCCATACGTAGTCCGGATTGCAAGGTGGTTGCTCCATGTCCCGAAGATGTGTCTCCACAACCCTATATACCATCAGTTCTTCCTGCCTCAACTGCTCTTCTATATCTTCCCACTTTAACCTATTCCTGCCACCCTGCAGGTTAATATAGCCTACGTCTGACTTAGCTCGGCCCTTGTGCTTACGTCGATTTCTTCTCCCATGGACTCCGTGTGGCTTGAATATGTGTGCCCCTTTAGAACCGTCTTTGGCTACACTGTTGGCCTCAGGGCTCTGGGTCCCCCTGACACAGACACAGTGGCCGGACGCTGCGTCAGCTGCGTGGCGAAATGCAACCGTAGAAGGCGCACGACCGATGGTGTTGTCTGTACGGTTGCTGAATTAATGACGTGAAAACACTCGCAGTTCTCGATTGATTTATTTGTGGGGTTTAACGTCCCAAAACCACCATATGATTATGAGAGACGCCGTAGTGGAGAACTCCAGAAATTTCGACCACCTGGTTTCTTTAAGGTGCACCCAAATCTGAGCACACGGGCCTACAACATTTCCGCCTCCATTGGAAATGCAGCCGCCGCAGCCGGGAATCGAACCCGCGACCTGCCTGTCAGCAGCCAAGTACCTTAGCCACTAGACCACCGCGGTGGGGCCACTCGCAGTTCTCAGTGCATCTAGCGCACGTTCTCTTGTAGTTGCTTCGTTGTCAGCGAGTCGTACTCTTGTTATTACTCGGACGAAATGATTTCACCGAAGGTGTCCCGCTGGCTCAGAGTGATGAGCTTTGTTCCATTAGTCTCGGATCGTCACGACGCACGCGCTGCGCAGCCCACGTGATTTTCAAGCCGGAGAGAGAGTCGCACCTTCTGCTTCACATTCGGATGTAAACAAGAGAGGAGAATTCGCCCAGTCAATAGGGCCGACTTCCGGCTTCATCGCGGCTTCACATTGACTGACGTCAGGGCCACCTTTCCTTCCTCCGTGGTCAAAATGGTGTTTGTCAGAGCAACGCCTCCTATATTTCCCATGCCTGCCGGATGAGCGCGAAACGCCAATCATTTATGGCAATGCTGCCTACGTAGGGGTAAGGGTTTTTGTACTTGACCTTTGAGATGGGCGATTTTGGCGTTTGGTACTAATTCCAGAGAATGCCTTGTATTAAAAAAGTTGCTTCTCAATGATGGTGTCACTTATGCAGGGTTAATTATAGTTACGTTTACGCCTTTTCATAACTTTTTACGTTATTTTTGTTGCATATAAGTTCCCTAAACGTAGAAACTTATTTGAAGACACCCCTACTTGAGTGGCGCCACCACCATAGTTCCGACGACCGCTGCTTTCCAAGTGACCGTCGATAATTCGGCAGGCACGGGAAATCTAGGAGGCGTTGGTCAGAGAAGTGTACTAGTCTGACAACGGCACTAGTGAAGGTTCGTGTCCTTTGTTGTTTGTGTACATGGTTAAAAGTTAGATATGTGTGAGAGTGTAAGTGGTAGGTGACGATGGGAGGAAAATTGCCTTGTTGATGGGTGCACTGGGCTGCTCAACGTTCAGACTGATCATGGATGTATCGTCACCAGCCGACCGCGGCGAGGTGTGGTTCGAAGCAGCCTGGAACACCAGCCAATCGCGATCAATTGTGCTTTGAAGCAGCTTGGTCCCAACGTGAAAGGATCGACTTGTGCGTTTGACACATGGCTCGACCTCGGGCAAGTCAAGTTAACGCCCGTGTAGAGTGTACTGGTAGACTGTCAGAGCGGAGCCTCTGACACTAGCGAGTGCGTTGGGCCCGATACACGTAGTGATGACGACGATGTGTCAATCTTTCGAGGAAGATTAGAAATGTGGTTGATTGAGCTGTGTTGACTGCCTTGATACTGCTTTTCTTTTTTCAGACTATATGCGGACTCGAATGCTTGACAAAGCTGTCAGTTGTGATTAGTCACTGTTAAATAAATTTCAGTCAACAAGCTTTGTTTGTTTTACTGTAATAGTCCAACACTGTCACCTCTCTGTTGATTGATACAGTATATATACAGGAGACCTCGCAGGTGTTGTTCGTTTGATGTATGGAAATATCATGAAAAGAAGATAATCCTAAGTAATATCACTGCCCACAGTATCGAACCGGCCACGCTATCATTCTGAAAAGATACTGAGAAAATCCTGAAGTGTTGTTTTGAGGATGTGCTGAGGTTGTTATGTGTATGGACAAGGGGACAGAATTAGTGCCATTCTAGTACCATAAGGGGACATTCTGAGGGCGTCATATTGTCCTCACAGAGGCATACTGAGGACGTCCTGAGGTTGTGTTGTGTGTGATCGCTCAGTTTTGCAACTTACCTAGTCTAGAAACATTGGTGGTGCAGTCATGCGTGCACGTTTCTGCAATTTTTATCTTATTCATCACTCACCGATCGACAAGCAACATTCTAGCTGTGAGAAGCACCATAGTAGTTGGCTCTGGGATGTTCATTAAAGGAACTCAATCTGCGTGAGCGCTTTGTGTCCTGGTCTAAGCAGAGGCGAACGCGAGCAATATGCGACACACCACCAGTTTGTTTTGCGCAGTGCGCCCCACCTAACCGCTGTCTAGAAGGTGTTGAAATAATTCGTCTGTGGGCAAAACAGCGATCTTGTAACGAGTTGCAACCTGAAATCAGTATGTTTCTGCGACGCAATAAAGACGCATATACAGTACTAAAACGCATGCGATGACCCGAGTAAGCTTTCATGCCCTGCATATCGTCCTGCAATGCTGTTCACGGATAACAATGGAAGGAAGTAGTTGTGCTATCGTCTGGCGAATGTCTAACAATCGATGAAAGCGCGCGATAAAACCGGTGGATTACCGCAATGCTGTTGCAGCGATTTCTCGCACCTGCAGCAGTTCGTTGCAGCACTGTTCGAGCGCCGGTGGCGTTTCCGTGTGTGTCTCCAGCGATGTCACCAAGTTTTTATCGCTGGAGCAGCAAAATACAGCGCATTAAGTCACAACAGCTTTTGTCGCGCTCCATTTCTGTAAAGGCAATAACGCTTTCTAGAAACGCGAGTATCAGTCTATACCATGCGTTCTAACTGGCTAAATCACTTTGAACTGTCCGTTCTATTCCACGAGCTTTTAGCATTGGCGTTGTCGAATCTAAGTGACGGGAAATTCGTGAAACAATATTCGTGAAGCGACAACTAGTTAATCATTTTATTTTCTTTCAACACTTCTTCTTAAGAACGGTATGCCAGTTACGCCTTTGTCATGTTCTGCCTAACTTTGTGGTTAGCACCGCGAGCATGCCGGGAGCTACGCGAGGTTTCTTTAAGGAATTTGCGGACAGTGTTCGGTTCTTGTCAGTTCGGTTTTCCAATGAATACCTTTTTTCGGTCGGGCGAAAGAAATTGCATAAAGACGTATGCAACATGATTTTTCCAGTTCCTATGTATAGGTTAATTATAGTGGGGGAGAAGGCAATGATTGTCTTAAGCGTGTTAAGAAAATGCAAATTCAGCCTAGTGCAAAAAGCTTTTTCTTTAAATTGCACTCCGGAACACTACCGGTTAAGACCTTTTTAGAAGACAGAGGAGTTTATATGCCATGGGGTTCGAACTGTTTGATCTGCCGAAAGCCGGAGACAATAGATCACGTTTTTCTGCATTGTTGGGAAGGGGTTTACTTCTGGGATGTTTTACAGAGAACTCTAAAAAAAGAACTTCCCTTACATTCACTGGGTATCAGGTTTTTAACAGTAGAAAAAGAGGAGGGACTGCCTTTTGATCTTATAATGTTGCTTGGCCTCCATTGTCTATGGCGGGCAAGAATGGTCGGTTACTTTTGTGACCCTGACAGGCGTCCGGCCCGTATGCTTTTCTGCGAAACCATTGCTCAGTACATTGATATACTCAAACAACAAGATTTTGTTCCGGAATGGCTCTCCAGGGTTGAACCCCTGGTGAACCTGAAGGAATTTTAGCACTGTAATCACTAATAGTTCCGCGACTGTTCTGTCATCACCTCTGTTTGTATGTTACTGTTTGCAGTGACTTATATTGATGTGTGTACCCTGTGCAAAACCGGTAATAAAGAAAAAAAAAGGCAGCTGTGGCATAGTTGGTTAAAGCAACACATCAACTGGTGAGGTCGGTGGTTCAAGTCCCATTGCAGTTATCGATACTTTCTCTTTTTTTTTTTTCACGCATGTATTTTAACATTTGCTCCTCCTCATTAGCCCGACTTGCTACTGGTGGCCGTCCTGTCCAAAGGCCCTTTAATATTGGATCTTCGTTGACTCTTGCAGGAGTGACTATATTTATTATGATAAAGTGTTTTGCGAATTAGTGCTCTTAATCGGCAAGACGCAAGACACAAAAAACTCGAATGCAGCTGGCTGCATTGGTTTCTTCGGCACAGGTGTCAGGAATGTTGATTTCCATGGTTTATCAAAGTTTTTGATGACAGAAAGGTGCACTGCAATGTAGTCTCGGGCAACTTTTTTTATGTCGCTCAGTGTATTATCACCTGACGAGGTAACCGGCAGGCCGCTTTTTAAAAAAATACTGACGAGTCACCGCAACGTTCTAGGCGATCAGCACTTGATAAACAATGCCCGAGGGCAAGTGCCGACGGCGTTAGCCCATCTAACTACAAAACAGCTTGTCTGCCTTGCTCAATAACACGCGCGGCCTGTGACAGCACGGGAGCATTCACGTAGCAACGGATGAGAACGGCCGTACGTGTTTGCACTTGACAAAACAGACGGCAATGCAGTAGCTCTGGCCTTCGTAGATCACAGGCTTCGTAAGAACATTGCAATAAAGTTGTTTCCATCCACCGTATGAACACTTGGCCGACGCACTGGGGTTTCATGCATGTGCGTCTAATCAGTCACGCGTGAACTGTGCGAAAGCATTTATTTCATCGTCGACCTTGTCCTTCGCGACAAGCAAAACTTGGCAGCAAGAACTTTTTCACCTTTTACAACACCACGCTTGGCATTGCAAGTTTTGAGTTGGAAGTTAACACTTTCCCTCGTTGTTTTCTTAGACCGTTGTTACCTTTTAGCACTTCAGGTCTTTAAGACATGAAAGTGAAAGGCCTTTTCTGTAAGTTGAATTTTGACTATATTGACGGTGCATAAACATGTGTGTTTGTGACCACTTTTGAGCGGTGATGTGTCATTTTTTCTTCACTTTAATCTCTCCAATATTATGTTTACTCACGTACACTGTTTGTAGTACGCATGTCGAAACGGCAGAGCGTCGCGCTCAGGGCTGCAGCTGAGCATATAGGCCACATCTAATTATGCCCGTAGTCCCAATGATGCGCATTCCTTGCGTTTTCTTTGTTTGTCACTGCGGCTGCATCAAGTGTTTTGGACGTCAAAAGCGGTCAGAAGCGCTCTTGGTAGCACTGAAAATGTGCAAGGGTAGCTTGGGCTTGGTTATTTCTAATTAATCCTCAAACAGCATGAAAGACACGGACAAGAGAGGCACATCACTGTGTTTGTGGACTCTTTTGTCTTTGTCCTGCGTGCAGTGTCTGGATTAATTACGAAAGTTTACTCTATAACTTATTGTTAAGTACTTAAATGGCCTTGATGTTCAATTTGCACACTAATAGGAAGAAAAGGACAGGGAGGTTAGCCAGTTCTCAGACCGGCTGGCTATACTGTAATAATAGATTAAACACTATGGTAAAAGAGACTACTAATTCGTGCATAATCTTGCATTGTGAACATATAATGTAATCAAACAAGGCTGTATTCATGCACACATAAATTACACATCAAACAATATGCGTGCTTTTCACCTTTTAGAATATACATATATATATGTATGTCTGGTAACTATTACAACCCTAGAACCTAATTTCTTCATCAATATGCTCTGCTGGTGCAATTCATTGGTTTCTAAACAGCATGTATAGAATGTTTAGACTAAATACCCCATATGTGGTGACACTCATTATTGAAACTGCTATCATTGCATTTGTAATGCTGTTGAGGCAATTCTTCAAAGTCCAGATTACACCCTGCAAACGTGCTTCATACACTGCTCATTGAGCATCAAGTTAAAAGTTGGCTGTGTCAACTGTGGTGTTTATACACATGCATATATTTGCAGGCTACCAGTGCCCTGACTGACTGACCACTGCCATCACTATGACAGATCCCCCAAGACCTTTGCTGAATTTGATGCAATAAATTTGACTAAAGGCAATCATATCGAGTTAACAATCTCATTATTTTGTAGCATATGGTGCAATTGCATGCGCGTCTGTCCGCCTCAGTGGAACAGTGGCTAAGGTGCTCAAATGCTGACCCAAAGGTCACGGGTTCAATGCCGGCTACGGTGGTCACATTTTGATGGAGGCGTAATTGTAGATGTACGTGTAGTGTGCAGTGTCAGTGCACGCTGAACACCACATGGTCAACATTTCCAGAGCCCTCCACTGCAATGTTTCTCATTCGTATTGTGATTTTGGGACATAAAACCCCAGCTAGTACGCCTATGTGCGTCGCTGAACCTAAAAATAAGTGTCATTTGATATATATCAATGTTATTATAGAACTGCTGTGGACAATCTATGGATGTTGACGCTCGTCAAAATGAACATTCCCTAAATATTGTATTAATATTGCCAAATATTATATCAATATTGTCTGTGGAACTGGTGTGGACATTATATGAAGGTCCACTCTGTTTAAAATAGACATCCTCTAGATATTGTATAAATATTAAATTAACTTTTGTGGACATCCATTGAAGATAAGAATATCATATGGTCGATATTTATTTCATGTCTACTGGACATTACATGGTTGGCTGGGCAGGGCCTCTCCTAAGTTTTTTACTTCATCCGCGAGCATGCCGCATTCGCATGTTTTGTAGCAAGCACAAAAGAAGCGCCAGTGGCTGAGATATGTTGCAGCAATGTATTTAATGTTTCCCACCCGTTTAAATGTAAATAAACGCACGCACAGATTGGGCACCCGAGCACATCCTTGCTAGTCTTGCGAGCGGCGATGGTGAGAGAGAGAATAAAACATTTATTTGCGACCGAGGAAGGAGTGGGCTCCTTAGTCCGGGCCACAACCTGCTTTATAAACTTACAACCTGCTCATGCCACCACTCCCCATGTCGCCAGGTTTGCTTGTTTAACTTTTTTAGTTCTCAAAAGTGCCGCAGCACGATATGGCGCTACAACTAACCCTCATCGCTGTAGCCGCCAAAGCGCTTTAATGTACGATGCGTGCATGCGTTGACTCGTTTTTGTGCCATTTAAAGGTTAGCGCTCACCAGAATATTTGTTCAAGACTCGAGAGCGTTAGGGCACAACAGGTACAGCACCATTCACATAAATGATGTCACTCGTTGTGAAGCAAGGTGGTTTTATAGAATGTCTGGAGTGGCAGTCCCGGCCGCCGCCAACGGGAGAAAATGAATTAAGCCGCCAGCAGCCAAATTGCTAGAGGAAAAACAGGGCGGAACCGCCTTAGACTGCAATGAAATACGCACGTTGTGCACCTTGATTTGCAGTTCCACGATAAAAAAATGAGATAGAAACCCTTTTTAAGTTACACCAAAGAATAAATGGCTGTTCCTGTTTATGAAACAAATTATTTCATGCATCCATTGTCAGCTGCACGCTTTCAGATTAATGTGTATGGTCAAGGAATGCTTCGAATATCGAGCTTGCTGGCGCACTATTGCGGTACAAAAAGGTTTTAGTATATAATGGGTGTTTTAAGAAATGTGCCTGCAGATACTCAAGATCAAGGGGAACGCGACATTTGCTCGCCTCTTCTATGTATGCGCTTGTGTGTGTCAGCAGATTTTTAGAGAATATATAAGGAAGTTCAAATAATTAAAGCTAAAGCTAGAAAAGAGAGGTAATTAGATAAACTGAGAGTCACCAGTAATTTTTCTAGAGTTATCGAATTCTAACCAAGTTACAGGCGGAACCAAATCGAAGCACCGATCGTTGTCGTGTGCAACCGACCAACTTCAGGAGACGTACCCCAAATAAACCGATTATAAGAACGATCGCAGTGGCGTTAGTTCTAAATAGTATTCGTCAACTTCAGTTGGCGACGTGTGTTGCCATGGCAAGCGCAGCATTCAAAGCCTAGAAACGAGGTATCTCGATGTTTGATATAACTCCACTCACTCATTTTGACAACTTGGTCTATCGGTGTTTTGGTTTCGGTTTCGTCTGCAAGATAGAATGAATTTCAAAGGTGTCTCATCTTCTTTTAGACGCAATTGCTTATTTTCATGACTACATTCTATTGAAGCTACGTCAAGGAAGTAGAAACTAAAAGGTCTTTGCAGATGCGCTCGGAAAGC
Source organism: Rhipicephalus annulatus (assembly GCA_013436015.1). Classification (NCBI taxonomy): domain Eukaryota; kingdom Metazoa; phylum Arthropoda; class Arachnida; order Ixodida; family Ixodidae; genus Rhipicephalus; species Rhipicephalus annulatus. The sequence continues at coordinate 307,100 of WOVY01004367.1, forward strand.
AGGAAAAATCGAAGGGTGCACTGCCAGACAGCAGTGTTATTGTCTGCCCAGTTGTGTCGAAGCAGCGTTGTTCAAAGTGAATGGAACAGAGGTGGTCACCGTCCGTAGCCCTCCAACTATTTCTTCGAACAGCACGTTCCCTGGCAGAACGCATCACACTGTATTTCAGAAACCTGTAATACGGATAATCATGGCATGGAATCATTCCCTACGTTTGCAAGTTCCTCAATAAACATGCATCAAGTTCAATATTCACCCGCCAAAAAAATGTGCAAGCACGCCGTCAGTTTTACCTTGTAAGACAACACCAGAAAACTTGGAATTCAAAGGGCACTCAGGCGTCCTACTCATTATGTTTGATACCTGCAACCATAAAACCATAAATCGCAAGTGCTTCATCCATAAACTTTAAACTCGTGGACAACGTAGTGTGAGCGAGCATTTAAAGCTTCAAGTTACCCCTTCTAGCCTAGCATCTTGAGCTGTAGGTACAAACCTCTGTTCTAGGCTTGTCTCATTTTTAGGGAGTTTAAATTGTTCCAAAATTTTGCAGCTGTCTTTCTATCCTTTTTATGTACTTCTGCCAGCCACTGAGTCCCCTTTCTTCCAATCTTTTCAGTGATCAGATGGAATACTTCCCTTCTAACTCTTAGAAAGATGTCCCATTTTCTTTCAACATCATCAGTTGGTTCACTCCGCTGCTTAGCATGTCTGTGTTCCCTAGAGGCTTCCAGACGTTTAGCTATGGCTCTCTTAACTTCTTCATCCCACCAACTCTTGGGTTTGTGTCTTCTTTTCCGGGGTCACTTGTCACATGCTTTAGCAAGCTCTAGCTCAGTCTAATTAGATTCGTGTATGTTCACACTGTTTTATTATCCTCAGTGATTACTTTCTCAATTGGTTTATGTGATGGTGTAATGTGGGCCCAGGATCCGGAATAAATCAACCGGCAGTCAGGTGACTCTGTACACACAACACAGACTTTAACACAACCTTACAATTCACAATAACTCTTTAATTCACACACAACACACTATAGCGTTCCTTATTTACATGCCAAACGTCCTACGCGCCTCGGCACACAAACTGTCCTGTTCGCCGTTATGACTGTTGCCGCTGCGGCGAGGTCGGTTGTCACCGGTGTTCCTTGTGCAGTCACGCTGCCTTGACCGTGGTGAGGTGGTGGTGGTGGTGATGGTGGTGCTGCAGGCCGGTAGATCACCAGGCCACTGCAGTGCAGGTTAATGGCCCGTCGCCAACATGAGCCGCGGCCACCTCGTGTCACCACTCTGGCCGCAGGACCTCAGGCCACGAACAGACTATGCTGCTGGTCCCCGTGTCAGCGCCGGCCACAGAGCGGGAAGCCAGCTCACCAGGTCCGCAAGGCTGCCGGACACCTGGTTGAGTGACGCAGCCCGAAGCAGAAGCCAGCTCACCAGGTCCGCAAGGCTGCCGGACACCTGGTTGAGTGACGCAGCCCGAAGCAGGAAGCCAGCTCACCAGGTCCGCAAGGCTGCCGGACGCCTGGTTAAGCGATGTCGCGACCCAAACCGCCGACCAGCAGCTGCCGTTCGAACTGTGTCACGCTCCAACTGCTCGAGCCGCACGCCCTGCTCGCGCTTCCTTTTCCTCGTCTTCGCCTCCAAGGCGTACCGCAGAGCAGAACTGCCGTTCCCTCTTCGCCCCGTCACGGGCCACACAATCCACATCATCACACCACCCCCCACATAAGATAGTTGTGAGCAACTATTCCACTCCCCGCCAGGCGGTGAGTAGGCAAAAGTGCAGGCGCGTTTGTAAAGAGGGAACAAATTCACACGAATCCGAATGGTTGTGATCCACACAGCACGTAATGAAAAAAAAAACACATGAAAAATACACAAGTGGAGAAAGATTAGAGCAATTCAGATGCGACTTAAGTAGTCCGCTCCTACATTGTCTGAGCCTTTTATGTATTCTACGGTAAAGCTGTACTCTTGCATTAGTAAGCTCCATCGTAACACTCGATTATTGACGTGTTTGGCTGACTGCAAGTACCGGAGTGGCTGGTGGTCGCACTGAATAATGAAGGGTTTGCCGCATAAGTAAATGTGGAACTTCTGAACAGCCCACACGAGCGCTAAGCATTCACGCTCTATTGTGGAATAGCGAGCCTCTCTAGGCAGCAGATTTCGACTAGCATAAGCAACCGGATGTAAAATATCGTCCCCACTGTTTTGCAGAAGCACTGCGCCGATGCTTGTGCTTGAGGCATCAGTACGGAGCACGAAAGGCTTCGAAAGATCCGGTGCTTGCAGTATGGGACTTGCGGCGAGCTTGTCTTTCAGCACGGTGAATGCTTTTTCTTGCGTCGGTCCCCACGATACGATGTGATGTTGGCCTTTCTTGGTAAGGTCAGTCAAGGGCTTGGAAATCTCTGCGTAGTTCGGAATGAACCGCCTGTAATAGCCCGTAAGACCGAGAAAGGATTGTACAGCTTTCTTCGTCGTGGGGCGCTTGGCGGCTAGGATCTTGCCCAACGGAGCGACTCCGACTTTCCCTTTCGGCGTTGTCCTCTGGCAGACGTCACACGACTTGACAAACCGTCTGATTTCTTCATGCATACCTGGCCAGTAAAAATCCCCAAAGATACGGTCTGTGGTACGTCGCACGCCTTGGTGACCAGCCATAATGCCCTCGTGTGCAACCTTCAAAATGTGTTGTCGAAGTGTCCTTGGCACGACTACTTGCTTAAAGGTCCTCCCCGTAGAAAGGCGGTAATGTCGATATAGACCAGCCTCTTCAGAAAAGTGGTACGTCATGTCTTTATTGGAGTGAAACTCCTTCCCAATCTTGCTGAAGCAACTCTTCAGATTTGGGTCGTCTTTTTGGCTCTCAGTTAGCTGCACTCGGGTCACTTCTAGCAAACCAACTAGCGGAATCTTCATCATACTCTCAGTCTTCCCCTGCGTCCGGACGACGGCAGAAAGCAAGGTTGACTTTTCCCAGCATGCCGGGATTTCGCTCGAACCAGTCGATTCAGGGAACAGGGCGTCAGAGTACTCCCAGGTAGTATCTGGCTCCTGTGGTCCTTTTACTCCTGAAATATTGCCGAGCACGAGGTCGTACAAAAGGTTAGTCATGCATAAAGCGCTGACATCACCAACGAAGTAGGGCGTGTGTATCTGTATGTTTGCTTCCGGTAGTTCCTTGGCCTTTCCATCCAAAAGCATAACTCTTGCCGTCTTCCCGGTCAGGCATCGATCCGGCACGAACTCGCGTCGGACGATGGTCGTGTGGCTCCCTGTGTCTCGTAAGACACGTGCGCGTTGTCCAAGCACCCGTCCTTCGACCACTGGCATGTTGTCGACTAAGAATTTAGGTTGGTTCTCGCACTTCTTGGGGCATTCAGCAGCGCATGTCTCATCCTTGGACTTGGCCATAGGGAAGTAATCCTGTTTTTTCTATTCTATCATGACACAAGACACCGACTTGTCTTTGCTCTGATCCTTGCAATCGGTGGCTTTGTGGCCAAGCCGCCCACATGTTTTGCATTTCACAGAATCTTTTGGAACCGCACGACAATCCGGAGCGCTATGTCCTTTGCAGTGACACAGAAAGCAACTCGGCTGTTTGTACTGTGACATAGCACCGGGTTTATTTGCCTCCTTTGTATCATCTGCAATTTTACCCATGTTATTGACTCCCTGTGCTTCGAGAAAGCGGTCGGTGCCCTCTGACATGGATGTAAGGGTTTTGCATTCCCTCTCTTTCAGGAAGATGGCCAGCTTCGGATTGCAGCAACGCAAGAATTGCTCGGCTATAACATGGTCACGAAGACCCTCAAATGTTTTGGGCACATCAGCCATCTCAATCCACTTATCAAAATAGCTCGAGATCCTTGCTGCTAGTTGTTTCCCTGTTTCGCCATCTTCAGGCCGGGCTTTCCGAAATTTGTCTTTATGTTCTTGTGCCGTGAATCTGAAGCGCTGAAGTAGGGTTTTTTTCACTTTATCATAGTCGAGGGCCTCGTCAGCAGTCATTCGACCAATGACAGTGAGTGCCTCACCAGTTAAGCACATGCTTACGGCTACTCCCCATTTATCTCTTGGCCATTCTTGCCCAGCAGCCACGCGTTCAAACCTCTGCAAATACGCGTGCAGGTCATCGCGTCGCTCGTCAAATAGCGGTAGTAACTTCTGCGGATTCAGGCATGACGGGTTTGCCAATGGGGTGAGTGCTGCCGCCGCAGATGGCTGACTTTGAGCACTTTCCTGAAGCTGGAGCTTAAGTTGGAGGATTTGCAGCTGCCTCTCGTCTGCTAACCGTTGCCTCTCGTTCGCTAACCGTTGTCTCTCGGCTGCTTCTTTGGCCTCTTCTCTCTCAGCTGCGTTCTCAACTCTCTGCCTAACTTGCTCTCGCTCAATCCATTCGCGAAGTTCCGCGCCAGACAAGCCTAACTGAGCTGCTACACCCGCTAACTTATCGAGATCCATGTCTCTCGTCTTGTGCTGCGTGCACACACCTGACTGGCGATTTCCGCGTTCGAGATGTTACTGGCGGTATCCTGGCAGGCTCGCCAAGTTTGTGATGGTGTAATGTGGGCCCAGGATCCGCAATAAATCAACCGGCAGTCAGGTGACTCTGTACACACAACACAGACTTTAACACAACCTTACAATTCACAATAACTCTTACAATTCACACACAACACACTATAGCGTTCCTTATTTACATGCCAAACGTCCTACGCGCCTCGGCACACGAACTGTCCTACTCGCCGTTATGACTGTTGCCGCTGCGGCGAGGTCGGTCGTCACCGGTGTTCCTTGTGCAGTCACGCTGCCTTGACCGTGGTGAGGTGGTGGTGATGGTGGTGCTGCAGGCCGGTAGATCACCAGGCCACTGCAGTGCCGGTTAATGGCCCGTCGCCAACATGAGCCGCGGCCACCTCGTGTCACCACTCAGGCCCCAGGACCTCAGGCCACGAACAGACTATGCTGCCGGTCCCCGTGTCAGCGCCGGCCACAGAGCGGAAAGCCAGCTCACCAGGTCCGCAAGGCTGCCGGACACCTGGTTGAGTGACGCAGCCCGAAGCAGGAAGCCAGCTCACCAGGTCCGCAAGGCTGCCGGACGCCTGGTTAAGCGATGTCGCGACCCGAACCGCCGACCAGCAGCTGCCGTTCGAACTGTGTCACGCTCCAACTGCTCGAGCCGCACGCCCCGCTCGCGCTTCCTTTTCCTCGTCTTCGCCTCCAAGGCGTACCGCAGAGCAGAACTGCCGTTCCCTCTTCGCCCCGTCACGGGCCACACAATCCACATCATCACAGTTTAGTAGCTATTTCTGTTTGATTTTCTGAATAAAATTTTTGTTGTAGTTACTCATCTTGTCTCCTTCCCACTTTCGCTGCTCTTCTAAAACTTAGCTTGATACGTTTGTGATCACTACCCAGACTTCTGAAGCCACCTTCATCTATGTGCATTCCCCTGAGCTTATCATACTTCTATGTGACATCAGTGCGTAATCTATCGTTGACTGCAGCCTTTCTACCTCCCATGTTATTTGGCCTTCACACTTCTCGGTACTGTTGCAAATGATCAAATCATGCCTTTCACACATATCCATGATCATTTTGCCTGTTGAGTCAGTATACCCATCTATATCTTCTATGTGCACATTCATATCACCTAAAATAATTATCTCGCACTCTCCTCCAAATTCCTCAATGTCCTTTGATGTACACTCCACCGCATGTTTGTGCAAAGCGCCATCATGTGGACAACACCAGAAGGCTAGCCGACCGAGTGCTTCTTGTTGCCGAAAAATCCAAGAGATGGCGCTCACCAACACAGTACGGAGAGTGTGACAGAGAGTGTGGTAGAGGTCGGACGTGTTTTTGGAGAGCTCCGGAATGACAGCTACAGATAGGTGTTTTTGCATGTTTCCAGCTTGCCTCTGTCTGTAGCGTTATGAGAACGTAAGGCGCTAGCGTAAAGCTTGATTAGGTCTATTACGGTGTACTTTTTTTTTTAGTATTTTGTACTGTGTCTTCTTTTTCTCCAGCCACCACGTGGCTGAGGTCTGCGCGTAGACCGACCACGTGCATGCGCAGGTGCTGTGAAGTGTAGCGTATTTATTTATTATTGTGGTTCTTTTTGGCTTAGACCAGTGTATTTTAGTACAGTTTTCTAACACGTGGGCATCGGTAAACTGAGCTAGCCATGGTCAAAAAGACCGTAAAGTGTTCAGAGTGCGGGGTAGGTTGGAAGGTGGAAGGTAGTGCGGAGGAGAAAGCAGAAGATGACACCAAGTGTAGACAGTGCGAGTTCGAGGAGAAAATGAAAAATATGATGGCGGTCCAGAGTGGGCTCATGGAGAAAATCGCAGAGCTGGAGAATGCATTGGCGAAGAAGCGAGAGAAAACGTCAGCCATGGAAGAAAGGCTCCGGTCAGCCGAGAAGGGCCTATCGAAGGTCGTGAAAGGGAACGAAGACGCAGGTGACGGCGGAAGCAATATGGCGACGACCCCCCGTGCGGGAGAGATAAAGGAAACAGGCATGACAAAGGCAGATACATTGGCCACAGGGCCCAGCTACCGGGAAGTAGTTTTGAGGGAGGGAGGGAGCAAACCAGCAGCCGTGACTCACGCTAGTCACCTAGTCAGCAGCCAGGTGCAGGTTTCAGAAGGAATGTCTGAACAGGTCATCATCGCCGGTGACTCAAATTTAGTCCGATGCGCAGCGACAATCAAAGAAAGGGTGAAAGGCGACAAGAGAGTTGCGATAGGGACGTTCCCAGGACAAACGCTGGGGACAGTAATGAGTCAAGCGGGTGAACAACTCGCAGCTAAAGCTAACAATCGTAACCTCGTTGTAATTGCGGGAGGGCTAAATGACGTCCTGAAAAAAGAATCGTCAGGACTAGCGACGACCTTGGCGAAAGGAGTGGATGACATGCTCGCCATGTCCCCCCAGGTGCAAATTGTAGTATGCACAGTACCGGAAGTACCAGTACGCAACGTCAACCTGCAAAGAGCGGTTGTCGACGCAAACAAAGAGATATGGCGAATTAGTCGAGAGAAGGGTTTCGAGGTAGTGGATTTAAACAGGGAAGTGCACAGGTGGGGTGGATTCCAAAGAGACAAGATTCATTTCGATAAGAGGCTTGGACACGAGGTGGGCTGGCGACTGGCAGGACGCGCAGTAGCTTTTTTGGGGGGCTCACGGGCCCTTCGGAGTCCGGGGTAGCTCGTAACAGGGAAAACAACCAGGAGGACGCTTTGACAGGTAGAATTGCGAAAAACCAGAAAAAAGGTAAAAGAAAAAGGAAAAAGGCGCGTGTTGCAATTAGTTACATAAACATGCAGGGTGGCAGAAAAAAGGCAAAATGGATAGAGATTGAGGAGCAGTTAAACAAAGAACAGATAGGCGTGTATGCGGTTACAGAAACACACCTTAGAGACTTGGAAGAGCCACCACATATTGAAAATTATGTTTGGGAAGGGTGTAACAGGACCATATCGGAAAGGAAAGGTGGGGGTGTAGGAATGCTAATTCATCGCGGAGCCAAATGGGTTAGAGTGAAACAGACGTGTTCAGAGCACCTCTGGGTTCTGGGCACAGTAGGTGGAAAGGAAACGTGGCTAGGGGTAGCCTACTTGTGGACGGGGAATAACTGCAGAGAAAAGAATCAGGAGATAGTGGATTGCATGAGTGCGGATATTAAGGAATTTGGTAATGGGGCCGAAATCATCCTTCTAGGGGACATGAATGCCCACATACATGACCTTGACGGATATTCAGACACCAATGGGAAGTTATTACTAGATCTTTGCGAGCAACATAGTCTGGAGATAGTTAACACGAGGCCTAAATGTGACGGCCAGATCACATGGGAAGTCGGAAACAAGCAATCAAGTATTGATTATTGTCTCATGACTGAAGGAATTTACCACAAACTGACAGAAATGAGGATAGACGAGGAAGGCATTAACAGCTTGGGTAGTGATCATAAACGAATAACATTACAAATGGGATACGAAACTGAAAATATGAGCATGGAATCAAAGTCTGGCAGCTCGTATTTAAATGACAAACAAATAATAAATATAGCCGCAAGAGCCGAGGAAGAAGTAGGCGAAATACCAGGCAAGGACTGGGAGTATAGTGAGCTGTTACATCTAATGACGAAGGAGATAGGGAAGGAGAAGAAAACTGTTTGCTGGAAAGGAAAAAGGAAGCCAAAAAGTTGGTGGAACAAGGAAATCCGGGAGGCGATCGAGAAGCGACGCGAAGCATCACGGGAGCATAGAAAGGCAAAAAAGGAGAAGCGGCCGCAGGACGAAGTAAAAAAAATATGGGAAATATATTTAGAGAAAAAATCCCTTGTACAGAAATTGGTAGAGGCAAAAATTAAAGGTGAAAGTGAACGCTGGATGACAGAGATACACGAAAAAAAGGAGGCCGCGCCTAGGATTTTTTGGAGCCACATAAAGGCGCTAGGTAGGAAGTCTGTCACAACGCAACAACATATTCTAGATGAAGGAGGAAATCAATTGGAAGGGTACGAAGCGCTAGGTTACATCCAAAAGGTAACAGCCGATTCGTTTCAAAAGAGCGTCCAGGGGATCTCCCCGGTGAGTAAAAGTGTGGCGGAGAAAGCAACAGAGGAAGAGCTAGTACTTGATAATTTCAACTGGAAAAAGGCCGAAGGAAAAATTCCAAAGCGCACTGCCGCGGGTTTAGATGGGATTCCCGTTAGCCTCATTAACGAACTAGGACATAACACTAAAGAAGCATTGTTAAAAGCAGTAGAAAAAAGCTTAAAGGACGAACAAATACCGGACAGTTGGCGACAAAGTAGAATGAACTTAATCTATAAAGGCAAGGGAGAAAAGGACAAGATTCGCTCGTATAGACCACTAACCATTACATCGGTACTATACAGGTTGGCGATGCAAGCAGTAAAAATGAAAATAGAAACATGGGCCGAACATAACGATATTTTGGGAGAACTTCAGAACGGATTTCGAGTCGACAGGCGGTTAGACGATAACCTGTTTGTTCTCACTCAGTGTATAGAAATATCTAAAATAGAGAATAGGCCCTTGTACGTGGCTTTTCTAGACATCACTGGGGCATACGACAACGTTAATCAGGAAATTTTGTGGGATATATTGAAAGGAATGGGCATGGGCGACGACTGTATACAGCTTTTGAGGGAGATATACCGAGAAAATACAGTTTGCATAGAGTGGGAAGGAATGCGTAGCAAAGAGAACGTTGAGGTTAGCAGGGGTCTGAGACAGGGATGTCCTTTGTCCCCGCTGTTATTCATGCTGTACATGGTGAGTATGGAAAAAGCGCTAGAAGGTAGCAACATTGGTTTTAATCTGTCACACAAACAGGGCGGCATGATGATTGAGCAGAAGCTTCCAGGTTTATTTTATGCGGACGATATCGTCTTATTTGCGGACAGTCGAGATGATATACAGCAGCTGGCGAATATATGCGGAAGGGAAGGTGAAGCTCTTGGACTAAAATTCAGTGTAACGAAGTGTGGATTGATGGTATTCAATGATCCCTGTGATCAGACGGTGTCCATACAAGGCCAAGAAATACCGAGGGTAAGTGAATACAAGTACCTTGGAGTATGGGTAAATGAGAGTGATAGATACATGGAGGTACAGGAAAAAGCCTCGGCAGCAAAAGGAAAGAGGAATGCGGCAATAATGAAGCACAGAGCGTTGTGGGGATACAACAGGTATGAGGTGCTTCGAGGTCTGTGGAAGGGTGTAATGGTTCCAGGGCTTACTTTTGGGAATTCAGTGGTGTGCATGAGGGCAGAGGTGCAATCGGGAATGGATGTAAATCAAAGGACTGTGGGACGCCTCGCGTTGGGTGCTCACGGGAAGACGACAAACGAGGCTGTAAAGGGCGATATGGGGTGGGCAGGTTTTGAGGCGAGGGAAGCGCAGAGCAAAATAAGGTTCGAAGAAAGGCTAAGAAATATGAAGGAGAGTAGATGGGCAGAGAAGGTGTTCCGGTATTTGTATAGGAAGAGCGTGGACACACAGTGGAGAAAAAGAACTAGAAGACTCACTAGTAAATATACGGCTGGTATTGTAAGCCATATGTCAACAAAGAGCGTTAAGGGAAAAGTCAGGGAGGCGGAGAGGATTTACTGGATGGCAGCTATGGAGAAAAAACCGGCTTTGAGTAACTACCGAAAGGGCAAAAATGAAATAAGGAGGGAGGCATTTTACGATAATTCAAGGGGAAGCGCTTTACTGTTTGAAGCGAGATCGGGTTGCCTTAGAACGCGTAGTTATAAAGCAAGATTCAGTAAAGAAGAAGAACAATGCACATGCTGCGGGAAAGATAAGGAAACGGCGGAGCATGTTCTGATTGAATGTGGAGATATCCACCCAGGTGTACGTTTGGGCACGAGCCTACAGGAAGCCTTGGGTTTTAGGGACAACAATGGAAAGCTGAACACACCCGCGATTGAAATAAGTAAGAGACGGTTAGAGTATTGGTGGCAGAAAATTAGAGAGAAAGGACAAAAATAAATATTGGAAAAATAAACTATGGACAGTGTGCCGTAAATGGCAGAGAACTTAAGCTGAAAATTTACCTTTTTTTCCATTAAGATAGAATTTATCGAAGTAGAGGCATTAGGCCAACATCAAAAAAAGAAAAAAGGGTTTTTTTTTTTTTTTTGTCGAGCCTGGTGGCATACTTGTCACCACCCCGTTATAAAGGGGACGCTCATAGCATCCATCCATCCATCCATCCCATCATCATCAACACAAACAAGCGAGGCGTGTTTCGATCTCTGGGGCTTGCTGTTCTGTCGGGACGCCCAGTGGAGGACGACATGCCGCAGCGAGTGCGCAACGAAAATTGGAAGAACCCCTTATTAACCGATACATACACGATAAGCTGGTACGGCTTATGCGGATACAAAATGCATTATGTTCAATGGCCGCCGAGTCGGGGCTTTGACTTCACTACTTCTAATCGAAACTACTGTTTATACAGGTACGGTTTAACGAGGTTTTATTGTACACTGTTGTCCTTTATGAAAGAGAAAATGTGAACACATGGACTGCACTCAGTGGCGACTGGCTACAGTACCATCAACCTACAGCTGAAGAAAATGTGCATGATTCTGTTTTTATCAACACCTATCCACCTGCCATAATTCATTCCTTTGTTTGGCGATAGATGCCTTCAAAAGGCGATGTGGTTTGTTTAGCGGTTGTTTTGGTTGTTCCGATTCAGTTAGTAAATAATGGTAAGAGAGCACCGCCACAAAAACTGGACATGTCATTTCTTTTATTGCAATGAGTGGCTAATGACCCAGTTATCTTGACTGCAAACCTTTTTTTTTTAACGCACAACAGTTAAATTGTTTAAAGACATTTTCATAGTGCTCTGCTCGGGCATATGAACGTTGCCTCACAAGATAACACAATGCTCTAGACTTGTGAGACTGCATATTTTTTTGCTTGTTTAAGAAAAGCAGTGCACGGGCTCGTTTAAATGTACATGTAATATGTGTCTGTTGCAATAAATTGTCCTCTGTGTCACGCTTCCTATTCTCCATCCTACTAGGATTATATGTATTGAGATGTGATACACCTAACAACACAACTACACTGACTTGCTTTACTCACTGGGCCAGGTTAATGAGCTGGTTAGCTACTCTACATCATTCTTATTAGTTTTTATGTTTGGGTGTTGAAAGGACACTAAAGAGCGAAATAATTTTTCGCATACTGTTGAAGTATGATTTCACATCACCACTCTTACCACGACACGACGCTTGGCAAGCGCGAAACCGTGCAAAGATAATGTCTCATCAAACACCATGACATAATTATTTTGATGGCATTTACTGGGTTCTACATAGCTTATAATCGATAAAAATGAATGACATTGTCATCTGTGGGTGTCAAAGACCTAGCATATGAAGTTTCAAAAAATATCACAGAGCCAATCGCAAAATTGTGAATAATACATTTAAAAACTCTTCACGTCACGTATGGACATTTTCGCACAACTTTCAATAGTGAAACTTCTACCTTAATTTTCTCCGCTAATAATGAACTCGGGAAAGTGAAACATATGGCATTGGCATTAGAGTTCTTAGAGTGCAGATTGTCAATCTAAACAAGGTCACTGTTTCTCTTTAGTATCCTTGTAATGCTTTTGTAAAATACACACAAGAAGCTTGTGAATCAAGTGCAAAGCTGCACAGCAAACTTGTGTTGGGAGTACGGAGTTTGTACAATGTGATTTCACCCATATCGCATTGCTGCAGTGAAGGGAACCAAACTGCTCGAGACTACAGCAGCAGAGGCCTATAAATCCCTCCAGAGTTTCCTTCCACAGTTTCAACCACATGGGTTCAATAGTAGCAAAACATGACATTTATTCCACTTGTTCTTTACAACTCTATCATAAACAGAGACAAACACATGCATTTTTCTTGGTTTAAATGTTGTTTTTTGATCTTTCAGTGGATAAGATGTCTTGAGGTAACACCGATATTATTGAAAATAGAATCATTTGGAGGAATAGATTCAATATCTCTGCTGCTAGCCTCCTTTCCGACATGCATTCATGACAATTGCATTAATTGGCAATTGTAAGAAGTTTCACCCTAGTAGTAAATTTACCATGCACCACCCTTTCATCTAGATATGACGGTATCTATTGAAACATTCTTTAATGTGAAGTATGAAAAAATACAAATCCTTTGCCCACACCATAAACATATAGCAGGCAATGCCAATCAGAAAAGAAAAATGAACAGGGCAGAGCCAAGTGAAATTTTGGGGAGGAAGGATGTGCAAGAGAAGCGGACTCTACCCCCAGTTGAACAGGACAAAAAAAAGAAAAAAAAATACCTTGGTTTGGTTTACAATGTTGTTTTTGCTGCTGACATGTTTGGTCCAATTTAATCTTCAGTGGTGAAATCTTGTGATGTGCATCTTAATGGGGCTGTCTTGGAGTTCTTTCTTTTACAGAGAAATCAAAGGTTACGCTCTACATAATGCAAAGGAATAGCCAACTATAGTACATAGACTACACAAGCCATCATCTATGACACGGCAAAGAAGAAATATTCATCAGACAGGCAGAGCCTTTAAGAAGCGTCTGTAGCGACAACGATCACTATGCTCACCAATTAAGCAAGCCAAAGGAGACATTTGGCGAAATGACCTGAACAACACTCTGAACAAAATCCAAACTGAAGCTTGAAAATGAGGAAATCACCACTAGCTGAACATGTCCCATAGCACAGCTTAACCAGCCGCAAGCCTTTGCAATCAAATACCGAAATGCATTTCCGAACTTAAATAATATATTTTGCAAGTATTACCCAACATTAACTAGCAACGAGCCGCTTCGGAAAATGTTCCCGACATGTTAGTGCATGCAAAAGTAAACCCGCATTTTTTTTTGTACACATAATACCTAGTTGTGAGCTAAGATTTAAAACCTGCAAACACCTTCAAGATTATGTTAGAATCAAAAGCACTAAAGGTGATTTATGCATAGTATAAAATCTAGTTTTACCTGCACTAGTTCAAACATTATCCACATGATTAAATATACATATTGTCACAAACAGGACAACATTTTAACATGGTGTAGTAGCACAACTTCGACAGGGACATAGAGTACAAGAAAACACGACACTCGCTTTTCTTGTCTTCTGAGTCCCCGTTGAAGTTGCACGACTATGCCACATGTTAAAATGATATTTCACCAACTAATCCAGCTCTCAACCCTACTGAACAAACAGGACAACCTGTTAACGTTTCATTAAATAGGCATCAAGCAAGCATGGCAAATGACTGGAAGCAATGGTGCAGCAATTTATAGTGATAGGACATATCTTCAACAATCTTAAACCTTAAATCCAGTAACCAGCTTTTCGAAAAAGAAAAATTGCCGCACCTTATTCACAAGTTTAATACATTCCAGCCAACAAGTATAAATGTGTCAAAGGGGGCACTTGAACCAATTTGGCATGGCACATACACAACGAAAACCTATAAAAAAATAACTTCAAGGAATTTTTAAGGCTAATTATCCCCATTGTCAGGTGGTGCTTCCTTGAGGGAAAGATAATTCAGCAAAATGTCTGCTCCTTTTCTACTTATCCATGCAAAACACTAGCTCCCTCCTGCCCCTCATTTCGTTCTGTTTCATGGGCTTTTGATTGATTGCCCCTTTTACCCTGGTGCAACCCATTACGGGGGATTGGCTTTTAACTCACCCAATTCAGCATGCCGATTTCTCATTTTCATCTCCACATTTTCGCATGTGGCCTTCCCTGTTTTGTTTAAGTTGGAGGAGAGGGTATGAGAATATACAAAATGCACTAAGATAGGCAAGGGATGAAGTTTGGCCTTGTTGGTACAACATATATGAAATGTTTTGTGGTCATTTGCTGATTGTTAGCACCAGTGTATCCCACATTCCCTTCATCTTGATAAATCTGCCCTACACAATTCAGATAGGTCGACAGTTGCAGCCTTGAAGAAGTCTGCATGTTGAGACGATGGCCCTAGCGACAACCCGTGTTCACAAATGTTTCATCTCTTTAAGCTTGCCTTCCTCTCAACTTCTGTGTTTTTTGGTTTCATAACATGACACTTCTGATCTAAAAAAATAATAAAATTGGTACTGCCTTGTATAATCCGTCTTAATGATAGCTCATTTTTGTCTGTATTTTGGTAGATTTTCAATGCACCAATTGTCTTGGTTTTTTTCGAGCAATCATTTGACTTAGTGAACTAATGATTGCTTTTCGTTTATTTTCCACCATCTTTTGTTTATTATCTGTCATCTTGCGTCTACAGACTAGTACGTACTATACTAAGACTGAAATTATGAAAGAAACAAGAAGAATGATGTTTTTACACTGCAGCACCGAAACTAGAATATTTAGTAATAGCGTGTTTTTACTTTATTACCGGCACGTCAAGTTGCCGGAGGCATGAGTGCTGGCTAACTAACGAAGAGTTCATTCCTGGGCGAAGGTGAAAAACACCCCCCCCCCCCCCCCCGCTGGTCTGCAATCTTTTTTCAGTGGTTCATTACTTCAAACAGCATAACAATTTTAAAAGTGGGCCAAATGTGACTTATCACCCTAATTTGTTATGCAGCACTGAGCAGCTGACTCGCCCGTCACTCAGTGTCAGCGCAGCCGATTTTACCTGGTTGAAACGCTCCCGCTGCAGATCGGGCACAGCAGGAGAGCGACATATCATCCTAAAACCAGCAACGTGTTTATATTACACACACAGTGCATGTACATTATGATTACACACATCGCAACAAGAGAAATACGCAACACGTACGGCGGAAGTACGGTAAACAATGAAAGTCTTATTTTTATTGTCAAGATCTGTATTGGCCTTTACAATAATCTCATCAGGCTGCTGTACAAACCAAGCAACTTGCGCAGCAAGAACGTTTTCGAATTGTGGTACATTAACACCACTGCCACGAAATTAATGGTGCAAAAGCGCGTTCACCCGGAGATTAGTTAGAGGTTGACAGCTTACCCGTCCTTGACACGAGGTGCTCTATGAACCTGTGAACGTTTGTGTTCATCGCTGTCGTCACTGAAGAGTAGATTTATCGCGAGGAAGAGTGCTTGCCGCAAATAAGCACGTCGCTTGAACTTCGCGCTGGTTCAACGACAAACTCGGAAGCCGCCATGACACTTTTTCTCACAGGAAACGAGCCAACGCAAGCCTAAGTTGTTGACTGGCCCTGTTACGTGGACCGGCTCAAAGCATTTTTCCTGGCGAATGATGTCGCCCCAGACAAGCGTACTGCTGTATTCATCTGCTGCTGCGGGCAGAAAACGTATGCTTTGCTCCGCAATTTGGTCAAGCCCGCCAAGCCCAGTGACAAGAATCTGGACAAAATTCTTCAAGTACTTGGAAGCCATTATTGTCCGAAGCCCTCTGCCGTCGTGCAGCGTTTTCGTTTCAACTCGCGCGTTCGTGCGGAAGGGGAATCAGTCAGCAATTTTATCGCAGCACTAAAAAGCCTGTCCGAGCACTGCAGCTTCGGGGCTGAACTCGAAAACATGCTCCGCGACCGCGTCGTGTGTGGCATAAACAGCGTGGATGTCCAAACAAGACTTCTGGAAAAACCGGACCTCACCTTCGACGATTCTGTGCAGACCGCCCTGGCAATGGAAGCAGCAAAAAGGGACGCAAGTGAGATGGCGCAAGAGAACACAAGCAGCGCTTTCTCGACTCACCGGGTCTCGTCAGGTTCTGGGGGCGTCACCTGCTACCGCTGTGGGGACGGACATCTTGCATCAAAATGCAAGCATGTGATGACAATCTGCAATTACTGCCACAAACGAGGTCATTCGGCGAAGGTGTGCAATTCGCGACGAAGGGACAGCCAAGCCCAAAGCAACAGCCCGACCAAGGCACGTTGATTCTCGGCTTGCAGTTCACCGTCGTCGAGTAACCGTCATCGTGTTAATACGGTACGCAAGCAGGACGCTGCTACCACTTCAGTTTGCGAAGTTTTTGACATGTGGCAAGTCGACTACGCCACGCCGCCTCCGCCTTTCACCGTCACTGTTGACGTTTGCGGTAAGCCGCTCCGCATGGAAGTGGACCCGGGGGCAAGTGTCTCTGTCATGGCCAAGTCGCGTATTCTTAAGCTTTTGCCTTCGGTTCCTGTGCAGCCGTCACAAGTGCTTCTGCGAAGCTATTCCGGGGAACTAAAAAAGGTTCAGGGCAAAGCTGACGTCAGTGTGAAGTTTCATGGTAGGGAGGCCGACCTACCTGTTTTTCTGACAGGAGACGGATCGCCCACTTTTCTTGGACGCAACTGGATGCGTGAGCTGGGCATTGGCATCTCCAATGTTGAAGTAAACATCCACGCACTTTCCGACATCAAACACCTAGTCTAAGACTACGTCAAAGTGTTTGAAGAAGGCCTGGGTACATTGAAGGGTGCTAAAGCTTCTCTACATGTTCCTTCAGATGCTCTGCCTCGGTTCTTCAAGCCACGTCCACTGCTGTACGTCTTAACAGATGGAGTAACTCAAGAAATTCATAGACTAAGAAGAGTTCCATTCTTGTTCCAGTCAAGACAGCAAAGTAGGCTGCTCCTATTGTTCCTGTGACTAAAAGGGATGGACGCATCAGAATCTGTGGAGACTTTGGTGTCGCCATAAACCCAGTGGCAACAGTGGAGCAGTACACCATTCCAAGGATCGAAGACCTGTGGACTGTGCTTGCTGGAGGTGAGAAATTCACAAAATTGGATTTGCGAGATGCGTACCAGCAAGTTGTCCTTATTGAGGCCTCTAGGGAGTATGTCACAATTTCGATGCATGTGGGGTTATTTCAGTACACCCGGTTGCCTTTTGGTGTCTCATCTGCTCCTGCCATATTTCGGCGCGAGATGGAGAACTTGTTCAGGGGACTGCCCCATGTAGCAGTCTATTTTGACGACATTCTTGTGACTGGCGCAAATAATGCCGAGCACCTTCGCAACCTTTGTGCTGTACTTAGCAAGCTTCAGGAATCGGGCCTCAAGCTGAAACTTGAAAAATGCCATTTCTTCGTGCCGCAAGTTGAGTATCTCGGGCACATCATCAGCAAAGAAGGCCTTTCCCCGAATCTTGACAAGGTAGCAGCCATTCTGCATGCTCCTGTGCCTCAGGATGTCAGGGAACTTCAGAGCTTCTTGGGACTTGTAAACTTCTACAGGCGCTTCTTACCCAATCTTTCGTCACTCCTTCGTCCACTGCACTTACTTCTTTGTGAAGGGAAGAAGTGGGAGTGGAGACATGAACAACAAGATGCATTCAATGCCTGCAAGAACTTGGTGACATCAGCTCCAGTTCTAGTGCATTTCAACCCTGCCAGGCCTGTTTGCCTCAGCTTTGACGCATCGCCTTATGGTACAGGTGCAGTTCTAGCGCACAAAGATGCTGATGGCAGGGAACATCCCATTGCTTTTGCCTCGAGGAGCTTGTCAAAAGCAGAACAAAACTACAGTCAACTCGACAAGGAGGCACTGGCTTAGTGTTTGGTGTGGATCGGTTCCACCAGTACTTGTGGGGCATCTCATTAGAAGCACGCACTGACCACAAGCCACTTCTTAGTCTGCTGGGTGCCAACAAGCCCGTTCTTGTGCAAGCTTCGTCTCGAGTGGTCAGGTGGGCTCTGAAGCTGTCTGCTTACAAGTACGAACTTGTATACAAGCCTGGCAAAGAGCTCGGCCACGCTGATGCTCTTAGTAGACTGCCTCTCCCAACTAACACTACTGCATTACCACGACCTGCTGAAATCTTGCTACAGGAGGCATATCCGAAACTCCTTTCACCAGGTGTTGTGGCCCAAGCCACACGCAATGACCCGCTTCTGGGCCATGTTGTTCTTGCAGTTCTGAAAGGAGAAAGCCTTCCAGTAGGACCAGAGTGGAACCCTTTCAATACCAGAAGCTCAGAACTCAGTCTACATGAGAGTTGCCTACTCTGAGGATCAAGAGTAGTGATCCCAAAGTCATTGCAGAACCAAGTTCTTGGTGTTCTTCACGTCAGCCACCCGGGTATCGAGAAGAGCAAGATGATTGCCAGGAGCCATGTTTGGTGGCCAGGCATTGACAATGATGTTGCCAACAGCGTGAAGAGCTGTGCTACGTGCCATACTCAACATTGAGCTGCACAGCCGGTTCAGCAGATGCCGTGGCCTTTTCCACAGGGACCCTGGTCAAGGCTTCACATTGATTTTGGGGGACCATTTCTAGGTCACACATTCTTGGTTATTGTGGATGCGTTCTAAAAGTGGATAGAAATCTTTCGTGTGTCTTGTACATCTGCAGAAGCTACCGTTTCTGCATTGAGAATTGCATTCGCTCAGCATGGCCTGCCTGATGTCATAGTTTCAGACAACGGTCCTGCCTTCACCAGTGCCCAGTACCTTGAGTTCTTAACTCGAAATGGAATACGCCGCATGCTTGTACCGCCGTATCACCCTGCCTCAAATGGTGCAGC
The DNA here is from genome assembly GCA_013436015.1 of Rhipicephalus annulatus. NCBI lineage: Eukaryota > Metazoa > Arthropoda > Arachnida > Ixodida > Ixodidae > Rhipicephalus > Rhipicephalus annulatus. The sequence goes on from WOVY01004367.1 coordinate 326,142, forward strand.
TGAAAGAGTTGTACGAACTGTGAAGAACAAACTCAAGAAGTCTGGTTATGGGAACTTCCAAACGCCAATCTCCAGGTTTCTGTTCTACTATAGGACCACACCACATGAAGTGACAGGTCGGCCACCGTGTGAACTCTGGACAGGAAGAATGTTCAAGACTCCGTTGGATGTCCTCAGGCCAAGCCTGCAGGCATCTGTATTCTTAAAACAACTCAAGCAGAAGTTGTATGCTGACAGAGGGTCCCGGCAGGCTCCATCACTGCAGCCAGGTGATGATGTGTACGCGCGTAACTTTCGCAGGGGCACACCCTGGGTGCCTGCCAGTGTCGTGAACGTCGCTACATCATCAGCCAGTGTTCGTTTTGAAGATGGCACCTTGAGAAACCGACACAGCGACCACTTGCGCCTTATGCAGACAGAAACATTGGCCTCTCCTGAAACTGCTATCGCTGCAGCTCCACCAGAGTTGGAGCCGCCGCTTCATCATGCGCCAGCTATTCCAGAAGTGCCTCATCAGGAACAGCTACCTGGAACTAGCTTCTCTGGGAGTAGCTGTGCCACAGAGAGTGACGGGACTGCGCTCAATAGGGGTGTGCATGTGAACAGTGACTCTGTCGTGCCTACGCCTAGCACGCCGAAGTTGCAACGTGGCACAAGGACTAGGAAACCGGTGAATAGGTACTCCCCCGTAGTCTTCCTCCTAAGAGGGGAGGAGTGTTACAATGTTGGTTCAAATGCAGCGCCTCCACGCGGCACTGATAGTTGTGTTGAGCTGTGCAAGCCTGGCACAGCAGCGGGGTGGCCGTTTTGGGAAATAATAAAACAGTTCGTTCTGGGCTAAGGCCTCAAGATGTTCTCATGTTCTTCGCGGGCCTGATGGCCTACTGTTCGCGGTTGTCACTACCGCCTGGCCATCAGTTAATCTACACATGTAACACTAACTGTGAAATTGCCAATACCAAACAATATAAGAAAAAGACAGATGAAAGATTTGAAGAATTATACACAGATCAACAGATGTCCCCCTGTTGTTTATAGTCATGCACTGTCAAACTGAAAAATCTGCCAAACGTAATACATCCATTTACTTAGCTTGCAGAGACTAATAAAAGTCATTCAACTCTGTAGAGATACCAGCAGAGTTAGAGTACCTAGTGCATAATGCATGCATAAATACCCTAGCCAACATCTACAGAGAGTCCGCAGCATACAGACAGACAATGAACTTTATTACGGTCTTGAGGGGCGACTAGAAAAATTCCTTTATGGGGGAGGAGCTGTCTCAGAGCAGAAAAATGTTATTCGTGAAGTGTATCTGGCAAGGAGACGAAATCTGAGCAATATTTACAGCATGCTTAGCAGAACTATTTGAGCCACCATGTTGATAAGAAACACGAAAAAACATTTACAAAGAATATCTCAGTACTTATGCTTTGTGAATGACATTTTGCTTTTCAGCAGTGGTGTCGTTGAAATACAATGAACTGAGGGTCTAAACCGAGAAAGTGTTCAAGTAGGGATACAGATAAATAAGTAAAAGACAAGGATCTAATGTTAGGAGGCCAAACAGGAGAGCGAGAGTTCACAACGGCACACTAGAATGCTTACAATATATATGTATTTAAGTCAGATATCCACAGGACACACTACTCATGAAAAAGAAATTCACCAAACATGGATGAGCTTAGGCTTTAATGGCAGACATTCCCAAATCATAAAAGGCAATTTACAACTGCCCCTAAAGCAGAAAGTGGTCAACTATTGTATGCTGTTAATACTAACATATGGTGCAGTAGCTTAAAGATAGTAAATAAAAAGAAGAAAAAAAATTCCAGCAGAGACCAAGAACTACGTGAAGTAGAAACAGAAAATGTTTTGCATAACATAGAGATATTAAAAAAGCAGAGCTCGATAGAGAACAGACAGGGATAAATGACATTCTAGCTGACATTAAGAAAAAAAAAAGACGGATCTGGGCAGGTCAAGCATTGTGAGGGAGAGACAAGTGACCAGTTAGAGAGATTGTGTGGCTACGAAAAGATGAGAAAAATAGCTGGGAAAGGCAGAAGGCTAGATGGGATTTCCACGCATAAGATTGATTAAGCTTGAACAGAGTTGGGAAAATTATAGGTGACTGCGAGAAGCCTTTGGATAACATTGGACATAAGAAAAAGGCTGATATACAAAAAGAGCATGTGTTATCGAGCTGTTGCACATCGCAGGTTGGTTTCAATACTAACAGGTTATTCAACTCACATCGCAGTGCTACTGCTTACGTGTTGTAGTTGTACTACCAAATGCTTTTCGACATGTTTCTAGCAACGTTGAAACATATCTGGAATATTTAGCAGAACCATGTACAGCCATGTCCCCGGCTCTGTATAGTGCATCTGCAGCCAGGCTTAATCCGTGGTACCTTGCGGAAGTTGTGGGCTCCGCAAGTGTTCCCAGGAGCATGCGTGACCTGCTGACGAGACATGCTGAGCTGCTTTGCACAAGTATGATCATGTTGAAAGGTGTGCCTGTTTAACCGTAGATGTATGATTTCTCAGGGCGCTTTCAGCACGTGAATTCTGAGCGATGACGAGTTTCGACTGATAGCACATGCCTGACTAGGCACTTGTTATTGTGCCTGGTTAAGTATGATACGGTTGGCATTGCAAAACTTCTTTAGCACCAACCACTCCAGTTCCAAACTAAAGCACATTGCATGAAGTTGATAAATAAATAAGCGCGCCTGCCACCACAATTCGGATTTTAAAATTTTACATATTTGCTAACACAACCAAATGAAGGCATGACTTCTCCGAAAGGCAATGTTCTCGCGATGCCAAGCATTCAGCAGCCCACATCACTGAGGCAAACTGGAACTTGAAGATGAGGCATGCCCGCTGTTTGGAACTTGCACGACTTGGAACTTGCACGGACTTGGAACTTGCACGACTAGCAGAGTCTATTGCATACTGCAGCTAGCAAAAAGAACACCCTTTCTGTGTTTTTTACGGCCAAGACGCATAAGCCGGGTGTTTCATTCAGGATAATTGTGAGTGATTGAGGTATCTGGCAGAACATGAGTAGTCAGTTTTTAATGAAGCGGCTAGACTCTGTTGTCATGAGGGACCCATTTTAAACTGGGAATTTCCCATGTATCATCCACTTTCTTCAAAGAATCCTTCGATGGGTACTTGTTCTTAGTAGATGTTGAAGACTTATTATATTCTGTCCTGCACGGTGAATTGTTTTTCTACATAAGAAGTTGCACGGACGAGAGTGGTGTGGTTGCCTTCAAGAATGCCGCGGGCATGGCAGTATACGCTTTGGTGGCCCTTCTCAAGTTTTATGGTAAAGGTAGCTCATATGTTTCTTCTGTGTTGTGCAATTTCTTATGTTTGACCTTAACTGCTTTTATTACGTTCCACTAACATTTTGGGAGGTGGGATAGCGGGAGGTTTTGGAAGTTCTTACGTATGACGATAATTTTATTTCAAAGCAACTATCCACCGTCACATATTAGCGCATTGTTAACAGTGTTCTAGCAGGCTTTCACAGACTGAAAAAGGATTGGTGTTTACACATGAGTTGAAGGCTTGTGGCTTTTTGCAGATTTTGGCTTAGCGCATTACCTTGCAGAGTCGTCAAGGCTGTTGGGCTTTTTTGTCTAGGTGTGCTGAAAAATTGCTTACATACGAGTTGACGCATTTCAAAACTGTGAATACGGCCATAGCTGAACAATGCCCAGAGTATGCATGTGCAGGGTCGTGCTGACACGTTATATGCAGAAGACTTTTCTAAACCAATTGGACAGCTTGTCCGTGGTTGGTTTCCTTCACATGCTCCTTAACGCTGTAGCTGAGTTGCTCCACCATACTATCAAGAGAGAACACCACGGTACTGGGGTAGAGCAAGAGCGCAGAATAGCAAGACCTGAGGTTGTACTGTATATGCACAAAGCTGCACACGACCTAAAAATGGTCGCAAACAGAGATGACATGTCGATTCTTTTTTCTGCGCCATGAAAATCATCTCAGCTTTCTCATCTATACTATCTGATGGAAGCAACTAAAGTGGGTACGGTAAGAGGCACGCCAATCATACACAAAATGTGTCAACGTGGTCGTTTATGAATTTCCACTATCCTACGGCAAAAGATGAATGTTGGCTGGGCAAGAATATGCGTGAATGAGCATGCACAGAAACATGAGCTTTCGTTAAAAGATAAAGACGGGGCACATTTTCTGACACATTGCAATTCTCATAAGTGTGAGCCGTACCTGGATAAGGTTTGGATTATTGGGAGAAGCAAGGACACAACTACTCGAGAATGCATGGATGCATTAAGTATAAAATCACGAGGTTCATTAGGTATCAGTGATACTTTGTCTTTCTGGTAGGTAGAGAACAAGTTCACAGATTGTGATTAGTTAGTAGACTCTCAATGTGAGCCTAGCTTACTCCACTCATGTGTGCCTGTAATTTTTTATGCAGGATATGATGAATAAACTGTCGAAACTTTGAGCTCCCCTAGACCCCTTTTCTCATTACTTTGTCATTAAAAACAGCCATATCTTTGTGGCTTCTACAAGAACATGTACCATTTAGAATAGCAAAGAGTACTTCTAGCCTGACCTTCGTGTCTTAAAAATACGTAAGGGCAAATTTGACATAGAAGAGGGACACCATGTCTGGGTGATGCAGACCAGGGAGACAAGTGGCTATGACAAGTTACCGATAAGCAATGACAAGGGGAATGAATGCAGTGATTGTGCGAGCATTCCGAGCTAGAAAAAGGCTAGGAGTGAACAGTGCCTTCTGTCACATAAGCCATGAAATAACAAAAGCAACCACCGTCACCTCTGCCTCCATCTGGAACGTAAGACTACAGCCAAAGGCTGCATACATTGTTCTTCTGCACAGGCTTATGGCATGCAGCTCTATAAAAGTAAAGCGAGGGCACATAAATGCTTCAACGTGGTAGTGTCAGAGCGCATATTCAAATCTATTGCACCAAAAGTATAAAAAAAATTACTGCTTTTTTACATAGCCGTTTTGAAAGAACTTTAAATCGGTCTGAAGACGTTACATTCTACAGATATTTGCTGGCGAATGGAAATTCTTCGTTAGATTAGAGACTTCGTAAGATGGTTTTGCTAGATAGAGTTTTATTATTATTCATTAGTAAAAATTACACATTGGGGAGCCATGAAAATTTTGTAAACGGGGGGTGGGTGCTGGAGACGACATTTTAACAAGTGGACTTGTCTTTTACAAGGCTCATCAAAATTTTGAGAAATTTCGCTCAATACCATAACTATATTACTTTATCATTGTGCCTATCCGAAGAAATGAAGTTATTTATAATCTAGAGGAGCCGAGAAATATAACTTCATGCTATTTAATATTGTGCACACGCCAAAACGAAGACCAAAAGCTTGCATGGTGCACTGACTACTAAGTGGGGACAAATGTGCTAATCTGATAGTGAAGTAAAAATCACATCCTTTTGATTAAAAAATAACATGCAGGAAAACTAGTAATAAGACCCAAAATGACATTGTACTTCTAAAGAATGAAATGTCCTTTAATTTTCCATGTGAAACTTGATTTAGCAAGACCGAACACATACATGAGCTTGAACGTATACATAGTATTCATGCGATGTCACTTCCGCCGATGTCGCCATCTCCCGCCATGCCCGGGTACCTCGCTGTGTACCTACAGCAGTTAGCGTGCTGCAGCCCGGTTTGTTGAGGGCTCGTCATCTGTTACTGTGCGCGATGCTTGAAGAGAAGCCGTGCGGTGTTTCGTTGTCATGCTTTAACGAGCTCATCGGGTCAGGAAGGCCTCGCTTGTTCACTCGATACAAGACCAGAAAATAAAAACGTGTGACACGTATACCAGCCACCGCGAACACCGGCTGCCCGCCACGATCTACGAGGGCCCATTATCTCGCTTTCACTACCAATTGCGTGGTCTAGGAACAGGTGAAAGATCAAAGTCTCTCAAGCTGTAATTTTAAAAGTGGATGAGCGAAGCGCACAGCTCCCATCGAAAGTCAGTCATCGTGCAGAGCCAGGCAAGTTTACAGGAGATATATATTTAATAACAATTTTAATATATTGCTGCAGCCCACACCCTCAAAGTGGCAGCACGGCTCCCCAAGTGTTTTAAACGTTGCTGATGTTAAGCCTCTTTGATTGAATATGTGGAAGCAACCAAGGAATATATTATGCAAGGTAGAGACTTCGCGTGGTATGTGCCGCGCTTATGCCGGTCACTTTTTTTCGCGTATGTTTAGACTCATTTTTTACCTCGTATATTACTTTTGTTGTTGTGCGCTAATACACAGTATTGTCCCTGAAAATGATGCAGACCGTTTTAGGGAATCAATCAACCAATTCTTAAAAAACATGACCCCCCATCTCGAACCGATCGGCTATACTTCAAATCGCGAGTGAACGAATAGCATTTCACATGCATTTTCACAGTTTGTTTGAATGCAATACCCGAATTCCCACGATTGCCTTCACAATTTTAACCGCCTCTCTGACACGCTGATTGTGCAGGCAGCAGTCACGGACAAGTTTGTATATACAGTACTTATCTCTGTCTGCAGGTACGTGCTTGGATATAGCACTTACTCGTAATGAAGTTACACCTGAAGATGCATATATCAGCGATTCTTTAAGTCGTTTTTGTTAATCTGTGCCAGCCAAACGTGCTGGTGCTTTTTGGAAAATTCCAATGTGCGTTCTCAATATTAGGTAATAACTTTCAGCAAAGAGAACACCCTGACCCTTTGCTCGCTCTTCGTGGACTGTTATATCAACTTGCCTCACCAGCAGCTGATAATTGCTCCCACTTGCATCATTAGGCAAAACTGAACGGGCGCATGCACGAGGAAACAACATGGCAGCGGTCGGCCACGGAGTCAGTAGGTACCCAGACATGTCGGTGGCGCATTTCGGATGTGACGAATCGGCTATGCATGACGCATGAGCACACTATGTATTGTAACACAGGGCAGGACTACACGGACACTAGAGAAGGGACAAATCGCTCTTGTGCACGCATAGTCGTGCGCTGTGTTAAAATATGTTAAAAGTACTGTCACCAACTGGTCCAGCTTTCAGTCCTTCTGTGTACACGTGCTTATTAGGGGATGTTCCATCATTACAGACCTAGCTACCCAGTATGATGCGCCTTTTCTGCATAAATTTGATAAAATAGCTTTGTATATGTAGTAAACTGTTTTTCTTGCATGCTTATCTACTGACGCAACCAGCAGCCAAGAAGATAGAGACCACAAGAGCGCACAGAAACGGTTTGAGCATTCGCACGTGCGATCATACCGGTGTCACACGGGCACTTTTGATTGCAATCAGCTAGAGTGTCTGCGCCAAACTCAATCCGGCGCAGCACCGACAGACCTGTCGATCTCGATCAAATGTATTCGAGTGACACCAGTATTAGTCACCGCTAACTGCCTCAACTAATCGGATCAAATACGGGGCAGCCGTCATCCAACTGCGATATAAAAGGGGTACGACATAGCAAACAAGAACCCGTGTGACAGTGGTGTTGTCAGTACAGTGTGTCAGACCCTAAATCTCATTCGGAAGTATGTCTGCACAAACATGATCACGCTTACGCGGGTGTAATTCAACGCTACGGCTCGCATGAATCAGCCAACACTAAGGTATCATCAAATGTGCAGGGAACTAAATTTGTCAAACAAACCATTACACAGCACACACAAGACAGCCAGCACTTGAGCATATCACATTGATCATTCAACGCTACCGCTTGCACGAAACACCCACGGCGCTCGATCTTCCCCCTTTGAAGGATCGGTCGGCCGAGAATCACTGCCACATCACCAGATTCGCAAGGAATAATACCGCAATCCATACACACCGCCGCACAACACCAAAATCAACATCGACCAAACTAGAGGAAGCGCTGACAGTCGACGTCGCCGCAGCGACATAACATTCCGGCACCGTTCCATGATGATGGATGGATGGATGTACGTGGCTGTACCCTTTAGATCGGGCGGCGGCTAACACCACCTAGCCGTGATACTAAGTGAACTAACCACTAGATTTATCTTTTTTTTTAAATAGTAAAGTTGGACGGGTACTTTGTAGTGAAGGGTTTAATTTTCACTCGTGCCTTGGCTTTAGGCATCAATCAGATAACCTCCTTCTAGTTAAGTCTACCCGCTTAAAGTCTATTTTGCCTTCCCTGTCCCTTAACCCCAGTGCTTTGAAAAATTCTGCGCCATCATCGTGAACTATAGGGTGGCGCCCTTTACAGAACATTATCAAGTGTTCGGCAGTTTCTTCTTCCTCTCCACACGCACTGCATACTGTGTCTACCACTTCGTATTTGGCCCGATATGTCTTGGTTCGCAATACTCCCGTCCTGGCCTCAAACAGTAGAGAACTACCCCGAGCATTATCATAGATCCTTTCTTTGGCAATTTCCTGATTAAAAGTTCAATAGATCTCTAGTGCGGACTTGTTAATCATACCAATTCTCCACATGTCAGTCTCCGTTTCCTTCACTTTCTTCTTAACCGATAGTTCTTTTTGGTTTGGCCACCTGCTGTTTTCTAAGTATTTATTAGTCAATATCCTGGTTCGCTTCCTCCAATTTGTATCGACATTCTTCGTGTACAAGTAGCTGAAAAACTTCCTAGCCCAACGCTCCCCCCCCCCCATTTCTCTCAATCGCTTATGAAATTTTATCTTGCTGCTAGCTTCCCTGCCTTCAAATGATGTCCATCCCATGTCACCTTGTACTCTCTGATTTGGTGTATTCCCGTGAGCTCCTAAAGCAAGCCTACCTATTCCACGTTCCTCAATTTCTAATCTTGCTTGAACTACTGATCTCATGCATAAGACCGCATTGCCAAATGTCAGACCAGGAACCATGACCCCTTTCCATGTTCCTCTCACAACATCATACCTATTGTAATTCCACAGTGCCCTATTTTTCATGACTGCTGCATTCCTGTTACCTTTGGTCATCATGTATATTTGGACTTCCCTCAGGTACTCGGTCCCATTGCTTACCCATACGCCCAGATATTTGTATTTATCTGTTATCTCTAGCGTGACCTCCTGTATTCTAAGCTCACTACCTTCATTGTCATTAAAAATCATGATTGCTGATTTTTCCTCACTGAATCTGAAATCTAACCTATCTTCCTCATTACCGCAGCAGATGCCCACTAACTTCTGCAAATCTTCCTTGTTGTCGGCCATTAGCACAATATCATCTGCGTACAACAATGCTGGTAGTGCCTGTTCGATGAGTTTTTCTTGTTTTACAAAAGAAAGGTTGAAGCCCAGTCCACTACCCTCTAATTTGGCCTCTAATCCTTGCAGGTACATCGTCAATAATAAGTGACAGGGGACATCCTTGCCTAAGCCCCGTTTGATCTCTGCAGGCTTGGATACCTGTTTTTTCCTACTTTATAAACTACCTTGTTACCTTTATAGATATCCTTTAAAATATTAGTGACTACATGTTCTACGCCGAGTGTGTCCAGTATTCCCCACAATTCCTCTTGAACCACGCTATCGTATGCTCCCTTTAAATCCAAAAATGCTAGCCACAGGGGCCCGTGTTCCATTTCTGATATTTCGATGCACTACGTCAGGGAGAACAGATTGTCTTCCAACCTCCTGTGTTTCCGAAACCCATTATGCAGTTCCCCCAGCACCCCTTCATCCTCTATGCATGCCTGCAGTCTTTCCTTTATAATCTGCATCGCCAGCCTGTAGACAACTGATGTCACCGTTATAGGACGGTAGTTGTTTATGTCAGCTTTGTCCCCCTTTCCTTTATAGATCATGCTGATCCTGCTAAGTTTCCATCCATCGGGAACTTCACCATCGATTATTGTTTTGCTCACTGCCTCTCTCAAAGCTTCCTTAGACTTCGGACCTAATGTCTGTATCAGCATAATTGGAATGCCATCTGGGCCTGTTGATGTGCTACTAGAAACCTTTTTCTCAGCCCTTTCCCACTCTCGTTGTGAAAATGGAGCCACTGCGCCACTTGATTCATCCTTGTCTATTGTGGTGCATAAAGCACTTTTTTGTTGAAATTTTTCTGTCACCCTTGTTCTTATATATTCAATAGCTTCGTCCCCTTCTAGCCTAGCACCTTGGGCTGTAGTTATAAACCTCTGCTCTAGCCTCGTCTCATTTCTTAGGGAGTTTACATGGTTCCAAAATTTCACAGCTGCCTTTCTATCTCTCTTATGTGCTTCTACCAGCCACTGAGCTCCCTTTCTTCTGATGTTTTCATTGATCAGAAGGGATGCATCCCTTCTACAGCTTAGAAAGGTTTCCCATTTTCTTTCAACATCATCTGTCGATTCACCCCACTGCTTAGCATGTCTGTGTTCCCTAGAGGCTTCCTGGCGTTTTGCTATGGCTCTCTTACCTTCCTCATCCCACCAACTTTTGGGTTTGTGTCTTCTTTTCCGGGGTGACTCGTCACGCGTCTTAGCAAGCTCTAGCTCAAACAGTCTAATTAGATTCGTGTTTGTCCACACTGTTTTATTATCCCCCGTGATTACTTTTCAATTTAGTTATTGACTGCTTCAATTTGCCTTTCTGGATAAAAATTTTCCTGTAGTTGCTCATCTTGTCTCCTTCACACTTTCGCTGCTCTTCCAAAACTTAGCTTGATACGTTTGTGATCACTACCCAGACTTCTGGAGCCACCTTCATCTATGTGCATTCCCCTGAGCTTATCATACATTCTATGTGACATCAGTGCGTAATCTATTGTTGACTGCAGCCTTCCTACCTCCCATGTTATTTGCCCTTCACACTTCTCGGCACTGTTGCAAATGATCAAATCAGGCATTTCACACAAATCCATGATCATTTTGCCTGTTGAGTCAGTATACCCATCTATATCTGCTATGTGTGCATTCATATCTCCTAGTGCAATTATCTCGCACTCTCCTCCTAACTCCCGTATGTCATTTGATATACACTCTATCAATGCCTGGTTTTCCTCTCTGGTCTTTGCTCCCGTCCACAAGTACACGAAACCAAGGAGTGTCATTTCCCTGCAACTTTCCCTTTTAGCCATAAATGTTCCTTGCATCCCTGCTTGACTCTTTGCGAACCCATGCTGTATAAATGCACCAATTCCACCCCTATTTTCGCTGCCTTCTGTTCTATTGCAATATTCCCAAACGTAGTCTGGATTGCAGGGTGGTTGCTCCAGTTCCCGAAGATGTGTCTCCACAACCCCATATACCATCAGCTCCTCCTGCCTCAACTGCTCGTCTATCTCTTCCCACTTTAACCTATTCCTGCCACCCTGCATGTTAATATAGCCCACGTCTGACATAGCTCGGCCACTTGTGCTTACGTCGATTTTTTTTCTCACGGACTTCGTGTGGCTTGAATATTTGTGCCCCTTTAGGTCCGTCTTTGGCTACACTGTTGGCCTCAGGGCTCTGGGTCCCCCTAAAAAAGCTATGTCATGGTGACCCATTCTGTTACCGATCCTCCTGCCCGTCGCACCACTGTATGAATGCCATCCTGTGCAAAGGGGCGAGCGCCGGGCTCGTACACGTCTTGGTTAACTTCCATTACGCTATATCCGAGTTGCCGGCTCAAACCCTTGATCACACAATTGGCCTCCACTACCCTCCTTTCAATCCCACGAGGCTGCCCCCAGACCTCTGGGACTGTGCATATGGTCAGATGCACACTTCCAGAGGCTTTTCGGAGCTTACGCATCCCATCCTCTAGCTTTCTCTGAAGGTTCTGATCCTTGCCCTTCAACACATCATTGAACCCAGCATGAATATTGACTAGATTTTCGCTCTCCTTGCTGTTTTCTACAACCTCCTAAGCTTTGGCAAGTGCATCCACCATGCTCTTCCCTGACTGTGCCTCCACCCTGACTCTCCCATCTTCCTTCACTATCTTGAAGACGCCATCCCTAACCCTAGTCACGTTAGAGTTCCCCGCCACTAGGACCCTTCTAAGCTCCAATCACTGGCTTCCTGTTTGTGATGGCGCCCATGTTTGCTTCACCATGTTTCTCTCTCTGCCATCTGTCCTGTGTATCTGCCCTGCTTGAAGACTGCTGCGCCACCGAGCTGTATGTTCGCGGAGCCTCTGTGCTGTGGCCAGACACTGTGGCCCCCTGACCTCCCTTCTCGCCTGTTCCTTCCCGCCTGTCGTATTCTCCGCTTCCCACGCCTTCCGTCTCACATCGCTCGGGGCCGGGGCAAAGCGCCATTAGTTCCCTTATCCGCTGCTCTAGCTCGGTCCGCCTTTCACGTTCTTTTCAAAGGTCGCCCTTCATTTGCTCTAATAGGCTGGCGGTAGCCTCCTCCCGCTCACGCGACGCTCCGATCTCTTTTTGGAGTTCTATCCTCTGCTCCCGTTCCGCCCTAAGTTCCCCCTGAAGCTCGTTGATGCTAGCCTCCATGCGCTGCACGGCCGCCTTCAGTGCCTCGCACAGCCTGCACACGAAGCTCGCCTTCCGCGCGTCGGCCAAACTCGTGAATACTGTCTCATCTAAGTAGCACCAGCGCTTGCATTCTTCGCACTGCACCAGCTCACTCTCGCTCGTGCTTTTCCTAGTCTCCTTAGCCATCGCCCGCCCGACCATCGGACCGAGAGCCCGACAGGCCTACGTTCAACCCTAATCCCGCTACCCAGCCGCCTCCGTTAACTCTCCTACCTCAACAACTGTTTGAAGCTGCCGCCTAAACCGCACAAATACGTGTTCAATTTCGCTAGTAGCCTCTCACTAGGTCCCCTTCGTGTTCGGCTCTAGCTCTATAACTACTAACTGGGCACCCCGACCTTCTTTAAAACACCGTCCCGCCGTGGTGGTCTAGTGGCTAAGGTACTCGGCTGCTGACCCGCAGGTCGCGGGTTCGATTCCCGGCTGCGGCGGCTGCATTTCCGATGGAGGCGGAAATGTTGTAGGCCCGTGTGCTCAGATTTGGGTGCACGTTAAAGAACCCCAGGTGGTCGAAATTTCCGGAGCCCTCCACTACGGCGTCTCTCATAATCATATGGTGGTTTTGGGACGTTAAACCCCACATATCAATCAATCTTTAAAACAGCCGCCTAGCCAGGCCTAGCCCGTTCACGTGGTCAACGTCACTACAACATTGCCTGTGCCCCACACCTACAATACTCGCAACGCTAGTTATTGATTAGGAGCGAAAAAAAATAATAATTGTGTTCACAATTACAAAGAAATGAAGAGAAACTTATCTCTTGTTGCCCCCTGCTTCTGCACCAACCGACCTAACACAACCTTGCACGACCTTGAATCCACCGAACAGGTGGAGCGCGCGAAAACACGTGCGCACAGCTTAGAAGTAGGGCGAGAAGTGGATAGGTGGATGAATAAATATGGCTGTACCCTTTAGATTGGGCGGTGACTAGCGCCACCAAGCCGTAATACTTAATGAATCAAAAAATAGATTTCTTTTTTTTTCCTTTTAAAAAGTGAGGTTGAGGATTCGTACTTTGCAGTGAAGCGTTTAATTTTCACTCGTGCCTTGAGTTTAGCCACCAACCATATAACCTAATACTAGTTAATTATACCCGCTTAAAGTCTACTTTGCCCTCCCTGTCCCTAAACCCTACTGCGTTGAAAAACTCTGTGCCATCATCCTGAACTATAGGGCGAAGCCCTTTACAGAACATTATCAAGGGTTTGGCAGTTTCTTCTTCCTCTCAACACGCACTGCATGCCGTGTCTACCCCTTCGTATTTTGCCCCATACGTCTTGGTTCGCAATACTCCCGTCCTGGCCTCAAACGCCGAGTATCATCATAGATCCTTGCTTTGGCAATTTCCTGCTTAAAAGTTCAGTAGACCTCTAATGCGGACTTCTTAATCATGCCAATTCTTCACATGTCGGTCTCCATTTCCTTCACCTTCTTCTTAACCGATAATTCTTTTTGGTTTGGCCCCCTGCTGTTTTCTAAGTATTTACCTGTCAATTGTCTGGTTCGCTTACTCCATTTTGTATCGACATTCTTCACGTACAAGTAGCTGAATACCTTCCTAGCCCAACGCTCCTCCCCCATTTCTCTCAATCGCTTCTCAAATTTTATTATGGTGCTAGCTTCCCTGCCCTCAAAAGATGTCCATCCCATACCACCTTGTACTCCCTGATTTGGTGTATTCCCGTGAGATCCTAAGGCAAGCCTACCTATTCCACGTTGCTTAATTTCTAATCTTGCTTGAACTTCTGATCTCGTGCACAAGACCGCATTGCCGAACGTCAGACCAGGAACCATCACCCCTTTCCATATTCCTCTGACAACATTATACCTATTTTAATTCCACAGTGCCCTGTATTTCATTACCGCTGCATTCTTGTTACCTTTAGTCGTCACGTATATTTCGTGTTCCCTTAGGTACTCGGCCCCAGTGCTTATCCATACGCCCAGAAATTTGTATTTATCTGTTATCTCTAGCATGACCTCCTGCATTCTAAGCTCACTACCTTCATTGTCATTAAAAATCATGACTGCTGATTTTTCCTCACTGAATCTGAAATCTAACCTATCTCCCTCATTACCGCAGAAGCCCACTAACTTCTGCAAATCTTCCTTGTTGTCGGCCATTAGCACAATATTATCTGCGTACAACAATGCTGGTAGTGCCTGTTCAATGAGTTTTTCTTGTTTTACAAAAGAAAGGTTGAAGCCCAGTCCACTACCCTCTAATTTGGCCTCTAATCCTTGCAGGTACATCGTGAATAATAAGTGACAGGGGACACCCTTGCCTAAGCCCCGTTTGATCTCTGCAGGCTTGGATACCTGTTTTTCCTACTTTATAACTACCTTGTTACCTTTATAGATATCCTTTAAAATATTAGTGACTACATGTTCTACGCCGAGTCTGTCCAGTATTCCCCACAATTCCTCTTGAACCACGCTATCGTATGCTCCCTTTAAATCTAAAAATGGTAGCCACAGGGGCCCATGTTCCTTTTCTGATATTTCGATGCACTACGTCAGGGAAAACAGATTGTCTTCCAACCTCCTGTGTTTCCGAAACCCAATCTGCAGTTCCCCCAGCACCCCTTCATCCTCTATCCATGCCTGCAGTCTTTCCTTTATAATCGGCATCGCTAGCCTGCAGACCACTGATGTCACTGTTATAGGGCGGTAGTTGTTTGTGTGAGCTTTGTCCCCCTTTCCTTTATAGACCATGCTCATCCTGCTAAGTTTCCATCCATCGGGAACTTCACGATCGATTATTGTTCTGCTCACTGCCTCTCTCAAAGTCTGTTTAGACTTCGGACCCAATGTCTTTATCAACATAATTGGAATGCCATCTAGGCCTGTTGATGTACTACTTGTAACCCTCTTCTCAGCCCTTTCCCCCTCTCGTTCTGAAAATGGAGCCATTGTGCCACTTGATCCATCCCTGTCTATTGTGGTGCATAAGGCACTTCTTTGTTGAAATTATTCTGTCACCCTTGTTCTTGTATATTCACTAGCTTCGTCCCCTTCTAGCCTAGCACCTTGAGCTGTAGTTATAAACCTCTGCTCTAGGCTTTCTCTTCTTTCTTCTTTGTTGAAATTATTTTGTCACCCTTGTTCTTATATATTCAATAGCTTCGTCCCCTTCTAGCCTAGCACCTTGAGCTGTAGTTATAAACCTTTGCTCTAGGCTTTCTCTTCTTTCTTCTTTGTTGAAATTATTCTGTCACCCTTGTTCTTATATATTCAATAGCTTCGTCCCCTTCTAGCCTAGCACCTTGAGCTGTAGTTATAAACCTCTGCTCTAGGCTCGTCTCATTTCTTAGGGAGTTTAGATGGTTACAAAATTTCGCAGCTGCCTTTCTGTCTTTCTTATGTGCTTCTACCAGCCACTGAGCTCCCTTTCTTCTGATGTTTTCATTGATCAGAAGGGATGCATCCCTTCTACAGCTTAGAAAGGTTTCCCATTTTCTTTCAACATCATCTGTCGGTTCACCCCGCTTCTTAGCATGTCTGTGTTCCCTAGAGGCTTCCTGACGTTTCGCTAAGGCTCTGTTAACTTCCTCATCCCACCAAATTTGGGTTTGTGTCTTCTTTTCTGGGGTGACTTGTCACGCGTCATAGCAAGCTCTAGCTGAATCTGTCTAATTGTATTCGTGTATGTCCACACTGTTTTATTATCCTCCGTGATTACTTTATCAATTTAGTTATTGACTATTTCTATTTGCCTTTCTGGATAAAAATTTTCCTGTAGTTGCTCATCTTGTCTCCTTTCCACTTTCACTGCTCTTCCAAAACTTAGCTTGATACGTTTGTGATCACTACCCAGACTTCTGGAGCCACCTTCACCTATGTGCATTCCCCTGAGCTTCTCATACATCCCGTGTGACATCAATGCATAATCTATCGTCGACTGCAGCCTTCCTACCTCCCATGTTATTTGCCTTTCACACTTCTCGGTACTGTTACAAATGATCAAATCAAGCCTTTCACACATATCCATGATCATTTTGTCTGTTGAGTCAGTATACCCAGCTATATCTTCTATGTGCACATTCATATCTCCTAGTATAATTATCTCGCACTCTCCTCCTAATTCCTCAATGTCCTTTGATACACACTCCACCATTGCCTGGTTTTCCTCTCTGTCCTTTCTCCCGTCCACAGGTACACCAAACCAAGGAGTGTCATCTGCCTAGCTACTTTCCCTCTTAACCATAAATGTTGGATGCATCCCTGCTTCAGTCTTTGCCAACCCATGCTCCTATGTATAAATGCACCGATTCCACCCCCCTTTTTGCTGCCTTCTATTCTATTGCAATATTCCCATACGTAGTCCGGATTGCAGGGTGGTTGCTCAATGTCCCGAAGATATGTCTCCACAACCCCATACCATCAGCTCCTCCTGCCTCAACTGCTCTTCTATCTCTTCCCACTTTAACCTATTCCTGTTACCCTGCATGGTAATATAGCCTACGTCTGACTTAGGTCGGCCCTTGTGCTCACGTCGATTTTTTTTTCTCATTTCTCACGGACTTCGTGTGGCTTTAATATTTGTGCCCCTTTAAGCCCGTCTTTGGCTACACTGTTGGCCTCAGGGCTCTGGGTACCCCTAAAATAGCTATGGCTTGGCGACCCATTCTGTTACCGACCCTCCTGCCCGTCGCACCATTGTAGTGAATGCCCGCCTGTGCAAAGGGGCGAGCGCCGGGCTCGTACACGTCTTAGTTAACTTCCTTTACGCTGTATCCGAGTTGCCGGCTCAAACCCTTGATCACACAATCGGCCTCTACTACCCTCCTTTCAATACCACGAGGCTGCCTCCAGACCTCTGGGACTGTGCATATGGTCACATGCACACTCCCAGAGGCTTCTCGGAGCTTACGCATTCCATACTCTAAAGAGTGGAAACTTGGGCTAGTTGGTGCGTAGTCATATTTGCAAGATGTTTCAGCACGCGAACAAAGGAAAAAGGACAGGGTAGACAGAAAGAGCGCTGACTTCCAACTAACTTTATTTCACAGAGTGGCAAGAATATATTTTGCTAAAAAGGATGATACCAGAGCATGAAGGTAAAATGCACCCTAATCTACACATCAGTTACAAAACACGTGTGACAGGTCCTCTATTGCCTCAAAGCCAAGCTAGGTAATCACGTTCAGCCAGTGATAAAGCAATCGATGATGTGCTTACACATTTATCTCCTAGCAAGTGTATTTTTTCGGCTTCAATAATTTCTCGGGTAAGCTGGTCCCTGTGCCTTGCCAATATTGAGCACTGATCAAAGAGAGGGGTGCATCCACAATCTCGGCAATGAATGCCAAGATGCCCTTGTGCACATTGTTTCGGTGTACTCGGAGGCGGTCATTCGGACAAACCGGCAGGTGCATAAATGACCGCCTCCGAGAACACCGAAACAATATGCACAATGTGGTACAAGGGCATCTTGGCATTCATTGCCGAGATTGTGGATGCACCCCTCTCTTTGATCAGTGCTCAATATTGGCAAGGCACAGGGACCAGCTTACCCGAGAAATTATTGAAGCCGAAAAAATACACTTGCTAGGAGATAAATGTGTAAGCACATCATCGATTGCTTTATCACCGGCTGAACGTGATTACCTAGCTCAGCTTTGAGGCAATAGATGACCTGTCACACGTGTTTTGTAACTGATGTGTAGATTAGGGTGCATTTTACCTTCATGCTCTGGTATCATCCTTTTTTGCAGTATATATTCTTGCCACTCTGTGAAATAAAGTTAGTTGGAAGTCAGCGCTCTTTCTGTCTACCCTGTCCTTTTTCCTTTGTTCGCGCGCTGAAACATCTTGCAAATATGACCATACTCTAACTTTCTCTGAAGGTTCTGATCCTTGCCATTCAACACATCATTGAGCCCAGCATGAATAATGACTAGATTTTCGCCCTACATGCTGTTTTCTACAACCTCCTGAGCTTTGGCCAGTGCAGCCACCATATGTTCTTCCCTGATTGTGCCTCCACCCTGACTCTCCCATCTTCCTTCACTGTCTTGAAGACGCCATCCCTAACCCTGGCCACGTTAGAGTCCCCCACCACTACGAGCCTTCTACGCTCCACACGCTGGCTTCCTCTTTGTGATGGCGCCCCTGTTTGCTTCACCTGTTTCTCTCTCTGCCTTCTGTCCTGTGTTTCTGCCCCGCTTGAAGACTGCTGCGCCACCGAGCTGTATGTTCGCGGAGCCTCCGTGCTGTGGCCAGACACTGTGGCCCCCTGACCTCCCTTCTCGCCTGTTCCTTCCCGCCTGTCGCCTTCTCCGCTTCCCACGCCTTCCGTCTCACATCGCTCGGGGCCGGGGCAAAGCGCCATTAGTTCCCTTACCCGCTGCTCTCGCTCGGTCCGCCCTTCCTGTTGTTTTCGAAGGTCGCCCTTCATTTGCTCTAATAGGCTGACGGTAGCCTCCTCGCGCTCACGCGACGCTCCGAGCTCTTTTTGGAGTTCTATCCTCTGCTCCCGTTCCGCCCTAAGTTCCCCCTGAAGCCCCTTGATGCTAGCCTCCACGCGCTGCACGGCCGCTTTCAGTGCCTCGCACAGCCTGCATACGATGCTCGCCTTGTGCGCGTCGGCCAAACTTGTGAATGCTGTCTCATCTAAGTAGCACCAGCACTTGCATTCTTCGCACTGCACCAGCTCACTCTCGCTAGTGGTTTTCCTAGCCTCCTTAGCCATCGCCCGCCCGACCATCGGACTGAGTGCGCGACAGGCCTACGTTCAACCCTAATCCCGCTATCCAGCCGCCTCCGTTAACTCTCCTACCAACAACTGTTTGAAGCTGCCGCCTACACCGCACACACACGTGTTCCATTTCACTAGTAGCCTCTCACTAGGTCCCCTTCGTGTTCGGCTCTAGCTCTTTAACAACTGACCGGGTGCTCCGACCTTCTTCTGCAGTCACCGATGGTTGGACGGATGGATATGGCTGTACCCTTTAGATCGGGCGGTGGCTAGCGCCACCAAGCCTTAATACCTAATTAACCAAAAACTAGATTTATTGATTTTTTCCTTAAATAGTGAGGTTGATGATTCGTACTTTGCAGTGAAGGGTTCAATTTTCACTCGTGCCTTGACTTTAGCCACCAATCAGATAACTTCCTTCTAGTTAATTCTACCCGCTTAAAGTCTATTTTGCTTTCACTGTCCCTAAACCCCAGTGCTTTGAAAAACTCTGCGCCATCAACCTGAACTGCAGGGTGAAGCCCTTTACAGAACATTATAAAGTGTTTGGCAGTTTACTCTTCTTCTCCACACGCACTGCATACCAATGATATCCATCCCATATCACCTTGTACTCCCTCATTTGGTGTATTCCAGTGAGCTCCTAAGGCATGCCTACCTATTCCGCGTTGCTTAATTTCTAATCTTGCTTGAACTTCTGATCTCATGCACAAGACCGCACTGCCGAACGTCAGACCAGGAACCATGACCCCTTTCCATAATCCTCTCACAACATGATACCTATTGTAATTCCACAGTGCCCTGTTTTTCATTACCGCTGCATTCTTGTTACCTTTAGTCGACACGTAAATTTCGTGTTCCCTTAGGTACTCGGCCCCATTGCTTATCTATACGCCCAGATAATTGTTCCAGATAGGTGACTGCCGCGCCACGGCGAGCCATGGCGCGAACTAATAAGAGTAGCCTCCCCGCTAGGTGCTTTTCTCACGACCTCGCGGGGCCTGGGTGACAAATTGCGCGAACATCCCTAGGCACTTTAGTCCCTAGCTCTGCGCCCGCGCTGGCTGTAGCGGTGCGGGTATGTAAAGGCGCCGCTGGCTGTGTTATGTGTGTCAGCGCTTCCTCTATGTCGGTGTTGTGTGGCGGTTTGTATTATTGCGATATTATTCCTTGCGAATATGGGGATGCTTGAGTGCTGACTGTTCTGTGTGGACGCTAGTTCTGAATGCGCTGTGTGGTGTGACGCGCTTTAGGGAACGCTGTCACACGGGTACTTGTTGCATGTGGTCGCGCTGCACTGTATTTGATCCGGACCGTGTAGCGGTGCCTCATACCGGTTTTCCTCGAGAAATGTTGATCACACGCAACAACTTTGTCGCTGCTGCGCTGTACAGCATGGAGTTTGGCGCAGATGCCCTGACCGCGATCACAAGTGTCTGTGTGACACAGGCGGTATGAATATCGCATTATTTCCACTACTCGCACATGTAGTCCAAGTAGCATAGAGAAAAAAAAGCTGTGACTGCGATATCCCTGTCGGTGATCACACGTGAATGTTTATACAAAGTTTCTTGCTTGCTTGCTTGTTCCTTTCTTTTGTGGCTCTCACCCACTAAGGAGGATTGGCCAAGAAGCCGGTGGTTAATTAAAGTCAATACCTATAGATTTTCTGGATGCATCATCAGATTTTATGAATGCATCACTTTCTCAGTCCATTTCTGCTATGGTAAAAAAGGTCGTAAAAAGTATTAGAAAAATTTTTACTCAATCTGTCCGACTCACTCAAAAGTATTATGGATTCACAGATGTCGGGCGCATCTGATCGGATAACTAAGCGTATCCAACCTCCTAGTGCCTTAATCAATAAACCTGCCCAACATCAGTCAGATGTCTCTATCGATAATGAGGCAATGCTTTCTAGTCCTAACACAACTGAGCAGGAAGGTATATCTGATTCATAATCAATAATTAATCGGGATGGAGATATGGATGCTCGCCTTTTGAAACGCACCAGATCACCCACTATAGCAAACATAATAATTCTTCGCATCCAAAAACAAAAAAGAATGTGAAGGAACCTAGGACTAAAGCGGACTTCTTAAAAGATAGTATCTTAGATCAAGCAGTTGCTACTGCTTGCTTATCATCATAGGGTGCCTTACAGTACTTCGGTGGAACTGCCGTTCAATTCTCTCTGCAACTACAGACTTATTATACCTAACTTCTCAACAATCTCCAGACGTCATAATTTTACAAGAAACTTTGCTGTTTGCTGATCAAAACTTCTATCTAAAAAACTATCAGTGCTTTCGACTGGACCGAGACTCACGTGGTGGAGGATTAATGTTTTTCATTTCATCCGAAATTTGCCATAAAGCACACTTAGTTTACCAACAAATATCACACGATTATGAAGTATTGGTTCTGGAAATTCACTTTCCCGGATGCGCGCCACTATCTATAGTCAACAACTACTTTCCGGCTGGAATACAAGATGAAAGAGCCCTTGACGTCACTGTGAGTTTTTGCAGAAACAGTATACTATTTGCGGGAGACTTCAATTCCCATCACGTTTCATGGGGATTCCGCACTGATTCATCAGGAAAACGGTTGTGGGACTGGACTAATCGGAATAACATTATTTGTTGGAACTCCAGAGTTTCGACATTCGTTCGATGTAATTCGCGGTCCGTCTTAGATTTGACATTTGCTAGCTCAAGTGTGACAATACCGTCTTGGACTGTTCTTGATACTGCTACAAGTAGGGATCACTGCCCCCTGGTATTTAAAGTCAGCATTCCTTTAGTGACTGTAGATCGCCAGGTGCAAAGTTTTCTAAACTACTCTAAATTTAAAAAGAATTTACAGTCAGCGCTGTCTTCCTTGCCCAATATGGAAGCAAATATGAAAGCTATGAGCCTTTGTTCCACCCTAAAGTGTACAATTAAAAAATCACAGTTCACTATATTTTCAACAAAGGGAAAATTCATATCTGCCTGGTGGAATGCGGATTGCGCCAGAGATTATAGACGCCGCAACGCTGCATGGAAAAAACTCCTCACCAACCAATGTCCGACTAATTGGAGAAATTATTTATTTGCTAAAGCTACCTTTAGGAGAACAGTTTCATTAGCGAAAGACGATTATGAAGAAAAACGGTACAGCTACTTATCCAAGAGTGGCAACAAGAAAGCTCTATTTAGATTTCTCCGTAATCGTAAAGCTATTAGAGCACACGTAAATATTGACTCAGTTATTTTTTCTCCAACTGATTTGGAAGATACATTAACGGAAATTGCAATAGGATTGAAGAAGAGAGTTACATGACAAATCAAAATAAAGTGTGCAAAACCGTCATTCGGAAATGATTTTATTGAAGTAAGTAGGGAAGAACTTGCGCACGTCGTTCATATTCTGCCAAACACAGGTTCTGGACCAGATGGCGTCACTTCAGAAATGTAAAAATATTATTCGACATCTCTCCTGAAAACCTTCTTAACTTTGTCAACTATTCACTTGAAAATAGTTGGATACCTCCTGACTGGAGACTTGCAAAAATAATACCGCTTCTTAAAAAACAGGGACTAGGAATGCAGATAGATAACATTAGGCCAATCGCTTTAACATCACACGTAGTTAATAGAAATAATACTTTACATTAGAGTTACGAAGCTCATAACAGATAATGCGATACTCAGTGCGTGCCAGATAGGATTTAGACCAGGTTACTCTATATTGTCGCGAGAGGAAACGATAGGCAGGAACTCGATGTGGAGGACTGTTTACTCAGCCACAGCTGCCATTCACTTCTTCGCTCTCGTCTTCTGCCACCAACACAGCGTGGCATTACCCTCCCCCAAAGAAAAAAAAAAGAAGAAGCATCGCATGAATACCACGGCTCCGAAAAACAACGAAAGGTAGTCAGAAATGTCTGTGTCCTTTGAAAAGAAAAGGACGAGATGAAAAATAAAAACACGAAAGTAGTGCACAATTGTCTTGAAGGCTATTGCCACCTCACAAAGTTCTTGACTTGCAGTCAACGCAAATAGTACGGCTTTATCCTGGAGACATGAACCACATCCGAGGAGCGTGGTCTGCGAGAACGGTGTGACGTGTCTGCTGGGACAACTTCGTAGTTCACTTCACCGAAGTGATGAAGAACTCGGTAGGGTCCGAAGTACCGACATAACAATTTTTCTGAGCGTCCCCGTTACGTATAGGAGTCCAAACCCAGACTTGGTCACCGGGTTCGTATATTACGTTTTTTAATAAAATTTCGAAGCAGTTTTTTTATTTTTGAATCAGTGACATGTGATAAGAAAATGGTCGATATGTTCAGGTTCGTTACAGCTTGAGCACAGAGGGGATGGCACCAGACCAGACCTGTTTAAATAGAAATTAAGAGGTGGTACACGGCAACGTAACTTTGTTATCAAGACTTCCAACTTACGCGTGGGACACCATTTATTACTCCATGTGAAGTGCAGGTGCGAGAAATCTGGATTCGGTATCATGATTTTTGATGAGTCCTCAAGAAGGGAAAGTTTTCTGAATCTCGCTGCTGTTACATAAGCTGTAGGAGGCATGATTGGCACAATCGGAAGATCAAGAGATGTCCGCGCAAATGTGTCAGCCATCTCGTTTATAAATATACTACGATGGCCTGGCACCCATATCATTCGCACTAGACGAATGTTTGCTGGGATTAATAATTTAAAAGCCTCTAGTACTGCTGATGTCGACGACGATGATAAGAATGAACACACAGAATACGATTCAGACACTATCACAGCTGTCGAATGAGTCGCAGGAAGTTTACGAATAGCTAGCATAACGGCCATTAATTCCGCTTCAAATATTGGTGTATAATCTGGAAGGCGTAATGAAAATGACCAGAATAATGAGAGAGAAAAAAATGCCCACACCTGCCTTCTGGCCACTCATAGATACATCCGTTGCAATTACTATATTAGTACCTAATTGAGACAGCTGTTGTTCTAATAAACGAATCAAATATTTAGAGGGCAAGTGTTTAGCGTTCATGGGGAAGATATCGTCAAATTTTATTTGCACTTGGCCGATTAGTTTGACAGATGGTGTGATCTCGAATATATTACCATTTAAAGCATCTAGAAGTGTTTGAACAAATAGCACTTGGGGTTTATATACACGGACCAATGCTCTTTGAAAAAAACACCAGGCTCGGCAAAGAATACAAATTGTCGCCAAAGTGGATTCAGAAAATTTTAAATAGGTGTTTACTGTTAAGATACGAAATCTGCAATCAAGGGTGGGTATCCGAGGTTCTTGATACAAAACATTGTTAGCTGTGAATTTTGGCACACCTAAACAACTACGTAGGGCTTCCCGCTCTAAGAGAATGAGGGGGTTTATTTTGTATGCTGGTCCACCAGAGAATAGTACGCATCCGAATTCAAGAATCGGAGGAACATACATGCGATAAATCATGACCAGCGTATCTCTGCGAAGACCGGAACGGAGGCGGCCAAGCCTACCTATCATTCCAACAGCGCGTGTAGCCTTAATTTTGATATATTCAATGTGGTCACGCCAGCTCAGTTTTTGATCGTACAGTACACCCAGATATTTAATACAATTAACCTGGGGTATTATTTCTTGATGATACTGAAGAGAAATAGTAACTGGTGCGTCCAACGGAAAAACTATTATAGCACTTTTAGTTACGTTCAGGTTCATATGAATTTTCTGAAACCAGGTTTCCAATGTTGCCAAATAACACTGTAAAGTCGAATGTAGTGAATAAATATTGTTGTCAGATGCAAAGAACGCGATATCAACTGCATATACATATACTTGTACCTTATCACTCTGTGGTATTGAACTTAACAAAATGTTAAATAGCACAGGCGATAGAACAGAGCCTTGAGGAACACCTCTCGTTTGGCTATACTTCGGCGTGGAAACACCTCGTTGGAAGCAATAAAATTTTCTGTCTTTTAAAAATTCGTATATCCAATTTGTTATGTACTGCGGGAACGTAAGCTCTTTTAAGACATTGATAAGAATAGGATGTTCAACACTGTCATATGCCTTGGCTAAATCAAGGGTTACTAAGGCCGCATATTGTCGTCTGTGCCGAGCAAGCTTTATACGAGCCTCTGAATCAACATGCGCCCACCATATAGAGTAACCTGGTCTACATCCAATCTGGCACGCACTGAGTATCGCATTATTTGTTATGAACTTCGTAACTCTAATGTAAAGTATTCTTTCTATTAACTTAACTACGTGTGATGTTAAAGCGATTGGCCTAATGTTATCTATCTGCATTCCTAGTCCCTGTTTTTTAAGAAGCGGTATTATTTTTGCAAGTCTCTAGTCAAGAGGTATCCAACTATTTTCAAGTGAATAGTTGACAACGTTAAGGAGGTCTTCAGGAGAGATGTCGAATAATATTTTTAACATTTCTGAAGTGACGCCATCTGGTCCAGGACCTCTGTTTGGCAGAATACGAACGACGTGCGCAAGTTCATCCCTACTTACTTCAATAAAATCATTTCCGAATGACGGTTTTGCACACTTTATTTTGATTTGTGATGTAAATCTCTTCTCCAACCCTATTGCAATTTCCGTTAATGTATCTTCCAAATCAGTTGGAGAAAAAATAACTGAGTCAATATTTACGTGTGCTCTAATAGCTTTACGATTACGGAGAAATCTGAATAGAGCTTTCTTGTTGCCACTCTTGGATAAGTAGCTGTACCGTTTTTCTTCATAATCGTCTTTCGCTAATGAAACTGTTCTCCTAAAGGTAGCTTTAGCAAATAAATAATTTCTCCAATTAGTCGGACATTGGTTGGTGAGGAGTTTTTTCCATGCAGCGTTGCGGCGTCTATAATCTCTGGCGCAATCTGCATTCCACCAGGCAGATATGAATTTTCCCTTTGTTGAAAATATAGTGAACTGTGATTTTTTAATTGTACACTTTAGGGTGGAACAAAGGCTCATAGCTTTCATATTTGCTTCCATATTGGGCAAGGAAGACAGCGCTGACTGTAAATTCTTTTTAAATTTAGAGTAGTTTAGAAAACTTTGCACCTGGCGATCTACCGTCACTAAAGGAATGCTGACTTTAAATACCAGGGGGCAGTGATCCCTACTTGTAGCAGTATCAAGAACAGTCCAAGACGGTATTGTCACACTTGAGCTAGCAAATGACAAATCTAAGACGGACCGCGAATTACATCGAACGAATGTCGAAACTCTGGAGTTCCAACAAAAAAAGTTATTCCGATTAGTCCAGTCCCACAACCGTTTTCCTGATGAATCAGTGCGGAATCCCCATGAAACGTGATGGGAATTGAAGTCTCCTGCAAATAGTATACTGTTTCTGCAAAAACTCACAGTGACGTCAAGGGCTCTTTCATCTTGTATTCCAGCCGGAAAGTAGTTGTTGACTATAGATAGTGGCGCGCATCCGGGAAAGTGAATTTCCAGAACCAATACTTCATAATCGTGTGATATTTGTTGGTAAACTAGGTGTGCTTTATGGCAAATTTCGGATGAAATGAAAAACATTAATCCTCCACCACGTGAGTCTCGGTCCAGTCGAAAGCACTGATAGTTTTTTAGATAGAAGTTTTGATCAGCAAACAGCAAAGTTTCTTGTAAAATTATGACGTCTGGAGATTGTTGAGAAGTTAGGTATAATATGTCTGTAGTTGCAGAGAGAATTGAACGGCAGTTCCACTGAAGTACTGCAAGGTACCCTATGATGATGAACAAGCAGTAGCAACTGCTTGATCTAAGATACTATCTTTTAAGAAGTCCGCTTTAGTCCTAGGTTCCTTCACACTCTTTTTTTGTTTTTGGATGAGAAGAACTATTAAGTTTGCTAGTGGGTGATCTGGTGCGTTTCAAAAGGCGAGCATCCATACCTACATCCCGATTAATTATTGATTATGAATCAGATATACCTTCCTGCTCAGTTGTGTTAGGACTGGAAAGCATTGCCTCATTATCGATAGAGACCTCTAACTGATGTTCGGCAGGTTTATTAATTGAGGCATTAGAAGTTGGATACGCTTAGTTATTCGATCAGATGCGCCCGACATCTGTGAATCCATAATACTATTGAGTGAGTCGGACAGATTGAGTAAAAATTTTTCTAATAATTTTTCTACGGCCTTTTCTACCATAGCAGAAATGGATTGAGAAAGTGATGCATCTGTAGAAAGAGGTGGAGGAGCTGCTATACCGGCATAACCCTGACTCCTGCTTTGAATTTCTGCAATTGCTTCTCTACGAGAGCATCGTCTCCTTTCAATGATTTAAATCACCTGAAGTTGCTTTGATCTTGCAGGGCAGTTAGGATCGTCTGCAGCGTGATTTGCCTTGCACAAACAGCATGTCTTATTGTCTGATTGGCACTCAGCAGTACTATGACCAGCCCCGTATATGGCGGCATCGAGTCTCCGATCGACAACTTTTAGTACTGTGCCCAAAGCGCCAACATTTAGCACATTGCAGCGGACGGGGAGCCAAAGCTTCGACCTTATAGATAAGCGGCCATGCCTTGATCTCCGAAGGGCGATCTGTTCCAGCGAATGTGGCAATTACAGTTTCAGTGGGAACTTTCTGTTGGTTTTCCTGTTTGGTACAGCGGTAAACAGAAATAAAATCTGCTGGGGAAAAGATGTCCAAGACTTCTGCTGGGCTTAGACTTGCGTCTACCCCCCGAACCAATCCTTTGCAGCAAGCTAGATGAGGTGGGATAAAAGAGCTCACCGGATGTGATGCAAAAGTAGTGCACTTCAGAAGGTCTTGGATGCAAGCCTTGTCTGGTGAGCAGCATAGTATCCCCCCGCGTCCAAAATGACGAACCTCTGTTATCAGTAAAGAGTGGGGAGTGATGGCACGAAGTTCCGTTTGGATTGTCTTGGGGTTTTTCATGCGGCTGAACCCACCGGTGGTCGGCACCAAAGTGACAGGAACGCTACGGGTTCCATTGCGGAGAAACAACTCCAGGGGAAGATCTTGAGGGGGAACAGAGGCTGACCAGAGGGCAGGCCTATGGCCCGGAGAAGAAACAGACATGAAATAAGAAGTTACACTTATCAATGCACTAAAACAATTGTGGAACAAGAGGTATATCTAATAAAATAAAATAAAATAAAAAAATAAAATTAAAGTAACCACCGGCTACTTGACCGCAACACATAGGATGGAACAAGGAACGCAGGCGCAGGCACGAACGCAGGCGTCATTGTACAACTTGTGAATCAAGTTTCGTGGTTCTCATACCACACTCTTACCGCGTCTAAGAGGAAGATATACACGTTCTTCAACTTACGGCGATTGTCCCAGTCATTGATGGCAGCGACCCGGTCGAAATGGTCAAGCCAGTCTTCGACATCCTCACTGGCATCACCATGGAATGGATTGGATGTGCGAGGTGTGTTGATGACACAGGGTACACTAGCGAGTGGGTCATGCTCGGTTTGGGTTGCGGATGTGGCAAACATTGTCCTCACGGAACTTGCCAAGGGGCCGTACTGTGGTGGTAGTCCTTGAAGGCGGCGGCTGCTTCGATAGATGTCAGCAGACCCTGGTGCACTGGCGGTGGTTGCTTCTGGTTCAGGACCAGCAGGCATAAGACGTTGCAGTACAGTACCCAGCACGTCCACCAGTCTGTCGCGAGAGGAAACAATAGGCAGGAACTCGAAGTGGAGGACTGTTGTTGTTGTTGTTGCCCCTTCGCACTGGCACATACCCACTATGGGGGATTGGCCATGAAATCTAGAAGTAGCCTATATGAGATATACTAAAAGGTTTATCCTAAATGAAAAACTAATGATATAATAGAAAAGAATAATTAACTAGAAAAGGAATATTAAACTAAACAAATAATTGAAGATTGAATCAAGAAGAGAAAAGGTGAGGTAATACTACAGTGTAAGACAGAAATTTTGAGTAGACCAGACAATCGAGCTTATCTCACCCGGTCACAATCAAATGAATATGCAAATTTCATTCAAAATTAGACAAGTGTCGTCAGAAATATATTTAAGCAGGCATTATTATGACATGCGCTTTGATTCTCGAATGAAATTGCATACAGCATCGAATACGCTCCTGTGGCAATGTCCCAAGCTAAAGGCACCGAAACTTAGAACATTATCTGCAGTTAAATTTAATCCTACTGCGTGAAACGGAACAATTAAAAGTCTTTTCCTAATTAATGAATAGTTTTTACATGTTATAAAGTAATGCTCTATTGTTTCCGTTTCTTCACAGAATGGACACAGGGGGGATATCGCCAGACCAGCTCTGTGCAAGTAAAAGTTTAATGGAGGGACACGACATCGAAATTTGGTTAAAATAACTTCTAACTTTTTAGATTGACTCCACTGAGGTTTCCAGGGATATGTAAGGTGCTGATAGTCCGTATATTTAGTAATATTTTCCATCATATCCGTGTAAATAGCCAATTTTCTATATCTGATCGACACTATGTGTTCCGATTCTGGTAGTACCGAGATCACAGGGCCATCAAGTGTGGCTCGAGATAGTGAATCGGCCATTTCATTCAACCGTATGCCACAGTGTCCCGGGACCCAGACTAACTTCAGGAACTTCACATGAGGTGGAACTAATGTTTGTAATGTCGCTAGAGCTCTTGATTGTTCTGAAGCTGTGAGAGTAGTACACAGCGAAAGAGAATCAGTAATTATCATTGCACTCTCTTCGTTTGAAGGAAGTTTTCGTAGCGCTAAAATAATAGCCAAGAGCTCAGCTTCGAAAACCGGAGTGAAGTCTGGTAGTCTTACCGAGAATGACCAACCGAGGTAATCTGAGACGATTCCTACTGCTGCCTTTTCTTTATTCACAGAAGCGTCTGTGGCTATTATGTTCTTTATTTCCGCATGAGCTATGTAGTCTTCTAACCTGTCATTTAAGTAACTCGAAGATTGAAACTTAGATAGTGGGGGAAAAATTTCATCACATTCTATCGTAATATTGTGATTTAATGCTTTGGTTCCAATTACCGATCTGATATCCACCTTTATGCTTTCCAGTTTCTTTTGTACAAAAATAATCTGGGGAGTACGAAAGCGTGGCCAGTGAGCGAGGAAGAAGGCGTCGGGGTCACTAATAAAGGCATATGCAGACCGTCTCGCTGATAAGCCGTAAAATTTCAAGTATGTTTGTACAGTTAGGATACGGAATCGGCAAAGAATAGTTGGTATGCGAGCTTCCTGATATAGTACATTAATAGCGACATACCTGGGGAGTCGCAAACACAAACGTAACGCTTCTCGCTCTAATAGAACTAACGGTTTAATTTTGTACGTAGGGCCACCCGAAAATAATATACACCCAAATTCTAGTATTGGGCGCATGTACATTTTATATATCATTAATAAGGTGTGTCTACGTAACCCATATTTTCTGTTGCTCAACCTTCGCAATAAGCCTGATGCTCGTTGTGCCTTTGCCACGATATAGTCTATGTGAGGGCTCCAGTTAAGTTTCTCGTTATAAATAATGCCCAAATATTTGATAGACTCTACTTGTGGAATCGGTTCCTGATTATAAAGTACTGAAATTTGAATAGAATCTGCTATAGGGAACACCAGGAGCGCACTTTTACTGATGTTTAGAGACAATGAAATTGAATGCAGCCAAATTTCAAGAGAATACATGTACTTTTGCAATTTTTGATGCAAAGAATAAATGTCACTGTCTGCAACGAAAAATGCAATGTCGTCTGCATAAATGTAGACAGTGATATCTCGTTCAATGGGAATTGAGCTCATCAACACATTGAATAACAGCGGAGATAGGACCGCCCCTTGAGGTACTCCACGTTGCTGTTTGAATTTAGATGAGTGACATCCATCCTTTGCACAATAAAATTCTCTCGATTTTAGAAACTCTGCTACCCAATCAACAATATATCGCGGAAAGTCACATTCGTGTAACGAGTTCAATAAAATTGAGTGCTCAACGCTATCATAAGCTTTAGCTATGTCTAGTGTTACTAGTACCGCGTATTGTCGTCTTTTTCGGGCAAGCTGTATTCGGCTCTCTAAGTCGGCATGAGCACACCAAATTGAGCATTCGCTACAAAAACCTATTTGAAATGGTTTCAATATTAGCTTGTCAGCCATCCAAACTTTTATTCTATTATTGAGAACTCTCTCTATAATTTTGATCAGGTGAGATGTTAGAGAGATTGGTCTGATGTTGTCAATGTTAAAACCTGACCCTTGTTTTTTTAATATGGGAATCACTCTAGCTATTTTCCAGTCATGTGGTATCCAGGCATTGCTTAAGGAATAGTTTATAAGGTTGAGGACGTCGCCGGGTGATATCTGGAATAAAATTTTAATCATAGGAACTGTTATACCGTCAGGACCAGGAGCCGAAGAGGGTAAGTTTCTAATTACGCTTGACATTTCGGACAATGTCACTTTTTCGTAGTCAGTCTTTATAGAGGACTTTTGCCAGTTGATTGTCAAAGTCGACGAAAATCTGTTAGCTAGACCTCTTCCGATTGCCTCCAACGAATTAGTCATTTCTTCCGTCGATAACCTGTCATAATCAGAGTTAGCTAGAGACGGCAGAATTTTGCGCGATCTCATATATCGGAATAACGCTTTCTTATTTCTAGGTTTGGAAAGAAAGTCGAAATGTTTTTTGTCATAGTCTTCTTTAGCTTTAGCCACGGTGCGCTTAAATGTAGCAGCAATAAACTTGTAATCTGCCCAATTTTTGGGGGACTGATTATGAATTAGCTGCTTCCAAGCTGCTTGTCGTCGTCTATGATCACGAGAGCACTCAGAATTCCACCACTGGCTACAAGGCTTTCTCGTATCAGACTCAATAGAAAATTCTGCTTTTTTGAACGTTCTTTTAATTACCGCACTTAATTTCATGGCTTTATTTTCATCGTTGTCTTCAGTGGGAGTAGTCAAAGCAACTTCTAGGTCATTTTTAAATTTGGAATAATTGATAAAGGTTCGAGCTTGGGAGCAAGATGGAATAATGGGGCAAGAAATTTCAAACAGTACTGGTAAATGGTCACTGTTGGTGGCGCAGTCTAGAGTAGTCCAAGATACGCTAGAAATACCCGAGCTTATAAAACTCAAATCTAAGGCAGAGCGGGATCGGTCTCGGATAAATGTGGGAGTTCTAGCGTTGAGGCATGATAAATTATGGTCTATAGACCAGTCCCACAAGCGTTGTCCACATTGATCAGTCCTAAAACCCCAACTAGTGTGGTGAGAATTAAAATCTCCAACCATAATTTTTTCTGTGCACCACGAATTAACAGCCATGTCTAAACATCGCGTGTCTTGTACACCCAGAGGAAAGTAAAGATTTACTAGAGAGAAGGGAGAGCATCCAGGCAAGGTGATGTCTAAGGCGAAAATTTCACATTCGGGGGATATACGTTTGTACGAAGTTTTGATCTTTGAACTAATTTTATTATTGACAAAGAACGCTAAACCTCCACCTTTGGATGGGCGATCCAGGCGAAAAGACCGGAAATTAGGTAGGTAAAACGAATTATGTGCTGACAGCCACGTTTCTTGCAGTGCAATAATGTCTGGATTGAATTTACAAGATAAATACAATAAATCTGTACTAGCTGAATGAATAGATCGGCAGTTCCAATGAAGAATTTTGATAGAACCTATCATTTTGACAGAATTGTTTCGGCAACTACCTTATCTAAAATGCTGTCTTTAAGAAAATCGCTCTTCGATAGGTTCTCCTTCTGGTATTTTTTGTTTTTTGAATGTTTTGAAGAGCCAGTGTTTTTGGAGACAGGTGATCGAGTGCGCTTTAGGGATTTGATGTCCATGTCCATATCTTCAGAATCCTGACCATCCTCTAGTATGTCTTCACTTATCCTCTGGTTGTCTGTACAAGAGGGCCCTGCAGCCTGTACTTCTGAAGGAGATGACTCTGCGTCTGCTTCACTTGGTGGGAGAGTTACGTTGTCTTGGGAAGTATCCTTCATATCTCTTTGTGGCCCATATATTTGCGTCAACTGAGTGGCTACAATATGAGATAAGGAGTCACAAAGGGTGGTGGCCAGGCGATCTATAGCTTTCTCCATCGCTTTTTCAATCATGTCTGCAATGGACACTGAAAGAGAAGCTTCTAAAGTTGCATTATGTCGGGCTGCAACACCAGCATATCCCTGGGTTCTTGCCTGAATTTCAGCGATGGCGTCTTTTCGTGAACAGCGTCTGCGATCAACAATTTCCATAATTTGAGTCTCCCGCGCTTTGGCTGAGCAATTAGCGTTATCTGCGCAGTGCTGCTCATGACAAAGACAACACTTTTCTTCAGTACAATTGCATTCATTTGCAGTATGTGCCTCACCACATTTTCGGCATCTGGAAGCTGACCTACATCCTTTTAAAGTGTGTCCATAGCGCCAACATTTCTGACACTGGAGGGGACGAGGTGACAGCTGTTCGACTCTGAATATTAAAGGCCACGCCTTGATTTCAGTGGGGCGAATCGACCCGGCAAATGTGACAATTACAGACTCAGTAGGGATCTTTGTCTGTTCTACAACTCGTGAGCATCTATAAACTGCAATTGCACCTGCCTCAGAGAACATCTCTAGGACCTCAGCTGGAGTCATGTTAATGTCTACGCCTCGGACAATACCTCTGACGCATGCTAGGTGAGGAGGAATGAAGGCGCTCACCGGATTGGTAGCAAACATCGAGCATTTAAGTAAGTCTTTGACACAGAGCTGGTCAGGAGAAAAGCAGACAATGCCTCCCTTGCCAAACTGCCGGACCTCTGTGATGGTGTGATAGTGAGTTGTCGCTGCTTTGAGTTCCGACTGGATCACTTTAGGGTTTTTCATCTTAATGACTCCGTCGTTGCTTGGGACTAGGGCCACAGGAACGGAAGCGACGCCATTGCGTAGGAACTGGTCCACTGGTAGCTCCTGCGGTGAAAGAGAAGCAGACCAGAGATAAGTCCCTGGTCCAGGCGAAGAAAGCGGCATCTGTCTGGATTGACTAGCCAGAAGGGTACTAGCTAATCAATGCTAAGGCTTTAGATACGCCTATCCAAGAAGAAATTCAGTAGTGGCTACTCAGATTTCAGCCAAACCCCCAGAGTAAGCAAGCGAGCGTCTTGCGGGCAACGGGAGGGCAACCTGCCTGTCTGTTCGTTTCTTCTTCTTTGGCACCAAAGTGACAGGAACGCTACGGGTTCCATTGCGGAGAAACAACTCCAGGGGAAGATCTTGAGGGGGAACAGAGGCTGACCAGAGGGCAGGCCTATGGCCCGGAGAAGAAACAGACATGAAATAAGAAGTTACACTTATCAATGCACTAAAACAATTGTGGAACAAGAGGTATATCTAATAAAATAAAATAAAATAAAAAAATAAAATTAAAGTAACCACCGGCTACTTGACCGCAACACATAGGATGGAACAAGGAACGCAGGCGCAGGCACGAACGCAGGCGTCATTGTACAACTTGTGAATCAAGTTTCGTGGTTCTCATACCACACTCTTACCGCGTCTAAGAGGAAGATATACACGTTCTTCAACTTACGGCGATTGTCCCAGTCATTGATGGCAGCGACCCGGTCGAAATGGTCAAGCCAGTCTTCGACATCCTCACTGGCATCACCATGGAATGGATTGGATGTGCGAGGTGTGTTGATGACACAGGGTACACTAGCGAGTGGGTCATGCTCGGTTTGGGTTGCGGATGTGGCAAACATTGTCCTCACGGAACTTGCCAAGGGGCCGTACTGTGGTGGTAGTCCTTGAAGGCGGCGGCTGCTTCGATAGATGTCAGCAGACCCTGGTGCACTGGCGGTGGTTGCTTCTGGTTCAGGACCAGCAGGCATAAGACGTTGCAGTACAGTACCCAGCACGTCCACCAGTCTGTCGCGAGAGGAAACAATAGGCAGGAACTCGAAGTGGAGGACTGTTTACTCAACCACAGCTGCCATTCACTTCTTCGCTCTCGTCTTCTGCCACCAACAGAGCCTGGCAATACGGTGGGCGCATGTTGATTTAGAGGCTCGTATAAAGCTTGCTCGGCACAGACGACAATATGTGGCCCTAGTAACCCTTGATTTAGCCAAGGCATATGACAGTGTTGAACATCCTATTCTTATCAATGTCCTAAAAGAGCTTACGTTCCCGCAGTACATAACAAATTGGATATACGAAGTTTTAAAAGACAGAAAATTTTATTGCTTCCAACGAGGTGTTTCCACGCCTAAGTATAGCCAAACGAGAGGTGTTCCTCAAGGCTCTGTTGTTTCGCCTGTGCTATTCAACATTTTGTTAAGTTCAATACCACAGAGTGATAAGGTACAAGTATATGTATATCCAGATGATATCGCGTTCTTTGCATCTGACAACGATATTTATTCACTACATTCGACTTTACAGTGTTATTTGGCGACATTGGAAACCTGGTTTCAGAAAACTCATATGAACTTGAACGTAACTGAAAGGGCTATAATAGTTTTTCCGCTGGACGCACCGGTTACTATTTCTCTTCAGTACCATCAAGAAATAATACCCCAGGTGAATTGTATTAAATATCTGGGTGTACTGTACGATCAAAAACTGAGCTGGCGTGACCACATTGAATATATTAAAATTAAGGCTACACGCGCTGTTGGAATGATAGGTAGGCTTGGCCGCCTCCGTTCCGGTCTTCGCAGAGATACGCTGATCATGATTTATCGCATGTACGTTCGTCCGATTCTTCAATTCTGATGTGTACTATTCTCTGGTGGACCAGCATACAAAATAAACCCCATCATTATCTTAGAGCAGGAAGCCCTACGTAGTTGTTTAGGTGTGCCAAAATTCACAGCTAACAATGTTTTGTATCAAGAAGCTCGGATACCCACCCTTGCTTGCAGATTTCGTATTTTAACAGGAAACACCTATTTAAAATTTTCTGAATCCCCTTTAAGACGGCGACAATTTGTATTCTTTGCCGAGCCTGGTGTCTTTTTCAAAGAGCATTGGTCCCGTGTATATAAACCACTCATTCGACAAACTCATTCGACAGCTGTGATAGTGTCTGACTCGTATTCCGTGTGTTCATCTTATCATCGTCGTCGACATCAGCAGTACTAGAGACTTTTAAATCATTAATCCCAGCAAACATTCGTCTAGTGCGAATGATATGGGTGCCAGGCCATCGTAGTATATTTATAAACGAGATGGCTGACACACTTGCGCGAACATCTCTTGATCTTCCGATTGTGCCAATCATGCCTCCTACAGCTTATGTAACAGCAGCGAGATTTAGAAAACTTTCCCTTCTTGAGGACTCATCAAAAATCATGATACCGAATCCAGATTTCTCGCACCTGCACTTCACATGGAGTAATAAATGGTGTCCCACGCGTAAGTTGGAAGTCTTGATAACAAAGTTACGTTGCCGTGTACCACCTCTTAATTTCTACTTAAACAAGTCTGGTCTGGTGCCATCCCCTCTGTGCTCAAGCTGTAACGAACCTGAACATATCGTCCATTTTCTTATCACATGTCACCGATTCGAAAATCAAAGAAAAAACTGCTTCGAAATTTTATTCAGAAAATTAGGAATATCACTTAATACTCCCAATATTTTGTCTTTTGGGGCCACTTCATTGGAACACAGCGACAGGAACATCTGCGGGGCTCTCTGCGAATTCATATATAACACAAGAAGATTACCTTGCTGAGCCAGTGATCAGCTCTCGAATTTTACTAGCCACACTACCACTTATTATTTAGCTGATACACTGCAATGATTCAACTTTCAGGAGAATTTCATATAACCATTCTACCTCAGATATTCAACAAATTCTATTATTTCTCTCCCCTTTTTTTCTTTTTTACATTGCGCCAAATTAATTTCACCGTCAAAACACAGTAATAATATTCCCCTAATCTAGAAAATCTATAGGTATTGACTTACATTAACCACCGGCTTCTTGGCCAATCCCCCTTAGTGGGTGAGAGCCACAAAAGAAAGGAACAAGCAAGCAAGCAAGCAAGCAATGCTCTTGGCTTCTGCATAAAAACACACGCCGTCGGTTCTCGGACTCAACGTCTCGGTGCACTGTTTACGTTGAACTTCAACACTGGTGTCGGTGCTGGGTAGCAAGCCTGCCGATGCTAAACCCCCCACCTGGGAGCCGTTCATCAAGTCTCGACACGCAGCCACCAGTTACGACACCAGTGCACCGCTTCAAACGGCAGTTGCTAGGCCTGTCTCCTGAGCTGACCTCCTTCGACGAACATTCTACCAGGCATTACGTATCTCTACCAATGGCCTCCGCCAGCCAGCCACAGTTGGTCTAAGGGATACAAGGCAGCCACGTTTCCAATCCAGCCCAGGTAACACTTCTTCAGCCATTTGTGCCTGATCGCTTCAGTGGTGCCCCACATGAAGATGTTGAAGATTGGCTTGAGCATTACGAACGCGTTGCTGACATCAACCAGTGGAATGCTCAACAGAAGCTCGCCCGCACGTACTTCGCTATCGATGACAGCGCTCGCACGTACAACACCGTGCGCTCACACGTACAACACTCTTGAAGTCGCAGAGCCCAACGAGCAAGGCGACCTGATGGATCCTTCATCGACGACAATCAACATAAGGCATGATGGTCTGTAACTACAGCAAAGGTGCGGCCGTATAAGTATGGGCCAAATTTCACAATCACCCAAAATATGGCGAAGCACTCTTTTTCGGTAACACTGTAGTTTACCTCAGCCTTGTTGAGCGTTCTGCTGGCGTAGGTGACGACATACTCAGGAGATCCAGGCTTGCGTTGAGCGAGAACTGCACTGAGACCGACACCGCTGGCGTCTGCATGGATTTCAGTTGCAGCCCTGGGATCACAATGGCGCAATATAGGCGGTGATGTCAGGAGATGGCGAAGAGTGGTAAATTCGTGATCACATTCGGAAGACCATGATGAGATGTCGTTGGCACTGCTTAAAAGTTGGTTCAAAGGGGCAATTATGGAGGCAAAGTTGCGCACAAACCGACGAAAGTAGGAGCACAATCCTACGAAGCTGCGTAACTGTTTTAGAGTCGTCGGTTTGGGGAATACAGCGACAGCGCGTAGTTTAGCCGGGTCGGGAAGAACGCCATCCTTTGATATGACGTGACCGAGAATGCTGAGCGTCCGAGCAGCGAAGTGGCATTTCTTGAGACTCAGTTGGAGCTGCGCATTCTTCAGACATGTGAGGACATGTTTCAGACGTACAAGATGTGTTGCGAAATTGGGTGCGAAGACGATGATATCGTCGAAGTAGCAGAGGCATATGTTCCATTTCAAACCCCGCAGAACTGAGTTCATCATGCGCTCGAATGTGGCCGGTGCATTGCAGAGACCGAAGGGCATGACATTGAACTCATATAGCCCGTCCGGTGTCACGAAAGCTGTTTTGGACGATCACCATCTGCTAAGGGCACCTGCCAATATCCCGAACGCAAATCTAACGACGAAAAAAACTCGGCACCTTGTAAGCAATCAAGGGCGTCATCAATCCTGGGCAAAGGGTATACGTCTTTGCGAGTGATCTTATTTAAGCGCCTGTAATCAACGCAGAAGCGAATTGTACCTTCCTTCTTCTTAACTAGAACGACAGGCAATGCCCATGGACTTTGGGAAGATCGGATAACGTCGCCCTTGAGCATATCGTCAACCTGTTTGGTGATAACCTGACGTTCCGTGGCGGAAACACGGTACGGTCGCTGTCATACTGGCGCGTTGGAACCTGTGTCAATGCAGTGAAAAAAACTGGGAGTTCAGCCAAGGGTAGGTTGAGCAACGTCAAAGGATTCACGAAACTGGTAGAGCAGCTGAAGGAGCTCGGAGCGTTCAGATGGCGATAGTCAGTCGGCAATCGATTAATTGAAAAGCTCGGAAGGTAGTATATTGGAAGGGTTGAGGGCACTGATGGCGTCGTAGTCACCGGAACAATCTGGCGGCATGGTAAAAATTTGTTCTTTATCAATGGCATGCACGTGTACAAGAGATTCACCTTGAAACAGTTCGACGGGATACGGAAGGGGATTGATGAGGCAAAGAGCACTGTTCAAAGAGCACTGTTTCCTTCAGAAATAGAGAGGGTTGAATAAGGCAGAAGAAGTGATCTTCGACTAAGGAAGAGACGTGAAGGTTCAAAGCTTCGTTCCTAATGCCGTCACAGAACACGGGGAGCAACACAGCTGCTGTCGGAGGAATTTCAGTGCCTTCTTTGACGACGAGTTTGTGTACGGCGGGCTGAACGCGGCTGGTTGATTGGTCGTAAAACGGGAAAAGTTCACGCTCCGATCTTGCACAATCAATAACGGCATGGTTACGCGATAAAAAATTCCATCCCAGTATGATGTCATGTGAGCATGACGAAAGGACAATAAACTCAACAGTGTAGTGGTCCTTCGCGATCATCAGTCAGACAGTACAGGCGGCTACAGGCTGAACTTGGTCCCCATTCGCTGTTTGTAAGGACATCATATTAAGAGGCGTCGTCACTTTTCGGAGCTTGCGGCAAAGTTTAGCGTCTATCACGGAAACGGCAGCACCGGTATCCACTAGAGCATATGCTCGAGTACCTTCTACAAAAACTTCGACAATATTCGACGGCAACGTCCGAGGGCTTGAGCATTTCGACAGCGCAGTTCTTGCCTCCTGAACTGCGGCGGTTAGTTTCCATCGTGTTCAGGAGCTGGCCGATGACGCATGGGTGACAAGGAGCGACGACGGGGTGAAGGTGAGCGACCAAACATAGTACGCGGACATTCCCGTGAACACGAGCTTGACTGAGGGTCAGAATTTTCCAGACGAGATGAAGGAAGGTCCATGAAGCTGTTTTGTGTCCGGGCGTCTGTGTATCCCGCCACGCGACGACGGCAGTAACGGGCGATATGGCCAGGGCCGCCGCACGCAAAACAGATGGGCCGGTTATCGCGCGTTCTTCAAGTATTGGCGACGAGGGGAGCAGCCCATGCGGCAGAGGGGTGAGTTGAGGCTGTGGTGGCAATGGGAGGAACCCAGGCGGTGGACGCTTGAGTCGGGGACCGAGGTATACGGCAGTCCCTGGAACGGCGGGGGGTGGTGTGGCTGCTGCCGCTTTAGTGCCTCAATAAGAGGCGCGGTGACGGGGGGCTGCTGCAACGGCACCGGCATAGCCTCGGAAATCTGCTCCTGGACCACATGTCGGAGCATGGGAGCCAATGGTGGTGGGTGTCGCAGTGGCTGTTGCTGCGAGAGCTCCTGGCGTTGAGCAAAAGGCAGCAGAGAAAGCTGCCGAGCCACTTCCTCTCGCACTGTGCGAGAAGGTTTGTCTGGTCAGTCATAACTTCTAGTGCGGTCACTGGCTGGATTGTCGGGAATGAGTGTTGCGACATAGCCCTTTGCCTCCGCAATTCATCATAGCTTTGGCGCAAAGTCACTACTTCTGCCACAGTGCTAGGAGACTTCGCCAGAAGCATCTGGAAAACGTCATCGTCGACGCCCTTCATAATTTGCTGTATCTTCGCACTCTCGCTCATGGACGCATTGACGCGCCGGCAGAGATCGATCACATTTTCTATATATGATGTGAAAATTTCACCTGGCTCCTGTGCCCGTGTGCGCAGGCGTTGTTAGCGCGTAGCTTCCGTAAGGCAGGACGACCAAAAACGGCACATATCGCCTCCTTAAAGGCGGACCAATTCGCGAACTCGGTTTCATGGTTCGTATACCACAGCTTGGCCACGTCAGTGAGGTAAAACTTGACAGTGCCCAACTTAGCAGCGTCATCCCACCTGTTGGGTCCACTAACTTTCTCGTATGACGACAGCCAGTCCTCGACGTCCTGGTCTTCGGTGCCCGCAAAGATCGGGGGGTCTCGCTGATGAACCGGGCCGGGGCAGGCCGTGAAAGCTATTGTTTGTTGGGCAGCGTCAACTTGCACGGTCGACGGCAGGGTGCGGGATCGGAGTTCCAGGTTGTTGGCGATGTGGTTACCCCGCACCTTCACCAAATGTAAAGAGGTTTATTGCGCGAACCAAACGGGCAGGTGGAAGATTCGAGATAGCGACAGGACGAGGAAGATGGAGGAGCTCGAGCACCGATTTTGTGGTGCCTTATTCTGCGATGATGCTTGTTGTTCCCTTTTGTTGTCATCATTCCTTCATTATACACCTATCATTTTCCTTTCCTTCGCTCACTGGGTCATCCTCAATTTAAGCTCAACCCTCTTTGTAAGCCTCCATGTTTCTGCTCCGTAGGTAAATACTGGCAAGATGCAGCTGTTATATACGTTCCTCTTGAGGGTTAGTGGCAGATTACCATTCATGATTAGAGAATGCTTGCTGAATGTGATCAACCCTATCTTTATTCTTACAGTTACTTCACTCTCATGGTTCGGCGTCGCGGCTCCTACCTGTCCTAAGTAGACATATTCCTTTATAACTTCCAGCGTCTCTCCACCTACCGTAAAAGTGAAAGTGCTGTTTTCTGCTGAGACTGTAGCACATTACTTTAGTTTTGTGGACATTCATTTTCAGACCTACTTTTCTGCTTTCTATGTTCAGTTCTGTAATCGTGCGCTGTAATTCCTCTCCTAAGTTACTCATCGAGGGAATGTCATCAGCGAATCACAGATTACTAAGGTACTTTCCATCAATTCTTATTCCTAACCCTTCCCAAGCTAGGGTCCTGAAAACCTCCTGTACACACGAGATAATTAGCACTGGAGAGATTGTATCTATCTGCCTTGCACTCTTCTTTATTGGAATTCTGCCGCTTTCTTTATGGTGGCTGTACATCCACTGTAGATTTCTTCCAGTATGTTTATGTAGCGTTCTTCGATGCCCTGATTCAATAGTGCCTGCATTACTGCTGATCTCTTGACTGTGTCAAGTAATTAGTAATTATTTATTTAAGTGATTTATTTAAATAATTTATTTAAGTAATTAATTTAACATAATTATTTAAGTAATTAGTATTAAGGTTCCACTTTGTTGCATGTACATGTAGTAGCACCATATTTATTCTCTTCTTTATGCCTCTGCATTTCATTATAGACATTTGAACAAACCGGAAGTGTCGTATTATTAATGCCTGTCTTTGTCATATTTCACTCTGACTTAGCATAGTATTTGATACTAGATGCCAAAAAGAAATTATGTCATATCTCCCATTCACCACGAAGAGGTTTCGTTTTAAGCTATTGTTCAAGGCAGTGACGTTATTCAGCATTCTGCTGTAGAGCATATGAGCAATACTGTTTGTTTGTACAGGACGCCATACCATCGGTCGCATATACATGCTTTTTTGGTCTACACATGTAGCTATAAAAATCATCAGTGTAAATGGGGCTGTCTTTATTTAAATATGAAATAGTGCATTAGAAGAAAGAAAGTCTGTATCTCTAATCTGACCCTAAGCTAAGGGAAACGGTACCGTACAGTCAGCGGTGGATCCAGCCAGTCCTTTTAGGGGGAGGGGGGTTGCTTAAAGTAACACGGGAGAGAGGGGCATGGTCATTACTTTTTGTTTTTTTAATAGCTTAAAAACTCTATCATAGCATAAATACTATTATTGTGTGCTTAAAGGAATCCCAGTCATTTGTCCTATATGGTGATAACAGGTGGACGGCAAGCACTGAAGACAGGGGGAGGGGATACTGACAAGCTTTGGGGTGGGAGGCGATCGCCTCTAGCGCCCCCCTTCTGGATCCGCCACTGCGTGCAGTTCTGCACAAGATCACAGGATTGATTCCGAACCTCAGGAGTCTCATTATAATAGTTGTAATATGTACCAGTGCCCTAGTTCCATGCACTCAGGTAGATTATGACGTCAAAATAATAAGCTTTAACTTGAAACAGTGCATTTCATAACCAGATTTTAGTTTTGCGACATGAAACCGTCGAACTTAATGTTATTAATTCTTCTCTAAACCAGCATAGATGTACAGTGCTTGCAAATTCTGCTCCCAGTTTTTTTCTTGTGAATGTGTGGTTCATCACAGAATTTATGGCACTATTTAGCAGTGCGATTTTTCAAGGCCTTCCCTATTGCCATGACCTTTTTTTCACATTTGTTCAAACAAGAAGACAAGTTCACCAGGGAACATTTACTGCGTGGGAGGATGTTTGAAACAGTTGGTTATGTGTTCAAGTTGGCCCATACACACACCTTTTGCAAATCAACAAAATTTCTTCATCTTCATTAGGCGAAGTAATTCTATATAATTGTGCAGCAGTCATGCAGCTATACTGTCCAAGAAATAATGTTTCAGGACAAATAGAAATGTTTAATAAAAGTTACTGACAAAAAATGTAAAATTAGGAGTCTGTCATAATAATATGGTGGTTTTGGGATGTTAAACCCCAAATATCACCGAAAATGAGAAGGTTAGCTTGCCTGAAAAAGTTGCTTGTTATTTACTACAACCTCAAAGATCAATATGAATTCTCTGCAATTAGAGACAAGTGCAAATCTAGAAAAAAGTGCATCTTAAAACCAAATGAGGTAGCAGATAAGCATTAATGTCAATGAGCACTTTTACTAAATATCCTATCCAAGTTCAGGGTAAACTGGTGTGCGCAAAAAACAGACAAACGACGGCAGAGAAGAGACAGGGACAAGCGCAGACTTTCAACTAAATTTAATTCTTCGTCAACCTTCATATTTACAGTCGCAGAACATAGTCAAGTGGTCACGAGGACAGAACCTAATAGTTTACAACAGGCCACGCAAAAAATTACGCTCACTATCAAATAGCGATATGGATGTATCACTAACACAGGTATTGCCTCTAGCAGAAATATAAAACGCTTCCATCAGTTCCCGGGCTGTGGTATCAGCACTCCGACCCAAAATCCTAATCTCCGAGAAAATCGGTGAGCGACATGCAAGCTT
Source organism: Rhipicephalus annulatus (assembly GCA_013436015.1). NCBI lineage: Eukaryota > Metazoa > Arthropoda > Arachnida > Ixodida > Ixodidae > Rhipicephalus > Rhipicephalus annulatus. The sequence continues at coordinate 370,283 of WOVY01004367.1, forward strand.
TGCAATGCGCGGGCAAATGCGTGATCCCGTTATTTTTAAGTGACAGCTCATGTTCCCTTGCACGGGTCGTTCACGCAACGCCCCGTATGACCCACGTAAAATTTCCCACAAGACAGCGGTATTTCGTAGACGACACCCGTCGCACATTTCACATACACAAACGCGTGCTTCTTTCCGCAACCACAGGATCTCTTCTCGCCAGGGAAGATTCTGGGACAAAGTCCAGCCAACTTACGTGGGGCGGGAGAACACGATCGGCACACCGTGTCTACTCGCTATCTTTTTGAGGTTGTGGGAAATGCGATGCAAATAAGGCATCACCTCCGGACGCCACCTGCGACGCAGGCCAGGGTTCCCGCTGGAACGGACTGCTTTGGCATCACGCAGAAGGACTTCAGCGATTGCCGAGACTACCGTGCAAGGATACCCAGCGGCAATTAAACGCCGCACCTGATCATTAAAGCTTTCTTGCATTGCATGTGAGCATGACTTCTCAAGAGCGGACCGTAGACACAGTTTGGCAATCCCCCTTTTTACTAGTTTAGAATGCGCAGAATCATAGGACAAAAGGGCCTTCTGCGCACGGGGACAATAACGCCAACATAGGTGGTCATATAAAACGAGACGTAAATCTAAAAACTGCAACGAGTTGTCAGAAGGAAATTCATAGGTGAAGGTCAAGCCCTTTCCGCACCGTTTAAATGCATTAAGAAAAGCGTCGACAGAGTTGTCCAAAGAAGTAAAATGGGGTCTCTTTAAAGAATTAAAAAATCGTCCACATACCTAAAAACTTTAACAACGCATCTATCGTCAAGAATGCTAACTAAACACCGATCAATTTCCGCCAAGAAAATGTTACATAAAACAGGCGCCACACACGATCCAATACAAATACCTTCTCGCTGCAGATAAAAACCATCTTTAAATGAAACAAAGGTAGATCGAAGATAAAATTCTAGTAACGACATGAAATTATCGACCGATAAGCCGGAAGCATTTTGAAAAGCTATGACTCCATTCGATTCAATGCAGGCACGAACAGACGCGAACAACTGCGCATGAGGTACGGAATAAAATAGATCCTCTACATCCACAGAAAACATAAAGTCCGTAAAATTTTCGACCTGCAGAAACCGCACAACATCCTCTGAACTCTTTGTAGCGAAAGGATCCACGACATTCAGCCCATTCAGTTCTTTGAGCAAGACCTGGCTAACTGAATGCTGCCATGAACCCTGCTCATTAACTATCGTTCGCAAAGGAACTCCAGGCTTGTGCGTCTTTGCAGTGAAGAAAACCTTGAGTGCATTACCTTTGCTTGTGCTAATATCTCTTGCCAACCGAACGAGTTCAAAGTCCTTGCACATGTTAACTGCTTTAGTTTTAAACACGAACAGCACTGCTTTTAACAGAAACAAAGTTCTTAGAAATTGCCTTCATTGCCTTCTCAGCATACGATCCAGATCTAGAACAACAAAACCGCCCTCTTTATCCGCTTGAAGAAGGCAAAGGTCATTTTCTCTGAAATACTTCACCACCTGTTCTGTGGGATCCCGCCGCTGATGGCAGTTGCCCTATGCACAGTCCTTGACAATGCGTCGACGCCCTCAAGCAAACAACGCACATACTGATCTTGAGGTGCTCTGGTTGCAACACGTCTGTTAAAAGCAAGCAATTCTTGAGGCGGCACAACTGGTTCATAGCTAAACTTGGGACCCTTCTTGAGAATGCGCTCCACGTGTTCCGGGATTTCCACATCATCTCCTAAGACGAGAAC